>QVAJ01000175.1:477487-493848 GCA_003546035.1 Mixornis gularis | reverse complement strand
CCCCAACTGTTTTTCAGCAGATGAAATTGAATATACTCTATAACCCAGGACACCTGGTCATAAACCAAGTTAGTAACCACTGGATTTCTTTTTCTAAAAAATCCAATAGCTATGGTATTATTGCACTTGGGCTACAATTCATGTAAATTATTTGCCAAGGGTAAAAAAATATAGCTGTTTATTGTTTTCTCCCAACCTTGGTTAGGCAACTGATGGCTTTTTTTGGAGTCAGAATCATTCCCACTTTACCATGCAAGAGTTCTTGCTGTGGGCAAGGATTCTTCACTACCCCGTTGGTATTATAAAGGGGTGCTTCATCACTCAGCTGGTTTGGTCAAGGCTTATAAGGAGCTTCTGAGATCCTAGAGCAAGACAGAGGAGGAGGTAGAGGATGCACCACCACCTAAGGGATTATGCCTGGCCTATAGCTTTGGCAGAAGGTCACAATGTTGATGAATTTTCTTGTTTCTTTGCTTCTCCATTTATTTCTTAATCAAAAGACCTGGAGAGAATGATACGGAGTTGACACCATGTCAGTGGTGATTTTCTCCTCTTCTAAAACTAGCAAAATTTTTCCTTTCCCTTTGCCTGTCAGCAAAGCTGTCTAAAAAGAAACCATTGCTTGCTTCCCAGTACTTTTCTCCTACTGAAGCAATTTCTTCTTCATCACATCCTTGCTTACTATTCAGAACAGTGAAATGCAGCCCATTTTTCTTCCTGGGCAACACAGGCTTAAGGAAGCATGTACAGACACAGATGCAGTAGTTCTATAAAAGAACAATGCAACAATAATCAGAATGGCATTTTTTAGTCAACAGATTAACAACGTAAAATGACTTTTTCTTTTACTACAGTTCCCTTGCACTACATCAATAAGCAACAAGTACAAATAGTAATTTACTATGACATTAAAAACAGACAAAGAACAAAACTATTGAAGTGGTAGGTTACGTTCTGTTGTATCTAAACCCCAGATGGCAGAATCAGGGAACAATACTCAGACAAAATGTGGACTATCTTGAACAGGTTAAAAAGGTGGAGAAAGACAGCAAAATTGAACACTCAATAAAATAATTTATGAATTTTTGAGATGCCAGGTTCTTGTTCTGATGCAACACAATAAGCAGTGTTTTTTAGACTCATGTCTTGCTGCTGCAAAGAGTATTCAAGCACTGTGGCCTAGAGCTACTGTAAGTGCCTTTTTGCTCGTCCTTGGCCATTTTCGTTGTACCCACTGCCTGTTTCTTCCCACACAAAACACATAGTCTTTGTAGAAGTAAATGCGGAGATTTATGGAGATGATCTAATATGCAGGAAAGTTTGGTTTTGTCCTTTTTAGATAATACACAGTATTTGGTAGGATAGTAGCAACGTGGTAGGGAAGAATACAGTTCATGTGGCAAGGACTGTCAGCAAACAGCAGCACAGTCAATCCCTTCTCTGCAGCTGCTGTGCCAGTTGCTGAAGGACCCCTGGCGCTAGCTGAGGATTCCTGAGCCAGGGTGTCATGCTCCCTGCTCAAATTCATGAGCCAGGCCATAAAGGGGTAGTTGAGATTGCCAGCCATACCCAGCAATATGGTCTTTACACAGCAATGCTGCCTGACAAATTCTAGAACCATGCTCTCTGGGCAGACCACTTTTACCAGGTAACAAGAGTAATARAATTCCTGCAGTATTCCACAGTGTCTTATAAAACATGAAAGAGACAGATGCTGCTTCACTTTATGCAGAACCTAGATATGTTGGGAAGATAAGGGACATGCAACAGATAAGCACATATGTGCTATGAGCAATCCTGTTGTGTGAGGCAGTGTCTTGAGAGCTTGAGAACGAAGCGTCTTTATCAATGACACACAGTAGCCCAGGCTGGGCACACCTCCCTGAATGTGTTACGTGATATGAGTTTTCCTTTCCCTGAATTGTGAGGTAAGGTAGTAGGCACTTGAAAATTGCTCACTTTCGTCTTTTTACTGCTACTTTGTTCTCTATACTCAGTAGATTAATACTGGTTGTCTGGCTAATCAGAAATACAGTTAAATTCCTTAATCCAGAATCATATCCAATGTGAATGGCAGTCAGTCATTCAAAAGTTATAGCTATGACTCTGCTAAGAAACAGAATTGTGAATTGAATTCAGTTTTCTGTGTGTTGGCTTTCTACAGGAGATTGAATAACAGCACACATTCCACACTATGAAATAGGCAGGATAAATATATTAAAATTAAAGATTCCCAATCATTGTAACAATAGAGGTTAATCAAGAAAATAAACTATTACAGGTTATTTATTTTGTCTGTGAGAGTTATTTGGCTGATTTTTACATTATCCAGGAATCACTTATTACCATACTTATAAATTTAACTGAAATATAGAGTGGAAATGCAGTTCTTAAAAGAAGGAGGATGCTGAGGCAAAGTTTATGCGTAACTGTGGCTACAGTAATATCCAAGAAAACACAGCTGTGGAATTTCCAGCTCTAAGATTTTGTCTTCTGTTTTATTCTACAACTTAGTTGCATGGATTAACATTAATTTTGAATGTTAGGTTCAGTTAAAATTATTTCCCCTCCTCTTAAATTGCATTTTGTACTCTGTTGGTGCAGTGAATTATGTTTCTGCTTTGAAATTCTGAGTTTGTCTTTCAAATATTGTTGAACATAGAGAGAGTATGCTGAAGGCTTAGTTTTCAAGGCATTTTTTATGGCTCTCTTACTGTCTCAATTAAGGTGAGTGATCTAAACTGAAATCCAGAGTAGAGAATATTCAAGTCTCTGAAGAATTAACTGCTACATTCCAGTTAAAAATTTTTTTCTCTTCTTTGTTAGCTGTCCTAAAGGCAAACCTCGTAGTCTAAAGAGCTTGAACTTTCTCTGCACTCTTAATTGGTATCTTCAGGGATTGTTAAAAATGGGTCTGTTCAATCTTCTCAGTTCAGTCAGACCTTTGAAATTATATTTTCTTTCACTATCAATGGAGCCTGTCACGTGTACCATCATCTAGCGTAGTTTCAGCTTACTACTTTATAGTAGCATGACCATTTCCACCATTTGATTTGGACAACAAAATTATGTATTAGAGGGATGTGCATTATGAAATAGCACATCAATTTAATGCCCCAGAAAACTTAGATTTCACAGTACCATGCCCTCAAAACGAAGTAAAGCCAACATTTGCAGAAGTAAAAGCTTGACAATGCTTCAACTGCTGCAGAAAACTGCTGAGCATGTGGGAATTGAGTCCATATATAAATATTACATACCCCAAAACTCTGTATAAACATCAGAAAGAATGTGGCTTAAATTAACAAGATCAAGGAGTTTCGTGATAAAGAAGACACTCCCTAGCCCATGAACAGAACAGTTAGTTAAGGACAGTCTTACACATGTGTTTTCAAAAATTTGGGCTGTGGGGTTTTCTTTGGTTGTTGGTTTTTTGGTTTGGGTTTGTTTTGGTTTGTTTTTTGGGGTTTTTTTTTAAGTCTGTCAGATTCTTCATGGTACTTAAACATAGTTTAAAGTATTTAATTTCCTTAGTGGTTTCCTTAAAGTAAATCTTTCATGGAAGTCTCTACAAGTGTTGTATTATTTATCTGAAGCTGGTCTCCCAAACTGGTCTTTTGGATGCATATGCAACTAGGCATACTTCTTAAACCTGACTTTTATTAAATCAAAATACATTTCAATTCTCCTTTGCTCACTTCTTGAGTAAATAACCATGTACATTAAAAGAGCCCCACCAAGTTCTGTACTATTGATAAAAAGTGTGTATTAGGTATTTTTATGACACTGAGTTAGACGTTGGTAGAAAAAAAACAGGTTTCAGCCTTAAAGACAACAGGGCTTAGATTGTAATTAATAATTGTTCTATAGAGCATATATATTTTAAATACATTGTTCTTAACTATGTCAGGATGATGTTCCCCAAATATTATTTGAACCAGATCTTGCTATAGCATGGATTACTGTTTAGGTAGATTTCATTCATGAAACTAAATGATCAGTTTTGCACATAACTGCTGCTTGTCTTCTAGTAACTAAAAAACCAGTAACTAAAGACATAGAAAATATGTCTTCAAAAACTCATATAAAGATATTGTTCCACAGCTGAGCAAAGTATCCATTATTTTCTTTTAGAGAAGTAGCAGTCTGCCTGCCCTAGTTCTCTGAATAGACTTGACTTCTTTTCTTTATACATAATTACATTTGACATTAAAAGTATAACTTCCCATGGGAGAATGAACTTCACATTTCAGCAGTCAGAGGAGACAGTATAAAATAAATATTATTAACACTTTAGGGAAAAACACAATCATATAAACCTTTTGTTTCTCAGTCAGTCCTGCATACATTGTAATTAGCTTTGTTTTTTCCTGTAGGGCTCACTCCTGATTACACGGTATCATAATTTTTTTTTCTAGATTCAGTATTTGCACTAAGAAGGAGCTCTAGCAATTGCAAAGACTTATATATATAATGTTTTATTTGAAGTGTTTGGTTTGATTTTTCTTTTTTTTTGCTTTTTCCTACCTCCTAACTGTTATCTCTCCTTTTTATGTGTTTTTCTGTTACTCTTGTCTTTGAACATTTAAAGACTATTTTGTTACAAGATACAACACATTAAATATATATATATATTAATTGAGGTTGAAACATTTGTTCTGAAAACTTTTCTACTTCTTTTAATGCACTTTTAAGGTAAACATGGCATGGACATTAGAGGGTGTACTGGTTTGGGGCAAATTTGGGAGGAAACCTCTGAATTTGAAACACTCTAGAAAGTAAATTCAAGCGGCTCCTCCCCCTACTGGTTTGGGGAAAGATTTCCTTGGAGAAAAGTGGGAAAAACTGTTTCTTTAACAAGCAGAGTGTTCACAAGCATAAAAAAAAGGAATACTATTAAACAATAGAACCTCTCTCTGTTCTTTGGAGGTGGCAAATTCAGAAAGTCCTTGTCATGGGGTGTAGCTTGGCTCGCTCAGTCTTCTCAGTCTCTCTTGTGCTGGAAAATGCCACATCCTGGGCTTTGGTGGGACACAGCTGTGAGGTCTGGTGTTTTTCTGGGTTTTCAGTCCATAGCAGGGCTGATCAGTTCCAAGAAAAAGAAAAGCCACAGTCTGGGGAACTTCTCTGCCTCAGCTAGCAAAACTAACTAACAAAAAGCAAAGGAGAGCTCTGTCCTGCTGTCCATGCTGCAGACAACACAGTCCATGAGAAGGATACGGGGGAGCAAGTGCAGTTTCTGAAAACAAACTGCACGCTTCTACTCCCCACCTTCGCTCTCAGAACCAGTCATGAAGGTGCTGCAGAACTTAACATCCAGCATAAACAGAACAGACAGTTGGGGATACAAGCATCATAAAGTCACCCCAGGACAGAGGGTATTAATATTTTTTAAAAAATTTAAAAGAGCATGAGAAGTGACATCACATTTCCAAGGCTGGAAGTTTGGAGATCTTCATCACAGATCTTTCTCAGCTGGTGTTTACTGATGATAATGTGATGTTGGTGACATCCCTTTAGCACCTATAATGGCTGGCTATTTAAGATCAGCACAAGTACAGCAAAATCCTCAGACAACACAGGGGTTTCAGGAAGGTTTCCTTTTCAAAAAGAAGGCCAGGCCTCATGAATCTTGAGTAAATCCCAACTGTGTGAGAAAGTAATAGACATATATGTTCATCAATGCTCTCTTTCTCATTTTTTTTTCAATATATCCTTTTCTTAGTTACCCAGTTCCTGTTTCTTATTAAATTCCTCTCCTCTGTGTACATCTTACATCCAGATCTCTCTGCCAGAATCATTCATGACACCATCTTCCTTCTTTCCTACCAACTTTCAGTTCTAATTTCACTTTTTTTTCCACCACTATCTCACCCCTGTCAGGTCTGTCTTTCATTTCTCTACTTTGTCACTCATGCAGCCTGAGTTGAATTCTTCAGTGAGGCTTCTTTTCTGCCCTTTATACTGATACCCTGGACCAGCACAACTCCAAGTATAGAGTGTAAGTGGCTCATTTGGATAATTTGATTGCCAAGTTCTTTAAGTTGGTTCTGATAATAGGTGAAGATTGATCTTCCAGATGCTTATAATTTACCCAACTTGCTTAATTATAGTCAGAGAGATGGTTTATCAAGAGGTTGGTTCCCTTGACAATGTTTCAGTTTTTCGATGAAAGACAGGCAAGATAAGTGAACAGCAGTGGGTTTGGGGTTTTTTTTGTGGGGTTGKTTTTTTTATTTTTGTGGGGTTTTTTGTTTGTTTGTTTGTTTGTTTTTTCTTTTTTAAAACAAATTAGAAAAGTGTTTCTCTTAATTTTTTCTTTCTTTGCAAAATTTTCCATCAAACACAGGGAATGCTTAACTCCAAATAGTCAAAAGTTTACCTAAGTTTGTTAAAGATCTGGTAAAACCATCCAGCAGTGAGGCATCTTACATAGTTGTAGGCTAAACCTGTTAAGATTCAGACTGCTTCCTAATCTTGGACAATGTACAAAGTTGAAGGAAGATACCTACAACATTTTCTGGCTTTTGCAAACAGGTACAACATGGAGAGAAGGAAGGGTATAAATCAAAGAAAGAAATTCCACCACAAGTTGCTTCTCCAAAGGTGAAAAGACCATCTTTTTTAGGGATAGTAATCAGACAAAGTTATATTGGAACTTCTTTTCTCCAGCGCATTGATTTCTGTTATCATACTAGTGTATGTCATGGATATAGCCTAACCTGGAAGACTGTATCTTGACCAATCTGACACTGAAAAATGTAAGAGTGTAAGAATATGAGATCGGGTCCTTTTCTCCTGAAGAGGTTCAGCAGTTTCAGCTTGCTTCAGGCACACTACTTGGTCTTGCTCAGGAGGACATTAAAGAAAGCAGAAAGAAATCTCCAGAGCTAGGTAAGAATTTCACACACTTGCATTTTATAAGCTTGTTTACCCCTCTGAGTTTTTTCCCCTTTGTTCCTGAGTGTAGTTGCTAACCTTATAATTACCTACATAGTTTTAAAACCAATTCTAAAGAAAAATCTATTGCCATTAATCATACAATCACTATTAATGATTTAGATATTGTGATATTGCTAATGCTGCAAATAGAATCACATTTCATCAGGAAGTCGGAGCACAAAAATTTGATTCCATGTCACAGACTTTAAACTACACAAGTTCTGAGCACAATTACTGTGGTATGAAATCCATATGCATTTGTGTTGTTTCCATGGCATAAAAAGAGTAATGAGCAAACTGAACAGAACATTTTTTAGTAACATATCAGTTATATAAAAATAAATGCTTACAGTTTCAAACTCGTATAGAAGCTTTTTAATGCCATTTTAGAAAAGGACTGGAACATGATGCATCAGCTTTACTAAAGAGGATGRATAAAAGATGAAATAAAGATGAGACTCACCAGAAAATAGCTTTCCTGACCTCATCTGGCTTTTTTCTTTCCCTGCAGAGCTGTATTTCCATGCTGTCCAGGATCACTGTTAGAGCAAATTGACCAACTAGTGAAATCTTAAATATAAAAATACTGAGGTACTCCTCTTCTCTTTATGTGTGGGATGCACATAATTTGTTTTCCTTACTCTATAATATAAATATTTTAAAATGAGATTGTGGAGATAGATGCATAACTACATGGGACAGAACATACCTTAAATTTTCAATTTTCTTGCATCATTCACGAGCTAAAAGCATGATGATGATGCAGTGATTCACAGTCCTCTTTTAACAGCAGCAGTTAAAAATATAAATGAATGTTTGCAAGCTTAGGTGTAAGAAAATGCAAACCATTCTTATGTTAACATAGTAAAACAATCCTTATATTAAAATAGATAAAATATTTTTCCTGTGTTAGAAGAGAATCTTAGAATAGATATGTTGTATTATATTTTATAAAGTGTAGTGAAGAGAAATGAGAAAGATACAGTGAAAATCAGCAAAAGAACAGAGTATTTTTCCATTCATCTGACACGAAACAGTTGTGATTTTGACCATTTTCAATGTATTGTCAAGTGATCTTTTAGTTTTATTATTAATGTCATTAACAGGCATAAAAGAAGAAATTTTAATGATTTTTCTAATATCTGTATCATTAATGTTTCATGGTATAGTAAATTTTAAAGCTGGGAAACTCTAGAATGTTTTGATTATTCATTACTGTTGTGGTTAAAACCCAGTCAGACACCAAGCCCCATGTAGCTGCTCACTCACTCCCCCACCAGTGGGATCAGAGAGAATCAGAAGAGTAATAACAGCTAGAAAACTCGTGGGTTGAAATAAAAACAGTTTAATAGGAAAGGCAAAACCCATGCACACAAGCAAAGCAAAACAATGAATTAATTTAGTGCTTCCCATGGGTAGGCAGGTGTTCAACCATCCACAGAAGAGCAGGGCCCCATCCTGCATGACAGTAACTTGACAAGACAAATGCCATCACTGCAAATGCCCCCTCTTGCTCCTTCTTCCCCCCACTTTATCAACTGAGCATGATGCCATATGATCTGGAATATCCCTTGGGTCAGTTTGGGTCACCTGTCCTGGTTCTGTCTCCCTCCAAACTCCCGTACATCCCCAGTCCCCTCACCAGTGTGGAGTATGAAAAGTGGGAGACCCAAGGCCTTGGGTCTGTGCAAGTCCTGCTCAGCAATAACTAAAACATCCCTATACTATCAACCCTCTGTTCAGTGAAAATCCAAAACAGAGCCCGATACTCACCTCTGTGAAGAAAATTTACCCCAGCCAAAACCAGCACAGCTACCAGAAGGAGACAGCTGAATCCTGTCCTTACCTACAAGATCATTGTGCTCTTAGTTTCAACAAGTGAAACATTCATTTATCATCTGGTATTTGTTTTAATTGTTTGCTTCATCTTTTTTAATTCCCTGCAGAAATGCTATTTTGTGGTACAACATATCAGCATTGCTCAACTCTTCTCATTAGGTACTCCACATGGTTCTTTTCATTAGCAGGAAGCACATAGACTCCAACCTTCCTCTTCCTCATCAATACCTGTTTTGTCCAAACAGGAAGATTGTTCTGCATGGGTACTAAAGGATTCCTAAAGCATGGGATTTATTATATGTGTACACTGATGTCTCCTGATTATTTGCTCCTCTTAAAAAGAGTGCAGTTTGGCAGGTAGTTGCACAGAAGAAAAAGATCAAGCAACTTGTTCTTAGCTGCCATTTTTTTAGACACACTCAAGAGAATCAAGGGAATAGATGGATTTCTGTCATGGTGATATCTGACAGCCAAGTATAAATTTCCTGGGGACTGAAAAAAAATTTAGTTGTGCACCTCTGCTGTATAATGCATGATCAGTAAGTCCAGTATGACAAGAGATGAGCTAAAATGACCCTAAGCATAAGCAGCGACCAGCAGCAATTCACCTACTTCTCATTATTTCTTAACCCATTTAGGACTTGGGGTAGGGGAGCGGAAGGGGGCAGCCAGGGGATGGATGGAATTTTTAGGCAGAGGAACCTAGCTGAATAAATTGCATCTGCAAGCCACAGATCACCTAGGGTGGCAGGTGACAAATTTACAGCATGAAACTTTTTTGAGGGGTATGCTACACAGCTTCTCTTGGAGGATTTTGAAGATCATGTACTGCTATCCTTCTCAATCACAATCCCATCTTATGAATTATGTTGTCATCTCTTCATGTGACAAAAGTAGAGGCAAAAAAGGCTGTTCTTCCAGGCATTGTTTAGCCACAAATCAAAAATTTGTCCCTGGTTCATCAGTACAGTGTGGAAGCACCCACTATTTGAGGCATAACATTCACCATATTACTGTTCAGAGCTGACTGAAAGAAAGGTTGTGGAACCAGCACAAAAGTGAACAGTAAAAAGTGGGCTGCAAAAGTAATCCACTGTTTCTACTGCAGGAAAAGTGTGAGCTAATATAAGTAGAGCAAGCTGCCAACTTCCATAGCTATGTTATTTCCCCTCCCTGGAATTTAAAAGAGATATTTAATGCTCATTTATCTGCTAAAATTGTAAATGCGAATACATTATCGGCTGCATAATGGGGGGAAAAAAAAAAGTTTATCTACTGTACCAAAACGGGAACGAAATTTTCTAATTTTAGGTTGCTAATTTGACACAATTGTTCTTCAAAAGGGAGGTGACATTTCCACTAGCTAATACAAAACACTCCTAAGTTTCCAGGTCTGTAGATTCAATGACAGGTGGAGTTTATACTAGCTACCTTTAGGCACAGCAACAGTCACCAGGTACTCCTGTAAGGGTTATGAGCTAGTTCTTGAAGTGAATTGATTCTGAGACATCTTGAAGGGAAAGGATGAAAGCTGGGTTGGCAGAGAAAGCAGAGGGGTATGTCATGGATCCCTTTCACTTTTTGGTTTAAAACTTTGGAAAATGCAAGTAATTCTCAGTTTTCAGGCCTACATTTTTTTAGCAATTATGAAACACAACTAAGTCTCATTCACCAACTTCAAAAAATGTTGCCTCTCTGCGTGTAGAACATATGATGATATCCAGGCAAATAGTGCATAATGTTTAAAAAAGTATGAGCCAGAAGTCAGACCTCTTCTGTGATATATAAAGGTAATGCTTTTATGAGACAATATTTAAAGATTTCAAGGACAAAGAAATATAATAAATGTTATTTAATTTAATTTGCAGTGCCGTCTATGTTCTCACATATCCCTGCCCAGTTTTCTGTGACTTATGGATAACCTAAATATTCCAACCTAAATATTCTTCTATTTCAACTGCCAGGGTACCCTGTAATTACTGTTTAATTGCCCCTTTGTTCTGAGGTGCTTCACATGGATATCATTCAGATATACCTCTATAAATAAAAAAAAAAAAAAAAATTACTTCTGCTGGCAGTTCGGCATGTATCTTGTCCATGGAGAACAGGGAAATGTGCCACTACATGAAAACAAAGCTGAACTATGTCACAAAGCTTTTCTCGAGAGTCCCATCATTTCCAGTTTCTTCTCAGGCTCTGAAGACCAAATGTTTAAAACACAGCAAATAATGTTTAAAACATTGTCAAATTGCTTTCTTGGTATAGCTGAAAGAGAAAAGGAACACATGCTAAAAAATGAATAGACTTATTTCATGTATCATTCCTGAAACTACCTATTCATGTAAAATACATGAATCCCAGGAGTAAATTCTATTCAGAGATAAAAAGTAAAGTGCTCCTCTGGGCAAACCTCCCATTCAGTACAAGTTTTTATGTTTCTGCAGAGTTGTTTTGAGATGTACACATACTGGATGATCCTATATTCATTGACATGACAACATATTTCTTAAGACCCCAAACATAAAAAACCATAAAAAGAAATAGTCCATTTACACGTTGAGGATCATTGAGAAGAATGAGAACCTTAAGTGCCAGTTCACCAGACTGGCATTCACTAAGTTCCTTTTCAGTGTGTCACATGGAAAGAAATAGAGATTGTAATTTCACAGTTTTCCTTCTCCTATTTCACTTTTGCTGACTTATTACTAAGATTGTACTTTACTTCTAAGCAGAGATTCTTACGGATAAGTCCTTACAGTCAGAATAAGGATAGAAATAGAAATAGTAAGAGCAAAAATATAGTACTGAAAATATATCCCAAAATTTTAAAGTCTTTTTAGCATACTAATATGTGCAAGCAGAAGCTTATCTTTGAGTGATATTATATAACAACTTCCAAGGTGATTTAGGCATAAACTGTAGACTTTTAATTTTTAGTCAAAGAACATGAATGCAGTTATTAAAATATTCGTTGTTAATACATTAATTATCTTTATGGAGGTGTTTTAGTTATAGGAGATGGTGGTTCTTATAGGAACCCATGGTTCTTTAGTTTGGTTTTCTTTTTGCAATAACTTTTAATGCAGAATTTATTTTCTGGGAAAGACAAGTTTCATTTTTTGCCATATTTTTAAAAATAATTTTTAGATGTCCCCCAAAATTATTGGATATTGTTTTATAAATTCAGTATTAAGAAATCCACTTGGTTTTGCAGATTTACATGGAGTCATGAGAAAAAATGAACTTAAGGGTGTAATTAGGAATTTTCTTGAAATAAAGTTTCAACTGGCAGGCATCACCAAAGAGAACTGTCCTTGTATAAGAGAGCTCACTGTCTCCATTTAATAAGACCAAGTCCATAAAACATGAATATAATAACAACACTGAATCTTTTCTTGATTTGAGCATGTATTTACTGTGATTATCCTCAGAAAGACTTGGTTTTTTTCCCATTTCTGTAACTGCTTGTGTTGACAGTATCAGAGCTGATGTTGCTAGTTAGAGTTTTTAAATGGGCCAAAAAGACTTAGAGGACAATATCATTTTCATAACCAGTTTGTGCACTGTGAAAGTTAAAGATACACAAGTACAAGGGTCACTGATTGTCATCTTTAAGTGTTTGCTGACCTGACCTTGTTTCAAGCACAAACACAGGTGGTTTCTGCCAGCAGTATGACTGCTGTGTTACCCAGCTGAGTTGCTGTGAACCACCTCCTCACATTGTTTCTTGGCCATGCTATGAGGGCTGTGCTGCATTCTGTTCTAGCTGTGTTTCTACCAATCACATGACTGACAGTATTTTCCTGTGCATCTCCCATAATTTAATACCTCATTCTGTTACTTGAAATGGTTCTTTAGCCTACATTTAACTTTTGCTGTCATGGCAAGATTGTTCCTCATATCTGAGGTGACACATTTTTATGTTTTGTGTGATACCTCTCTGTAAGTCCTGTGCTGCAATCTATGATACAGACCAATATGTTCTAAAATAGCACCAAAATAGTCTTAAGTGCACTTTGAAAATACAAACCCTATACCCTATTAGTATATCCTATACTAACCCACATAAGTATAGGAAAGCAGGCCAAATGAAAGTGTGCTTCCTCTCTTTTGCTTCTTATCAATGAATTTGTCTGATGCTGTATTACTTTGGATAGAGCTATATGTCATTGCTGTCAGTGCAGACTCACCAGCCTTCTTCTAAAACATGCCAGGGCTGTACTCCAAAGGCTCGTGCAATAGTGAGGCTGAAAATGTAGAGGAGATGATAACTACAATCAGCTGCATTTGAAAAATCCAATTTTGTATCTCCATACATGGGGATTTTATCATATTCAGGAGAGATAATCTTGTAAAATCAGGTTAATATCACACGATGAGGGAAACAGCAAAATTGAGACAGTAAGTGCCTACAATACACTACCTGCACTGGAAGAAGAGCACACTACTTTCATTGCAGATGTATTGTTTTAAAAGTGTTAAGTGGTTTTGGATATTGACTGTTGCCAGGGAACCACCAATTAGAATACAATAGTGTTTCAGGATCTGGAAAGTTTAGTCTGTCTAAAAAAAATCTCAACCAAACCCATAAAACAGTTTGATTCCCTTCCCTGAAGCCTAACTTCTAATTTATATCTTAAATAAGAATTGTCAATGCCGTACACATCCTCTCCAAACCTATATTTGCCTGTCTTTAATTCCAGAATTCTTATTGGAGTCTGATTGTTAGCCAGAAAACATAATGCATGCAATTCATAATTAGTTTGTGTATAGGTGCTGTCCAAAGCCAGTGCGGCTCTAAATTTGAAAATAGACCATATCCATGGACATTGCTATAGGTGACAAAAAAGGGAAAAAAAAACCCAAAATCAAACCAAACCAAACCAGAAGTTCTAGAGGATATGCTGTGTCATCAGAAGAGATCATTTATTTGGACAAATAACAAAAGCAAGGAAAATAATTAGAAAAATTGCAAAGTATAAAACTAGGTTAATGTAGTAGCTCTATTACACCTAAGAGTATACACAAGACAAAATTTCTGAGAATATTTATTACTGGGGAAAAAAAAAAATTACTGTGTGGAGAAAAAAAATGGGACGTGCTTCCAGCCCACACATTCTGGGGCGTAGTGTCCATCTGAACACTCAAAAGTTACTAATGAAACATCGGTTAATAATTGGCCAATGGCAATCTTAAATCTTCCTAGAAACTCAGCTTTGCCATAGATTACTAAAGAAATTCTGACAAGGGATACTTTACAATTTTCATAGAAATTACTAGGATGGTGCCATAGGACAGAAAAAAATCGGGTACCATTTTGATCCAGCAACGTAAAAACAATGTATGAAAGACATACATTGAAACAGGCCCATAAGAAACAGACCTGTCTGTTTGATTCTCTCCTTTTAACTAATTTTTAAAAATCTCTTTTTCCATTTAAAGATAAATTTACTACTTAAAGTCCTTTGTGCAAAACAACATCAATCATTTTAGTAAGAACTCGAAGTTAGCTGCTTTATTAAGTGATGCAGGGCACTTTCAGAAATACCTATTATGGTTAAAAATGATTCTACAATACTCTTTGGCTTCAAAGGTAAACTGAAAACATTCAACTCTGTCTAAATTTCCTCACTACAATATGCCAACAAAAGTTCACACAGATCAAATGTTAACAGATCTCTACCTTCCTAACCTTTTGTTAATAAGTCTCTACTTCCCTTCTTGTGAGAGTGGCGGTGGAGAGGTTAGTACTTAGTTAAGGTCTAAGGTCTAAGGTTAATTAAGGCCTGAGAATTTAGTGTAAAAGAAGGTAAATAAATGAATATCAGTGCATCAGTTCCAACAGACAAATAATAAAATTTTAAGCAATATGTCAGTTTGAGCTCTAGAATATCACTTCATTATAACCTGTAACTGTTATATTTTTTCTTTCCCAAACTCCTCAAGTGAAAAAGTAATTTTCGAATGTGAAACATAAAAACATACGGGCTTTAAAAAAGAAATTGGATTAACAGTAGCCTTTCTAAAATTAACATTTCTCCTGTTGTAGAAAAGGTACTTAAGGATCTGATTGTGGAGAGTTTTCTTCAATGCAATAACTATTATTATTCACCTGAGCCTGTTGGAGCTTCCCATATATTTTGAATTTTTTCCTTCAAATGAAAGGACCGTGAAAAAATGCTAGAAGTGTTTGAAGGGAAGTGATGCTTGGTCTTTTGATCACATGCCCTTGTGATGACTCTCTCAGACAGTAGCTTGTTCCAAAGCCTCTGAAGTCAACTGGAGTCTTGGCAGTGACTCCTCCTAGGCTGCATCCCTACAGTGCATATGTACACAACTGTAGTTCCTCAGAAAGAGATGCATCAATTCTATCCAGACCACACTGTCACATAGTCTTTTCTATTACAATCATGATTTTCTCTATTAACTTTTTATTATGCTTATTCACTTTTCTTCTTCCAGTGAGGTGAATGAGGTTTTTAATTTTCTTGAGGGGTTGATTTTGTGTTWAAAATATGTATGATTGCATGTACATTTGTTTATATAAATGTATATGCTATGCCCTATTTAGAGAAGCTACCTCAGAAAAGTTTTATTGCAACTGATTTGTAAGAGGTATATATGTATACCTCTATCATTTCGGAGAGATTTTTTTTTTTCCCATTGGTCAAATGCAGGGAGAGAGGGAAATGGGAAGACCACTGCTATTAGTTTGTGGTATTTATCCAAACATGCACATTATAAAAACGAGGTAACTGATCAGATGCTTTGTCAAGAAAATTGGAAACTGCTCTGTGTCAGATTCTCAGAACATTTTACAAATCTTTACACGATCTGTATTAAAAACAATGGGGTGATGAAACTGGGAAGTGATTAGCTGGCTAGCTGGGCAAATAAAGGTGGGATTTAATTAATTAAATGTCATTTATCTTTGTTATAGAGTTGATTGATATTGGCTAAGCTTTGAATATATACTTTTACAGAAAAACATTGAAATTACTGTTTATAACACTTTCATCACATTTCTGCACGTGAAAAGTATGACAGAAACACATCTAGATCAAAAAAATAACTCACAAACTATTTCTTTAATCCTATTTTGTACTTGCCAGCTATTTTATCAGCAGCTGTTCTGATCTAGTATAGGCTATGCCCTATAAAGGAGCCAATTGTGCTGTTCCATGTAGCAAGTMATATTGTTACTTCTTGTCATTAATTTTCCAAGTAAGTCTTCAATAGCCTACTTTTATATGGTAGAAATCAGATGAAATTTTATTTCCTGAAAATTCATCATTAGATCTTCCTTTTTTGTGAAACTCAATGAGATTTATTGCTTAACGTWTTAAGGATGAAACAACACAGACAAAAATTCACTGTGGATATTTTATCAGGATACTCTTAATTATGAAGAAACTATTCATTCAATATTGGTTTTCTAAGTTGAGTCTTGCTTATTTGTCAGAGCTCAGTGACTTTCCACATGCTTTTTCAATTGCAAAAGAGGAGGTTTGTTATAAACAACAAGTAAGTATGTATTTGTAGATATGTGTTTACTAGCAGTTTTCTAATCAAATGTGAAA
>QVAJ01000175.1:398633-476997 GCA_003546035.1 Mixornis gularis | reverse complement strand
AAGGAAAGGAAAGGAAAGGAAAGGAAAGGAAAGGAAAGGAAAGGAAAGGAAAGGAAAGGAAAGGAAAGGAAAGGAAAGGAAAGGAAAGGAAAGGAGAAAAGAGAAAAGAAAAAAAGGTTTTTTTCAGCAAAACACTTGCAGATACCACTGAAATCAAAGCACAAAATCCCATTACATTTTACTAAATGAAAGCATGGGCAGAAGAGTAACACAACCTAAGTAACACAACCTCTAGGTTATTTCTATTAGTTTTTTTTTTTTCATATCTTTCTAATCTATTCAATTTTCTCCTTCACTTTGTGAACACAATACAAAAGGGAAAGGAGACAAGGAAATAGGAAGACAGTAAATATTTTTAAAAATGCAATTTATTTTCCATGGATATTTCAACAATTCAGGAGTTGAATTTTCAACTCTTTGTCCTACTCATGAAAAATTTCAACATTAATGCAATAAAATATACCAAACAATATTTGCAAATAAAAGTACACCCACATAAACATACAATAGTACAATCTAATTCAAAATAAATTGAAATTTAAAAATTAAACTATTTTCAGAAACTTGGGAAACCATACATATAGTCCAGAAGACATTATTTTGCAGATTAATAAAAATAAACCAAGAAGTCAGTCACAGTAGAGGCAGGTGCCCATGCCCACAAGAAAGCCCTGTGAAAGGGGTAGTGCATATGAGATGATGCCCATCCTAATAAATTGCGTTTCCAGATGGCAATCTGGACACTCATTTTCTCATCAAACATTTTGAGATGCCTGTTCTTAACTCATACCGTTTTCTTCACATTCTTCATGAAAGAATTTCAAAACATTTATGTCTCATGTACCTTAGTAAAGTAGCTAGTTTCAAGTTAAATTAAATAAAGACTCATTAGTATGAGTCTTTATTTAGAGGCAAATAAAGACTCTTCTCTTAATCCCTGTAACACTATCACTGGCAGTATTTTTTTACACAATCTGTAGCCTGCCTAATTTCCTGTGAGGATCTACATTCTGCCTAACCCAAGTGGCAATCTGCATCTATCTGCTCTGGCTTCTACCAGGTTTGTTTTCAATTACCTCTTGCATGTGATTATTTTCCAAATATGGAGAATTTAGCTGTTTAGAAACTCCATGCACTGATTCAATTTAATCCAATAGCTGAGATTTGTATTTCCATAACAGAAAGTTCTTTTTTTTAGTTAATAAAATAGAGTTTCAAAATTGTCCTTAGAGAATTCTGTACCATGTGTTTTAATATTTTCCTGTGAAGCACACAGGAAATATCTAGGGTTCTCATGTTATCTTGAGTTATAGTTAAGAAATACTATATTGTTATCAAAATCCTTCAAGAATTATAACACATAAAAAACCCCAAACCAAACAAAAAACCCAAAAGAAACAAACCAAACTAAGTCAAACAAACAAACAAAAAAAGCCTTGAAATACTGCAAAATACCTTCATTTGCCTAGAAAGATTTCAATAGTAATCCAAACTGAATGAATTCTGCGGAATCTTACTAAGAATTTTAAAGGTTTAAATATTTTCTAGAGTGCTTTGTAGACAAGTTTTAAGCTGATTTTAGCATTTTAACAATTGACAAGGTCACTATATTTTCTGTTCTGCTGCTACAAATTTTCTATTTGCATGCAGTTGTTTTTCCTCCTAAGTATTACAGACTTTTTCTCTAAGCCCATGAGCAGTATTAATTAGATAGAATTCTTGCAGAGTTTAGAACTAAATATGAAATCAGTGAAATTCAGTTTATTCTGATTTTCTGTGTATGAATAAAGCATATTCTGTAGTTACTCCTGTGCTACTCTATTTCTTTTTAAGAAATTTCATGCAAGCTGTTTTGGAGAACTGAGATCCCATATATAAAGATTTTACTCACTTGGCATTTATGTCACACACAGGACAAGAAAATTCTCTGTAAAAAGAAATGTGCTGCTCTCTGTGAGAAAAGCATACCTTTGTACATGTACCTGAACTCTTAGAGAACTAGTAAACAGTTCTTTCAAAATGTATTTTTGATGCATTGCTTGTACAGTGGGTTTTCAGTCAGCTTTCTACACTACTTTGCCTTTTTTTCAAGCAGTTTATCCCTTTATATTGCTGCATAGTTGATAATGCAAATAAAGCAACAACTCTTGCACAACTATTTTCTAAGTTTCAAATGTATCCAGAGGCCAGGTCATTATATAGAGATGCCATACCTCATTCAAATTATTTTTTTATTATTATTATTTTTTGGGGGGTGGGTTTTGAGGTTCTGATTTTGTGATTTGAGGTTCTGATTTTGTGATTGTCTTTACTTGGAAAGGTTATGTTCACTAAAAACTGGAAATTGTGATGTTATGTTCATTCAGAGTGAGTAAATGACACAAATTTCTTAAACGTAGTCATTCACTTCTATTCCTGTGGAGTTGACTAAGTCTTCTGGATGGGTACAACAATGAATTTCTGATTCTTCAAGCTGTCCAACCAATCTTGCAGCTCAAAGGAAGATTGGCATATCTTAGAATATGCAGTAATTAAAAACTAAAAAGAACCCCAAACTTAATTTTTTTTTTCTATTGACCAGATGGTTTCAAAATTTAAGAAGAATAGATTTTTTTTAAAAGGTGAAAACAATTATTGATTCTGATAGTGCTTTGAGACATACTTGAGTTTACACACATACACAGGTGTAGAGGCTTTGAATTGCAATGACCATTTGAAAAATCAAGGTCAAGAGTTCAGCATTAACACTTCATTCAGTTTTCTAATACCCTAAAAGATAGACCATTTTGATAAAAAATAATCTATTCTCAGAGTGTCCTCCAGGGTGGGTCAGGATGCTTTTTTACTTCTTTTCCCCAGGTAAAAACTTACAAATTCCTGTCTTTGAAAAGGATTATCTATATTTGAGGGAACACACCTCAAATCAGGGAATTCAGATGTGTTGCCAGGCCTGTGCAAACTTTCCTACTCTTTTTCTCACCACATGTTCTATCTTGGTAAATTAGATAAAAGCAACTTAAAGTCTTTTATTGCAAGGAGAAAATAATCAAAGGGGAAGCCTTTGGAATGGTTGGAGAAAATTTTCTCCCTTTTTTTGCCTTCCCTTTGAATTCAAACAATAATCTACAACTCCTATTTAAAATTGTAATATTATATTTCACATTCTTCTTGCTTGTTTGTGTACTACTATTCCCTACACTCTTGAAAATTCAATTCAGCCAGCTCTAGAAATGGTCCTGGACAGAGAGAGTCATAATCTGAGATGAAAGACTTTATTTTTAAATTACTTTATTTTCCTATTTTCTTTATTTATCTGAAGTCAATATGTGTTCTCAGCATGTGTGCTTGTGTACAAAAGACAGAAGTTTTGTACAAAATAACAGAAGTTTTTTTTATTTTTTAAAAGTGCATAATGTGAAGGATATTATGATCCTACCGCCACATTTTCAGTTATGCACATGAGCGATATTATTTCAATATTTATAATTATTCACATTATTCATCTTCAGTCACTTGCACAAGGTGAATATAACATGCTGTTTAGATATACATTCAATTTCACTCCTGGAAACAAAAAAATTTTGAGCATAGCTAAAGCTGTCATTCTGCCATCCTATAGATACACACTGCCAAACACTGTAAATTCCCAAGTTACAGAGCTCCTGGAATTTCTTAATAGTTCTCTCTAACCAAAGCTTTTAAGTTTGTTGGTTGGCCTGCTTAGAGTAAACTTTTCAAAATGACCATTATAATAAATATAGAGTATCTGTAAGTCCTATAACTCAGTTATATATTTCATTTCTATATTTTCTTTCTTTTTTTTGGTTTGGAATTACTTGCATGGAGAAAATTTATTCTGTATGTATGAACTCCAGAAGTCAATAGTTTGCCCACACACTGTTTTTTCTTACAGGATGAAACATCCCTAATCATGTATCTCTGAAGAAGGTGTGAGGTTTTTTCTCTTATGTTCAGAGGTCACTGTACGTTCTTGACACCACCATTTATCATTGGGTGACTGAGCGTTTGTTCAAATGGGCCTTTCTGTTTAGCATCATTTAAGAGTAACAGTAACAAAAAGAATGGGTGTATCTAAACAATCAATTTTACTACAGCAAGACCACTACAAAGACCAGGAAAATCTGAACATAGTGAAGGATAAATTCAGATAAAAAGAATTCATCTGTTCCTGCCTACCTGAGTGTACCTGTTCTTATCTATCTCACACAAGCTATGTTTCCTACATGGTAATTTATCACAGTTCCTACGTACAAAATCATGCACGTCATGTTGCAAAACCATGAAGAAACTGCAAAGAGAGAAAAAGTGGAAATAATTATTTTCTGCTTTGATGGGAAAAAGCACATAATTCTGAAATAGTACCTTCAATATATCTTGGGAATATGCAAAGAATGAATCTGGACTCTCAAGAGTAGATATTTTCTTCAAACAAACACTTTCTCAAACATTACTTACTGGGATTATATTTATAACAACATCAGAGTCAGAGATAATTTTGAAATTCTTAAAATTGAATATATCCTCTGCAGCTTTTTAGACAGTAGGAAAACTACTGAAAGTTCTCACAAAGGCATCCAAATCCTTTAATTGCCTACTTTCCAAATGCATTTGGCTTAAAAACTCTTTAGGATTTCTTAACACACCTTACAAAGATTAAGCACACTGTCTTTGCATATTAAATAATAAATTATTATTACTATCATGGTAAATTAGTGAACCAGACTGCCTGGACTTAAATCTCTATTAATTAGAATAGTATGATAAGTATGCAAAACACTGTAAATACTGAGCATTTTCCCAGCATTAGTCTAATACATTTTTAAGTGTATAAAATATTTGGCCATCATGGGTATGTAAACCCCTCATATAATATGCTAATCTTTAGTAATAAAGGAAACAAGAAAATGTTTTTGACTTGGAAACAGTCTTATGTCTAGGTTAAAATTTATGTACAAAGAAAAAGGTCCAGAAATAATATCAAGAATACGGAGATACCTGTATCAAAAGGGCACAGAAGTTTATCAGTACTCAGTGAACTTCAATGGAGCTGAAGACTTGCTTAGGCATTTTTAGAAATTCTACCTATGTGACCAAGAACAAAAAATGTAACAACGTCATTGTAAGCAATATGTTTGTGAGCAAATATCATTGCCCACAATTATACATTTATATTGATTTTTAAAACATAATTCTATGAATATCAAATTAAATTAAAAAGGAACTGTTGAAATATCTGCACATATACATCTGTTGTATCTGTATATCTATATTTATATTATTTATGTCTGTATCATCTACATCTATATATCTCACTATCTAGATTAATTTATGTCAATATATAATGCATCTATCTTGCACATTGCAGTTGGAACCCCAAATCCATATTTTTGAAACTAGGAAAAGGTATTACTTAGAACTGGTTTTAAGACTTTTTATGAAGAATAAGATTTTCTCTGTTTTAGTGGCTCACATGTGAATTACTACGCAATATTTTTTTTTTTTATTCTCAGAGGGATAATTCAACCTTTACCTTAATAGATTTAGAATTTTAATTTAAATATAATTTTATCAATTAATCACATCAGTGATATTTCTCACTTGAAATGCAGTTTTCCCACTAACTATACAGGAGGCTCAGAATAAAGGTCTTCAAGGATAACAGTTTTGAATTGCTGTGGATGTTTTTAACTTCTTAATACCCACTTCCTGTTTCTCATGAGTCTTATGAAAACTTGTATGCAGCCTCATGCATCAACATTTTACAGTAAAATTTAAAGAAGCAGTTAAAAAAGTAAAAATATAATAATATCAGGTGCATAGGAGAGACTGTGTTGATATTCCTTGGTGCTGCAATAAACTCATGAGGCAATAAAAGGAGCAAGTTGACTAACTTTTTGTAAGCACAAAGGAGCAAAACATTGCATGCAGATTGCAATGTCCATCTCTAGTTTGCCAAATCCTTTGAATTATCAAATATCTTAATGTGATAACTTTTTCCAAAATAATGAAACAGCTGGAGGATATCAAAATTTGTGATAGATTCACAGCAAACACTGAACAGTTGTCTGCAATGAATCTTAAAAGAATCTCTATTCATGGTGTACTCAGTGTAGTTCTCAGCAGCTACCACTGAGCTCCTCAAAGATGATATAAAGAATCCACTTGAATTCCACCAGATGGTAGTGATTTAAACATTCCTCTTCAAACATTTTGCATATCCTGTAGTGCTGCAGAAAATTGTCCCCATTGCTTCACCACTGGGAACAAGTAAGCAGTGTGCTAAGAAAGGTATATGACTTTCAAATCAACCTGAGTGTGATAAGGTTTTGAATGTTTCTTGCTACTGTAGCCTGCTGACATATGTCAGAATCCTCAAAAGACTGCAAGTTAATTGCTACTTCCTCCTTGGTATGGAAATGGGCCATTAGAGTCCATCCTGATTTGGAGCAAAGGAAAAAATCCCTATTGGCAGAAACATTTAGTTCAGGCAGATATTGGATAACTGGAATATAAAAGAAGTGAATTAGACAAACATTAGTTTAGAACTCCTATCACACATTCATTTTGTTTATCAGTACAATTTTACTTCTGGAATGTATGCAAATTATGCTGTTTCTGAAGATTTATAGTCTAAAGTGGGTACTCAAATCACAACACTTAGGTGATCAAGTTTTTTACCTAATGGAATATTACCCATGGATAAAGATGTTCATCATTACTATATTTACTCTGGTGAAAAATACAAAGTTTACAAACATCGAAATATTTTTTCCATTAGAATGTTTGACAAAATAGCTTATGTGAAAAAAAATGAAAAAGCTGAGAATTTTTTTAAAATTAAATCCTCAAATTAATATTTTACCTTTATCTCTCTAAGCCTTTATAAATTTTCATGTTTGAAATTAAATAATAATTTTGTAGCACATATTTCATATCATACCAAAGAATTCAGTTTTGATCTGTTTGCTGAGTTAGAGGATGAATTAAAATTCACCTTGCACTTGCTAAATTCCTCTTTTCTGAATTGCCAATGAACCAAGAAATCAGTTATTTGTTCAAGTCTATAATTGTTCTATGTATAATAATTTTCTGAAAATGTCATCCACCCTAAAAAGATCTCCCTGCTGAGTCTGCTTAATTCTTAAAACAAAAGTGCTTGTAAAACCTTGAAAGACAAATCTTTCTCCAAGCTGAAGAAAAAAGGTTCCTTAGGGTACATCTTATGTTATTCTGCCAAATGGAAAAGATCATTGACCCTAAATTTTTATTCACTGTGGATGCCCACCCAGATATGCAGGCTGGCTGGAAACTATAGAGATCCTCTGCTTTTATTTGCGCTGAAGGAAACAACTACATAAATTGCAGTCCACATAATTCTTTTTTGCATGTGTAGGTGGGGTTCCCATTGTTGGGATAGATTTATTCTGGTTCACTGAGTGAAGTATAGAATTTTTTTTTTTTTGTGATGGCTATGGCAAATACATACCAAGCAGATTCACCATAGTTTAGGACTAAAGTTTAGGACTTAGTCAATAAGTTCAGGACGACTTTAATAATTCTTTTATATCCAGTTCAAATTTTATTTTACATTTACTTAAATATATGTATCCTATTCTGGTATTTTCAGTTTTTCAGATGTAAGAGCACTCATGAACCTGGGTAATAAGACAGTTAGGGTAGTGTCTGAAACGACTTCATTTTAAAAATATATTATTACAATATTTGTTTCAGTTCTTTTAGTTTTAGACATAATCTCTAAAAATATTAATAAAGCTTTAGTGTACTTTGAATACATTAGCTTGGATAACCTCATTACTCATGCAAAATGAACTTAAAATAATAAGGCCCAGCATATACACACATACTACTTATTTCAACAACGTAGTATTATTGAAACTTTCAAAAGAGATACATTCATTCTGATGACTTGTAAGGGAGGTCTTTGTGCTATGAGGATAAGCTAAGGATACTAGAAATATGGTGTTTTCATAATATTTCAACATGCTAAAATGAATGATAGAACCTATTCTATTTCTCCCTAAAATGCAAAATCAGATTTTCCCAGTATTCCAGTTGGATAATGCCAATGTGCCATTGAGCACAATGARTCCAGCTGGCTTGTCACATCCTAGACTACCAGTCTGCTATGTATGTATCACTTAGTATAGAACCTCTACTATACTGTATGTCAGTATGTCACTTCAGTTTGACTCAAGATCACATTTTTCAAATATAAAGATGGAAAAATGGGGGATAGAAGGACACTGTTTTAAAGATACTCTTTAGATAACCCAGAAACCCAGAAAATGACAACTACCTAGCAGTAACTCATAAGACAGGAGCCTTAGCACTGATGCCAATTCAAATTGGTAAAGCAAAAAACCAAAGATGTCAGATGGAAAATGCAAAATGAAAGCTAATTTTAAAAAAAGTGTAGCCAGTCAATAAATGGAGAAAAAGACTGTAACCAAATAATTCCTCACCATCTATCTTTAGAAATATCTCACATCGGACTATGATGACTTTAGGCATTTTCCGTGTCTTTCTGGTAAAATCAAGTGACTTCAAAAATGCAAAATGAAATGCCAAATATTTGCATGGACACTTTCTCACACGTATTTCTTCTTTTTCTCTTCAGTTATTTCAGATAGATTGTTGTAGTGAATGAGAGTAGATAAACTGGTTGGTTTGCCCACTTCATCAAAGCTAACAGATTTATAAAGATAATATTTCAAAAGCCAGTTTTTTACTTTTGTTGCCCTGGCTGTGAAGCTGCAGAATGTGGAGACAGGTTGGAGACAGCTTGGCAGTACAGCTTTTGCATTTGACTCCTCACCTCTTTTCAAGCTTGGACTATTCTAGAGGAAGTTAATTTTCTCAGCTCTCCTTTTCCCACCTGTGGATCTTCCATATGTCTGTGTGTGTCCCATGCAGTTATGCTTAAGTGTGCAGGAGCTATATGCTGGTAAGGGAATTCACCAGAGTCCAGGTCTCCATTTAAGATGGAGACTTCAAATGAATTTTGGTGGGGAGAGAGGGAGAAAATAGGGAAAGGGAGGTTAATTTCTCCCACCTGCAATTTTTTAATTGAGAGAACCTCTGGCTTTTTTTGGTTTTGCTTGGGTTTTGTCAAAGAATGGATCTAATTTAAATATCTCTGCAAATACCACAACACAGCAGTAACTACATTATTATCTGTGCTTTCTCTGTGCACTGGACAGCAGTTTTTAATTTCATACACCATTACCAATTTTGCTGTAGTGATTCTCTATAGTCAGTACATTGTTTTATCACACAGAAAAAGAGCATTGGCTTTCTACCTAGTTTTAGGCTTTTTATTAGCATTTGGGTTGCAATCCAGATGCGGACTTTTCAGAAAATCATACCAAAAAAGATAGCAAAAGAAGTAGCTTTTAGCTCACATCCAATGAAAACTGGACATTGGACAAATTTCATTATCTTCTGAGGAAGTGAAAAAATATTCGTCTTCCCCTCTGAGGATCATGTTCTTTTTATATGAATGCATATTTATTACCTATCTACTAAAAAAATCATGGGTTTTTTTTAACACAATGCTTATTGTAGCCACATGACTTTCTAAAACAATCTATGTCATATGTTTGATGAAATAAGACAATCTTAGACCAATCAACTCTTCAGGCATATTTGAATAGAGGTATGTGTCATAGGAAAAGGTCATATATAAAAAAAGATATTAATTATTTCATACCAGTTTTGGAACATGTATATGTGCTCTGCTGTATGTGGTAAATATGTAGTAAAATAACTTTTCATATTTGTTTCATATTCTAACCCCTGTATTTCTTATCTGTAGTCATCTAGTGAATATCTTTGGAGGATTTAATTCCCAAGACATAACAACTGCAGAACTAGCTTTAGGAGAAATCATGCAAGTGTGGTCTGTGAGGAAATGCAAGACATACAAGAAGATTTTGAAAGTTACTTTAAGATATAACCTTAACGGACAGTTGAGGAGGACAGATGTAAGAATCTTATGATGCTCACCTTGCATATAAGGAGCATACAAAACAAGAAATGTTACTTTCTCTGATCCATTAGTGAAAGAGGATATTTTCCAAGGCACTTGAAAAAGAATGCTACAACCAGTCACAAAAAAAGAGCAGGGACAAACTACTTAAAATGAAAGGATTTTGCTTCTTTCTTTCATTTTTGTTTATTTCTACATTAGATTTTCATTTACTTGAAGAATATTGGCAGATGGCTAAACTACCAAGAGAAAGGGAGCACAGATTTTTTGAGATCAAGTAAGATCTTCAGGTATTGTTAGTTGTACTTGTAGGTGTTGTTTTGTTTTAGCAGGAATAGTTAGAACTGGCATTGTAACTATGTTCCAGTAATGTTTACCAGCCACATGAGGATAGAAAAAAATTTAAAAGAAATAAAAATCAAATACTAGAGCTTCTGCAACTTAAGTAGTTGTCTAAGATGAGTGACAATGCATGAAATAGGATGGCCAAAATGTGAATCATCTGTCTGTGTTCTCTTAGAATAACATCATTGTGGGGTAGATCTGTGGATAGATGGTGTAGTGTCAAATGTTTTCCAGCAAACCTTACAGTGACAACAGCTAATGATGACATTACTGTCTTTCTTAAAAAAACACTACACCTTGATTTTATGATTAAGAGAAAAATGAGTACTCTGGAACAAATTCTAGCATTCCCACTAGAATTGGCATTAAAAAAACCCCCAAAATAATTTAGCTTTCCTGAGCCTCACAAACTCCTCCACCCTATTGATGTCTCTATGAACAGTAACACTGCCCTTCAGAGAACTGACATTTCTCTCTCAATCTGATGATGTCCACAGATTTGCTTGGATCCAATCACCCAGGTCTTTAATTAATATCCCCTGTGCTCCCCTTATCTATTGAGTTGGTAACTTCATCATGGAAGGCTATCAGGTTTGTCAGGCATAATTTGTCCTTGGCCAACTGACACCAGCTCTTACAAGTCACATCTTTATTCCTCAAGTGTGTGGAAACAACTATAAGAAACTTTTAGATTTATATTCCCAGGTACTAAGGAAGGCTGACTAGCCTCCACTTCCCCCAGTCTTCCTGCTTGAGCTGTGTAAAGGTTGTTGCAACCTCTGTATTTTCCTAACCTTCAGGAACTTCCCATGTTCTGGTACATTCTCACCGATTTTATCACTAAGCTCAGGAAATCAGATGGCAGATATTATCAACAAAAACTGATACAAAACAAGCATCAAGCACCTCAGCTTTTTCTTATCCTTTGTCTCTGAATTTCATTTCTCCATTGAGGATTGGCCTCAGATTTTCCTCAGCCTTTCTTCTCATTGTCCTTGAGTGCATCCATGGCAGCATTGCCAGCCTTTTCCAGGACATGACAGTCCCTTCTATTCTGCAGTGGTGTAGCCGTACTTTGAGTCTTGTGTGCAGTTTTAGGTGGCACAACATAAGATATACAGGGCATCCAAAAAGGATATACAGAGCATCCAAAAAGGGCCACAAAGATGGTGAAAGGCCTACAGGGGGCCCTATGAACAAATACTAAAGTGGCTGAGGTAGTTAGCCTTGTTCAGCCTGGAGAAGAACAGTTTGAAGGGAGATCTCATCACAGTCTACATCTTCCTCATGAGAAGAAGCAAAGGGGCGGGCACCAATATTTTATCTTTTGTCACCAGTGACAGGATATGAGTGAAGGGTATGAAGCTGTGTCAGGGGAGGTCTGGGTTGGAGAAGAAGGTTCTTCACTCAGAAGGAGATTGGGCACTGGACCAGGCTCCCATGTGAAGTGGTCACAGCACCAGCTTGACAGAGTTCAAAGGAGCATTTGGACAATATTCTCAGACACATGGTGAGAGTCTCGTGTGCTTCTTTGCAGAACCAAGAGCTGGACTTAGATGATCCTTGTAGGTCCCTTCCAGTTCAGCACATTCTATGATTTTATAATCTCCTGTACTAGTTTTAACATCTGAGCTTTGATTTCCCTAATTTCACCTTTGCATTATGAATAGCAACCCAAATATTATGTCTGCATATTATTGTGATACCTATGTGCTTGTAAAGAAAAATTGCGTCTAATTTGGCAGCGTCATTTGGTCATAGTAACTATGCTCAAACACTGAAAAATGCTGCATGCAAACAGAGAAATTGGCAGTTTTGTTCTGTGTACATCATCTAATGATAAGAGCAATTGCATTTTGTTTACATAGCCAGGTGTTGACTTACAGTGTGCTAGGATATGTGGCTAGAATTTGTTTTAATTTACAAGGTTTTAAAAAGGATAGGGAAGTTGGAGTTTTCAAAAGATTTCTGATAATACTTGTTTTCATAACCCAGCATTTCTTTCCAAATCACTAATCAAAATGCAAATAAAACTCTATTTGATTTCTACTGCAAGCAATATATTTAAAGTTACTATGACCCTTTCTTGAAAGAGACATCCAAGGTTCATACCATGCAAATACACCTCTTAGGAACATCAGGGAATACGAAGTAGTATCAGACAGGTTGACATCAGCTAGATCAGCAACAGCAGCAACCACCTGGTAACATATGTGCTTGTTTCTCAGGAATGATAGAAAAATATTTTGTGATCCATATGTTGCATTAGTTCTGTCTGGGCAAGTTCAGTAAGCTTTAATGGAGGTAAAAATGTGTTTCCATGATGAAATAATAATGAGGTATGATCACAAAAAAGGTCTTGATTCAAGGGGCTTTTGACTGTACAAAATATTACTATTTTTATCAGAGCTGTCCACCATCAAAAACATTCTCAGAGGATATCTTCAGGGCTGCTGGCAGTGCTGGAGACAGAAGGACATTGGTTAATGTAGCCAGTGTGAGTGTCTCACTTATTAACAGATGAATTGACAAAATGTCCCAAATGTTATCCATCTGCTACTCCTTTCCAACCTGTTCTAAAACAAAGAATGTACATTTGGAATAAAAACTCACCTCTTCCCTAGGGCTTTCCTTTATTGACAAAAAGCAAAGCAAAATTACAAAAAACCCTAAAACTAAGACAAACATAGGAACAGAAAATCCTTTAAACATCAATTTACGCAAACTCTGTCCAGGATATTGCTCCAAGCAGAATTTTTCAGCAATCCAGATTTCATCTTAACAATGACAGTAATTTGCTACCCACACATGCAGCCTCTTTAATAAGTATTTGTCTGGTAAGCCACTACCTGTCTTGAAAATCCTAAGAACCTGTGCAAGAAGTATGATGAAAAGAGGAGTCTTTTGAGCTTATGAAGCCCTCTCTGTGTATCCAGGCAGGGCACATGCAATATTCCTAGCAGAGGTTTGCACCATCTTTTCCTGGAGACACTAGTAACAACCTTGCTAAGAAAATAGATCATATTTTTTATTATTACCACCTTTTTTTTTCCTGTTACTTTTTCTTAGATGAAACAATTTTTTTTGCAATGTACACCCAACTCTTTGTCCAGCAACAAACGGATATGGAAAATGTGAAACAGATTCTTTACAGAAGGGATTTTTCCCCCTACTTTTTTCAGTGTATTTTGAAACCAACCTGCTTCAAGTAAAAAGAATATACCACTGTACTCTCTCCTGTGATAGTAATGTTTTCAAAGGTATGAAATATTGAAGTTTTGTATCAGGTAAAAATTCTGCTTTTTCTTTCCTGAGGAAAAAATTTTGGTTTTAGTTTCTGCATGCATGTGAGGAAAAGTTTGTCTGTGTTGTACTTTGTAATGTCTTACAGTTCTTTTTACTAATACGATATATATTCACCTTTTCATCTAGAAGTAGTCAATCTTGTATGAACTAACAGGAGAAAAGTTTATTTTAATTTCTGATTTTTTCCTGATTTTTGGGGACAGGAGACACTGCCACAACAGAGGAGATCCATGGTCAGATTTATAACATTTGCTTTTCCTGTTACATTCCCTATCTAAATGCACACCCCGATGCAAGTTATCAAAATCAGTATTAAATATTACTTATCATAAGTGGGTACTAGACTGGGCCGTATGGTTTCATGTGAAATGTGTGTACACCAAAGAAGTAAATTACACAGACATTCTTTACTGGGCTTTTTTTGATGACAGAATTTCTGAGCCAGAGGAAAAGACAAACTACAAAACTGACATGAGATGAAGCATCTCAATCTTTCATGTGCTTTCTAGTATCAGGAAAACATCAAAACACAACATGAAATAATGCTTTTGTAAGACTATGTAGATTCCTTCAGCAAGGTCTAACTGCTAGTGGACCTGACTTTTCTCTGTAGAGCTAACAATTCTATAGTTTGAAGTTTTCAGAAGCCTTTTAAATCTGGGAATAAACCAAAAGTTTTTGAGTAAGGCGGACTTGAGCATTTTTTATTTTAAGATGAATTGATCATACATTTCATGTGTGGGAAAACAAAACAGATAACAAAGCACACATCAGGACTTCATGTAGAGAGGAGATACATACCATGTACCAACATACAGCCCAAAAGGGGACAGGAACAGTCTGTAGTGATCAAGAAAAATAAACTAGAAGTTAAAACTGGTTTACAGATCACATGACCATTGTTGAAATTAAAAAAAAAACCAACCACTGGTCTTGAAAAATAGGACTCTCATGATGAGGCACACTTATGTGTGGTGCTGTCTGCAGAAGAGACTCAAAGCAAGGGCTCTGTAAGATCACACACCCAAACTCACGTTACAGGTCCAGTATCTAGACCTGCAGTGCATCCTTTCACTAAGAATAACCACAATGGTGACAGGGCTTATTTCATTGTGTAGTATGGCATTTTCTGCTTCCACTTATTTCTGTCTTTGCTTTGATGTCTTTCTGTCACTCACAGTTTATAGAAGAACATTGAGTTGCAATTGCTACTGATATAGTGTTGAGAGAACAAGAGAAAGCAATCTTAATAGACTACAGATTTAAAACACTAGATCCAGATGGGTCTCAAACCAGGTGGCATTTATCTGGTCTCATTATGGCATTTAATGGTTTTTCTGATGTTTTCTAATATTTATTTCAGTTAGCCAAAATTAATTCCTCTAAATTACAGATCTTGTCTTAATAAATGACCTCTAACATTAGTGCTTTATAAGGCACATTACAGGTAATCATTTGAAAACTAAAATTTCTCTAATCAATACAGAAGTTAGCAGAAATAGTGCCCAAAAATGTCTGAAAAAGGAATAAATCATGCTAGTACCTTAGGCACTTCAAACGATGTCTATACGTTAGTGCTGAGCTATCTCTCCACAGAAAAAGAGGCACCAAGAAATATATGCCAATATTACTCCTTGGAAATAGATAAACTGCTATTCCTTCTGCAGTTCCAGACATTACGTGAATTGTGCTTGATGTGCAAGAAATGTTGGCATCAAAATCATTGTAACTGTGGATTAATTTCTGTAGATTTCTCTCTTCTACTTTTTCAAGGCACTTTTATTTTTTTCTTTCAAAGCTTGTATATTTTCTGGGGAAGGGGGAGGAGGATGGTTTAGAAGCAGTAAATTTTAAAGAGTGAGAATTATTCTTCAGTGGCAGGGTAGTCCTGAGCAACAAAATAAGAACTTCAGCTAAGCCACAACCAGCATTGATTAATAGATGTCTTGAAGAATTAATTAAATATTGTTTCCATGATAAAAAGAGAGAAGCATTTAATAAAACTACAAAATCTTGCAGATTGTATTGGATTCCTTAGTTTAGGGTATATTATTAAAATTATTTTTATTCTCATACTGTTATTAAATAACAATTAAASCAAAATGCCCTCACTATTTTTTTATTTCTAACAATTGTCCCTCTTACAAAAAAGATTAAAAAAATATTGTGGAATAATGGTTCAGCTGGAAAAAAATAACCAGTATTTCAGATAACAGGAAGCTAATTTGTCTTCATGTGGAAGTATTTTCCTGATACAAAACCAAATGGGATACAAAATAAGTATTTTGCTATAGGAAAAATCAAATCACAGAATCACAGATCACAGAATGGGTCAGGTTGGAAGGGACCACAGTGGGTTATCTGGTCCAACCTCCCTTCTGAAGCAGGGCCAGAACACCTTGCACAGGTTTGTATCCAGACAGTTCTTGAACTTCCCCAGTGAGGGATACTCCACACCCTCTCTGCACAGTTACCTGCCCAGTAAAGAAATTCTTTGTCATGTTCAGGTGTGCATCATTTTCTGTCCATTGCCTCTTCTCCTATTGCTTGGCACCACTGAGCAGAGCCTGGCGTCATCCTCTGATTTATCACTCTCCCTTCAGATACTGATACACGCTGATGAGGTCCCTTCTCAGTCATCTCTTCTCCAGGCTGAACAGGCCCAGCTCCCTCAGCCTTTCCTCATAAGAGAGATGCTCCAGTCCCTCAATCAGTTTCATGCCCCTCTGTGGGATTTGTTCTAGGAGCTCCATGTCTTGCTTGTTGTGAGGAGCCCAGAACTGGACAGCATTTCAGATGTGGTTTAACCAGGGCTGAGTAGAGGGGCAGGATCACCTCCCTGGACCAGCTGTCAGTGCCCTTCCTAAGGCACCCCAGGATACTGTTGGCTTTGTTGGCCACCAGGACACACTGCTGGCTCATGGACAGACTGATGTCCACCAGGGCCCTGAGGTCTTTCCCCACAGAGCTGCTTCCCAGCTGATCAGTCCCCAGCCTGTTGTGGTGCCCAGGGCTGTTCTTCCCCAGGTGCAGGACTCTGCATTTGCTTTTGCTGAATTTCAGACAGTTCCTCTCTGCCCACCTCTGCACTCTGTCAAGGCCCTTCTGAAGGACTGCACAGCCCCCTAGGCATTGGCCACTGCTCCCAGCTTTGTGTCATCAGTGAACTTCCTGAGGAGGAATCTACCCCTTGCATCAATAACTTGCATCCAAGTTATTGATGAACAAGTTAGGCAATACTGAACCAATTATTTAACCTTTGGGGACACCACTAGTGACAGACCTCCAGCCAGGCCCTGTGTTACTGATTACAACCCTCTGGGATCTCCCATTCAGCCAGTTCTCAATCCACCTCCATGTCTGCTCATCKAATCCACACTTCCTGAGTTTGCCTATCAGGATGTTGAGAGAGAGAGTGTCAGAAGTGTTGCTGAATTTGAGGTAGACAATATCCACTGCTCTCTCCTCATTCATCTGGTTACTTCTTTTATTATGAAATGCAGTGAAGTTGTTCAAATATGACTTGTCTTTACTGAATCCATACTGAATCCTGATCAGTTTCTGGCCTTCCATGTGGTAGACACAGACTCCAGAATGAGGCAATCACTTCATCACCTTTACAGCGACTGAGGTAAGGCTGACTGTGCAGTATTTCCCTGGGTCCTCCTTCATGCCCTTTTGGAAGAGCAGGGTGACATTTGCTGTATTCCAGTCCTCAGGCAGGTCACCTGCTTGCCACAAGTTTGAAAAGATTGTTGTGAGTAGTCTGGCTAGAATGTCAGCCAGCTCTCTCAGGGGTTATGGATTTATCAGGGGCCATGTTTTCCTGATTCTAACCCAATCCTCTGTGACCAAGGGGAAGTTTTCCATCCAACATTCATTTACCCTAGTCTCCTGGGTCAGAGATTCCTAGAGGCTGGTCTCATCAGTGAAGACTGATGCAAAGAAGGCATTCAATAATTCTGCCTTCTCTACAACTTGTTACCAGGGTCCCTCTCCATTTGCTAATTATCTGTTGTTTTCCTTTTATTAGTTGTTTATTCATCCAAGGAGTTTTCTTGCCCCCTTGGCCTGATTTCTTTCTCATTGGCATGCATCATTCTTGAGCCTGGAGGAAGAGATCCTTGAAAATCAACCAACTCTCTTGGATCCCTCTTCCCTGCAGGGCCTGTTCCTCTGGGATTCTTCCAAGAAGATTCCTAAAGAGGCAAAAATTAGCTCTCCTGAAGTCAATGTCTGTAATCTTAGTGTGCTGATACCTCTTCATTCAGTACTGAACTGCACAATCTCATGGTTGCTACAGCCAAGACTGCACCCAACCTTCACATCATCAACATGTTTTTATTTTTTAGTATGAGGTTGAGCAGCACACCTTCCCTTTTGGGATCCTTCGTTACCTTCTACCTGGCAAAATTATCTGGGGACTAGTGGTTCAATTGATAAGCAATAATTCCATGGAGTCTTTCATGGGAATAAAGCATGCTGAAAAAATTAATCACATAAAGGAAGAGAATATTGCTTTACAATCCTTTAGCTAATGAAAAGTGGTTCTTGATTATTCCTTGGAACCTAGCCTCAGTGAAGAGCAGAGGACTTCTGTTTAGGAACAGTTTTTTAGGAAGCAGAAACTCTGGTTTTGAGTAATCTCAAGTTGATGATGCTCTTCTGAATAGGAAATATGCATCTGGGCAGCATCAACTTTTAAAGAAGTAAATGCTGCTCAATTTTTTACTACCAGCAATGGAAACCAGTGTGCAGCCTTCTGTCTAACCTTAGGACAGGAAGTCATACTTCTTTGTGTGAATCTTCTCCTGGGATGTGAATGCACTGTATCTCCTCATCTATCTATTGGAATTACAAAGATACACACTGCAAACAGCAGGCTATAAGCAAGCGAAATTACAGAGCACATTGGTTCAAGAACAGTATCTCATACTATCTGAAAGTACCCATGGATATGACTAGCTGATCTAGAAGTAAGTGAACTGAACTTCCTGATCTTGGAAATCTACTCCCTYAAGCCAAGCTCTATTTGCAATCACCCAAATTTTGACATTGACTGGAAGTCTAACAACAGCTCTGTAATGCCAGTGAACTTATGAAGTATTTTTTTTAGATTTAGTGATGCCAAATCTGGATGTTTTATGCAGTCACTGTGGCTCAAGCTCTCTCAATGCAGCAGAAAAGATAAGAGAAACTTAGCTGAGTAGGAAACACATGAAGTGTATTTTCACACTTAAATCTAGTAACAGCATACTGTAAGAATCTGCAATATTGTCAGAATACTTCATAAAAATGAAGTTTGACATGAGATAGGTTTCTTTTGTAATAGGCTTATACAATCCATATATATCCATGAAGAGTGAGTAGAAAAATTCTTGCATGTTCTATCTGCCTGTCGCATTACTCTGTAAAAGCTCTTCAGTGACATTCAAAGATGTAATTACTGCTTTGCTGTCAAGGTCAGTGAAATCTGAGGTAATGGTTACGTAAGTGACAATCATTTAATATAATGTGGCCTACAGAGTTATGAAGAATGGTCATTCAAGGGTGTTCCTGAGACCTCATACATATTAGAGATTTTACTTTATTTATCTCCCCTCAGCTAGTTTTTTTTCTGACTAATACTGGTGTGTTCCCATGGTAGCAACTATGCTTTTCAGGGCACTTAATAATGGTCCTCTTGTGTGTCTGCTCTTACTGTGCTCCACTGCCTTTGATTCACCCTGCTCTTTGCTCCCTGACACAGGAAAAGAAAGAGAGGAGAGAGAAGAGTTTTTCCTTTAAGGGGCTTAGTATACACTGCTGCACTCTAATCACAGAGTGAGAAGGCAGCTTAAAATGACCCATCACTTCCTTCAATAAGAGCAATAAGAACCTAAATCATGGCAAAAACAGAGTGAAACCAAATCCATGATTCCAACAGTGAAGAGGGAATTGTGGAGCTTGCACAGTTTCAATTTCCTAGACAAGCCAAAACCAAAGTAGACATTTGCTTTGCAGCCTGTTTACTTGAGGAAACGATAACAAAATGAGGAGATGGCTGCATCATTCCATGTGTCTAAAAAATCTTAAGTTTTCGAGAAATAAAAATAGCTAAATGCCAAGTATGTTTCAAAGAAAAACAAAGGTTTCATTCTTTGGTAGCATCTACCAAAACAAACAAACAAAATGAGTAATCAAAACAAGACACCCACATTTAATTTTTCCACTTTCTCTCTGAAACTAACTGAAGACCGAAAGTATAGCAGATATTTTGGAACTTTAGCATGTTAATGATGCTTTTTACTAGATTATGGAGACTGACAAAATAGTGACTGTGGTGCTCGAAAGAATGTTTTGGGTTTGGCCCAGTGTATTCCTGACAATACGAAAGAGAATTGAGTCAACAGTATGCTTAAGCATCTTGCATTTTAAACATTGCTGTAACTGGCATAAAACTGAATTTTTCATTTAATTGGGCAAAACCATACTTGTTTTATAAGAGGCATATACTGACCAATATTAGAAGATAAAAGAAAAAAATAAAAATTACTGAAAAACAAACAGACATTGTGCCAAAGTCCCCCTTCAAGGTTGAATTACTTACATATTACTTACATATTACTTACATATTACTTTACATTATTAATCCTTACATTATATTTACTTACATATTTTATTCTAAGAAGGTAGAATTAATGTAAATCTATGATGATATTTAGGGGTACCTTTCATGCTCAGTCCTTACCTAACTTCATTTACACTGTCAGCTGGATACAAAGATGGACTTAGTCCAGTGAAATTAGCAATAACAAAGCTTCTTCCATTCTGCTTCACACGAAGGTGAGGTCCAGTAACACTTTGTGTTTGCTGGCTTTATAGGTTTACCCATTTTCACTCAGCTTTACTTTCAGTGCTTGAAATGTTGGTTCACTGCGTGGAGACTAGGGTGAAAATGAGATATTGCTATGATTGCCTGTCTCAGGTCTGTGCCCTGAGTCTCATGCTATCATTAAGCTATTATACTGCTGGTGCTGAGTGGGAAAGTAGAAATAACTCACACTGATTTTTCTTGAATGGCATTTCAGAAACATAAAAAAAAAATCTGACAGGTTTGGCTACAGTCCAGAGCTTCCTCTCCAGGTATGTTTTTTTGCATGCTATTGGATATCTCTAGGCATATAAAATAAGGAGTAGCAGCATATAGCACCTGACAGACAAAGCTTTGTTGAACAATTTAACATCCTTTGTTAACAATTTAACATTGGCACTCAAGAACAGAATTCAAAGGGTTGCTGGTATAATTTTAGTGGGTGAAATTATAGCTGGTGTTTTAGTAGAGAGAAACAGGAAACTGGCTGTGATGTCTAGTGCACAGCTTGATCCAAACAAGTATTGGGAAAGATGATACTTCTTCCTGACTTTGTGTTAGTGAGATAGGCAATGACTTAACAGAATCACTGCAGCAAGTTGCAAATGATGTATGAAATGAGAAACCTGGCCCATGGCACAGAGCAAAAATATATAGTTAGCATTGTGCAGAGACTGTGGCACTGTGTGTTGTTTGCTATAGTATTAAACTTGGTAAATCTGATCAGAGGCACACAGAATTTTAAGGAACAAAATAAAACATGTAAATGAGTTTTTCAATTTCCTGGTTTCCCCCTGCTTTCTCATGAAGCAATTGTCATTCTGAGCTGGTTCATGTTACATCACCTTCTAATATTCTACCTGTGTGCTAAAGTGAAATCTATTTGGATAGTACTGGTTTTCTCTTAAAATAAGTAAGAGCAATATTCCTTTTAAGAATAAGGAACATACATTACTTTAAAAATATATCTGAAATTGCAAGACATCTACTAAGGTTATCTAAATGTCTTGAAGAAGTAGATGGAGGAATTAGTAAAGTTTCGAAACAGTGAGTTTGAAGATAACACCAGATTGTGTGGGAGTGTTGATCTGCTGCAGGGCAGGAAGGCTCTGCAGAGGGATCTGGACAGGCTGGATCATGGGCTGAGGCCAATGGTGTGAGGTTCAACAAGGCCCAGTGCTGGGTCCTGCCCTTGGGTCACAACAACCCAAGGCAGTGCCACAGGCTGGGGCAGAGTGGCTGGAAAGCTGCCCACAGGAAAAGGACCTGGGGGTGCTGTGACAGTGACTGAACATGAGCCATGGTGTGCCCAGGTGGCCAAGAAGACCAATGGCATCCTGGCCTGTACCAGCAATAGTGTGGCCAGCACACCCTTCTTCAGCCAAAACCCTTTTTTTACATAGAAGGGTAGATGTTTTATAGGTAGTTTCATTATGTGAGGTAGGTCTTTCAAGAAATTGCAAATGTTCTGGTTTTAGACAAAAAACAAACAAACAAACAAAGAAAAACCCCACAAAACAAAAACAAAGAAAAAACCCCAACAACAACAAAAAAATAGAGCTGATAACTGAAGGACTTTTTACCATGAAAACTTAGAGAAATGAAGACAAGTCTTGATTAATGAAGAAAAATGCAAACACTAAGATACTTAAATAAAGCACATTAAACTTCTGTTTTTATATTTTCATTAGTCCTTGAAAATGTATCAAACTATAGCTCTCCAAAACTCCTTTACTTCTAAATGAGAGCATTTGCAGAGAACCTCATATATTGTAATTATCCATATTTACCCTCAATTTTTTTTGCTTGATTTTTGTATCTGTTCACAGGTAGAGAGAGTTTGAAGACACTTATGTTATGCAACAGGACATGTAGCAATTAGGAAATATAGGCTTGCATAACTTTTAAATTATCACCTCTGGTTTTGTACCAGTAGAAGGGTTTCTTTACATCCTTGAATATCTATATACTTTTCTAATGATCTAAGTTAAAATTTTGCAAGAAAGAACCAAGGTGAATGGACAAGTATTTATAGATGGGTTCTTTTTCTCCAGAACACCTGTGAACACATTTTAATGAGACCTTCCTTGAAACATGACTACAGAGCTATAACACCTTCCATTTCCTGTATCCAGATTTACCTTCCACTCCTCTTCAATTCTCATTTTTTCATATTATTTCCACTACATAGAATTCTCCAAATGCAGCCAATTTTTTACCTATTTAAAACTTACCTGAAGCCATGTGATGTTAAATTTATTCTTTTTTTTTGAGTTTGAAAAGATTAATTGAAAATTAAATACCTGTTCTTACAGGTACTTGGTCTACTAAATTGAAACCTAAAAATCATTGTGAATAATGACAGACAAAATGAAAAAAATAATATTTTAAAAAACATCCATAAAAAATTAAATACAAAATAATTATAGCATATTACTACTATTGTTGTCATTGTTATATTTTATTAATATTTATTAGTATTTTTGATATATCCAATAGTTAAGAGAGAAGGAAGGAAAGGTCAAATTCTTTGTGTCTTTTTACTACCTTTTCACCTCAGCTGTTTACTGAAAATCAAGACTGCTCACATCACTCCCATTTCCAAACATTATCAGAAAATTCATATCAGAACAGCTGATCTATATTTTAGATGAATTTTGAGGAAAAAGTAGCACATATTGTCAAATAAATTTGTTTACCGCTGAATCTCACCAAATGGTCACTACACTGTCATTAACTGGGGTTAGAGTGTTTTTTATAATGATTATTCATTTTCTGAAGGTGCATTTCTTGATAAGTAAAGCATTTATTTTTATTGGTGTTTCTCCCTTACTAAAAACATACTTTCTGAGAGAGTAAAAAGTATGAGGCAAAAAGTGTTACCTCAAACCTGTGACTGTTGTTCCCTGGTAAAAATACACAGACACTTCACTTTATAAATAAGGCCTTAGCAGCTCACTACCATTTGTTTCCCAGTACTTCTGTGGCAGGAATCTTCTTGAGTGACTTATTTACTAACTTACTTGTTTCTTGTATTGTAATATTCTCTTCCTCTAAAGATTAGTGTTGGAAACCATAAATATTTAACAACAGAACCCCAACAGAAAAATATTTATCTAATGCTGTCATGTTCCACCTCCTTCCTTTGTCTCAAGTACTATGGAACCTATAGTTCACTGAAGAAATAAATCTTATCAGAGTTTGGAAGTATTAACATGCTGATATCAAACTTCTTTGTGGAAATCTCAGATCTTCATTTGATTAGTAAAAATAAGCACTGATTTCTTAAAATATGTTTGGAACAATTTGCAGTAGTAGTTTGAAACTACTTTTAGGTGAAAGTTTTTGCTTTCAGATAATTTTAAAAGACTTTCTAAACATTTCTTGGTTCTACTTGATTCCCAAGTACAAGTAAATTCTTATAAACTTATGAACATCCTTTAGTAATAGTAGTAATAATAATAATAATGATAATAATGATAATGGGCTTTTTGCTCATTAGTTCCTCATGTCCTGAACTACTCTTAAAAACTTCCAAAAGCCATTTCTTTTTCTTTCATTTTAAAAAAACTTCTTGGAAGCATACAAATAAAAAAACCTTTAAATTCTAAGTCCCTGTTTAGCCCATTTAAGCTAAATTAAGTCTACTCTTGCAAAAATTTTCAGATAGATATTGTTTCTTATAATCAGTCTTAAGCATATTAAGAGTTTTCAAAGAAAAGGTATAGAAAATGTAATTTTCTCTACCAGACCACAGACTGCCAGTGGGCTACCCAGCATCCATATCTACAAAAGCATTATGCTAACAGCTCTAAATGAATGAAGTTATCTTATATTGAGAAAACAACTTCTACACATGATAACAGTTTCTAACATAAAAATTTGGTTTAGGATTCTCTGAGACTTCTCTAACTCACCACAGGGCTTTGAGGTGAACACTGATTATAGAAGAGGAATGTCAGAAACAATGCACACATAACAGAAACAAAACCAATTATGAACTACCATATGTGCAATGTAAATAGACATATTTTTTAACACACTGTGTAGAAAAATTGCAAGAATGGGGAAAGCTTGTTTTACTGTCAGGAATTAAAGAGCTGAATCTATGCAGCTTAAACAGGGGAATTAAAAATTTGTTTCTCTGTAGTTTGTATGTATGTAAGTGAAAATTTCTGATAATGTCAACTTTCAAACCCCACAGTCTCAAAGCCATCAGACAATTTAGTTGGGAAACAGCAGGCCCATTTCAACAAGCAAGGCTAATGAGACACAAAAATTATTTCTGTAAGAATACTGTGTATTTCCCATGGAAAAGATTTTAAAATAAATATTAGATGTTTTTCCAAAAGGTATGTTTTTGGAGTGCAAAAGACATAACAATGGTTTGAGGATGGACTGGGGGAGGGGGGAGGAGAAATTGTGTACCCTCTGTTACACAGTAAGTAAGAACAAATTATCAAAATTACCTTTTTCTGAAGTTCATGTGAAAGGATTGGTAAAGTGATTGYTCATAAGTGATATGAGTCAGTAATCGTCCTGATATTTTAAAGTGTCATTTTTATCTTTGTAAGCTTCTTTAAGTATGTATCTGAAATTTGATTTCACAATCCTATTTTAATATATCATGTTAAACTGTAACATGGAATTTCCAGGAGTACATGCACAGAAAGTGGAGAGATAACTACCATTTGTGTTAACATTTAAGTTCTCTGTTTAAAACAGAGACTTATTAGGTTGGAATTGTCCCACTTTTATTTTGAGGACAGATTTCTACCTTGGGTACATATGCTAACAAGTACACACCTATGTAAACCAAATTCTGATATTTACAATATTGCCTTCATCCGTTAAAACAAAGAACTCCCCATGCATTACTCTGTCTTGATACGGTTCAGGACTAGCAGCTGGGATTCATGAACTCTCCAAACAGAAAGCAATTTCCAATTGCCTAGGTCATTCCTCACCTGCTGATTTTGCCTTAAGCATGGTATGACCATCCTCACTGAAGATCAAGTACAGCTTCAAGGTGATTCTATGTGCACTAGGGTTTTCCAGAAAAAGATTTGTTATTAAGTCCTGATCCGTGGCAGAAACTGACACCTCTGGCCCTTTCTTCATATCTGCTCATACTTTATCTTTTTACTCCATTACTTGTTATTTGTAAATAAAAAAAAAATATTCTTGACTAGTTGGGAGATTTTGAGTTTGAAGTCAATGAAGGCAATTTTTGAATCTGGGTGTCCATCTTGGTGGCTCTTACATATAAAGAGTCTGGTATCTGTAAAGAGTAACTAGTAGCTACAGTCAACAGAACAATGTGCAACAAACCTTTTCAAGTTCCAGTTTTTCAGAATTCAGAGTTGTCTTCTTTTAAATTAAACCAAAAATAAGTACATTCATTCCTTGTCTAATTGGCTTGTAACACCTCCAGAAAGTCAGTACACCTCTAGGAAGTAGATCATAATGAGCTGTTTCCAGCATTACTGGGTTAAAACCTCTGATTTATACATCACAGCAGTCCCCATTCTCATATAGCCTTTTTCTAGGCTGTTTAAATCCCTCTTCCTTCAGTATTAGGAAGACATTGGTAACTGTGAAGTCCAGTTATTAAATTCTGAGGCACAGTGTGATATCTCATTAGTCAGTGATGGGACCGTTTTAAACTCAGCAAGCATCTTAGACGCCTGTTAAACCTTGAAACTACCACTTTTCATCATCTTCTCCAAAAATAGACTTCAAGGAACCATAAGGTTGCCGATGTGTACACACTGTAATTATGTACAGTGCATTTTATTAAATATTTGCCTGGTTTTCCTGTTTAAAGGAAATTATATTTGTTTGAATAGATTCATGTCTAAAATAGCATCCATGCGCTTTAAATATCTGTTCATTTTAATCTATCAAATAACAATTGAACAAGAAATTCATTGAGAATCATCCCAATTCACAAACCAACGACAATTCAGACAGGATGCTAGAAATAAAAAATAACCAAAAGACAATCAGTAGAAAAAAAAAGCTTGGTTTGTATTTTCAGTCACCTCAGATGGTTTTGTGGAAACTATGTACGATTAAACTACAGGGGGCAGCAAATATTAACCAGATATCATATGAAAGCCAATACACAGAAACAAGACTCCCTCAGAAGTCCCCCCTAGTGCACTTTGGTGCCTTGACTCTTGTAGATTTTAGAAATTATTTTTCAAGACCTGTTACTAAATAACTGATTATGTTTAGAAACCAGTCACATTACTTTAATATGGTTTTGGCGCATCTTTAGACAGTGAAACAGCACTGGTCAGTACATTGTTTTCAAAGCACTTTTTTGTCTGAAACATCTGGGCACTCTCACGTAATTGTTTCCATTATTCTGTTAAGAACTGTTATAATTTTTTCCCCTTTTAAATACTTTTACATCAACAAAATTTTAAATAACCTACTGTTTTGCCAGAGCTTACATTTATATAGTGAAACAGTGAGTAAAGTGCAGACTATCTCTTACCTTCACAATATACTTTGTCTTCTTAAATGTTCTTTTCCACAGAGACATGTTTACCTGACATGGATTATAAATTTAGTATGAGTTTCCTGATTCAATAAATATAAGACTGAAAATAAGACTATGATGACTGAATTGCAAGAAAAATATGAACTCAATAAATCTAGGAAGAGACAGCTAAGTTATTTTGATACATTTTAGTTCTACCTTTGTGCACTCAGTGATCCTTATAAATATGAAAACGCAAGGCAAATTTCTGGGGTTTTTTGTTTGGGGGGCGTTGTCTTTGCTTTGTTTTGTTTGTTCGTTTGTTTGGGTTTTGTGACAATTCTTGTATTCAGAACATCCTTTCTTCAAAAGGAAAAAATAGCAAAATGTAGTGGTTAAATTTGTTAAAATTGTAATATTGTGCTTCTGGACTCTGACTTCATGGTTATGAGTATGCTTCCATTTTAATATTTTTTTGTAGGACAGATTTCTCAAATGCTGGACTATCCTACACATTTATGTGCTATATGCCATAGTATTAGGAATTCTGTTACTATTCTTATAGTTATTTTATCCTATTTTGGATAATTTTTAAGTAGCTTTTATTTATTTTTAATTTAATCTCATCTTTTAAATTAGTATGTGTACCCGACAAACTATACTTCTGTGTCTTCTGTTCCACTCATGTAATTATTTTTGTGAGTATCTAAAGAAAGCAATGATAATCACTGCTTATTGACATGCTACAATACAGAGAGACCTAAAAATATTCCAAGACATGGATCTTATCTTGCATTTCTTATAAACACAAGTAGTCACATCACAAACCCTTCTGCAGATTGGAAATACTGCAAACCACATCTGCATGTAACTCATCAATTAATGTAGTCATTAACTTAAATGCAAATCAATACACATATTTCCAGAGTTGTTCAGAGATTTAAAAGAAAAATTAATCATCTTGTAAAGATAATGATTTATCATGGAATTCTGATGAGATCGTATATCATATATACATATCCACATACATATGTTTGATGCAAACATATATAAATTAAAAAAAAAAAAAATTACACACATTTATACACAGAAAAATTATGGAACTGATTAGGTTGTTCCTAACACTTGACCTTCTCTTTCACACCACTGGAATTGCATCTCTGGCACATAGCAGTCTAGCAGTAAGGAGGTGGTAGAAAAGCAGAGTATCAGAGATTATCTGTCATTGGACAAAGATACTACCAAATGACAACCTGGAAGAATAAGAAAATATTCTCTTTGTTGGCCCAAGCTCATAAAGGCTTCATGTCAAGGAAGAAATTTCCTCCTACTAGGAAGAAAAAACTGTTCCACTTGGAAAAATAAACAGAGCCAAGTGATACTTGAACAGATCTGACAAACAGCAATATGCTTTGGTTTAGGAAATCCAACTTTTCTGTATTTTTAGAAACCCAGAGTTCTCTACCTCACTATTTTTATTCTGTTTTCAAGCTTAAATTTGCCTTGGGCATGTGTCATGAATTTACAGAACGCAGATGACAAATCAGGCATGACCTTTCAGTTTGGAAATTAACTTTATTGGTATTTGCACAGGTGGAAGTAGCACTATATCAGAAACATAAAGTCCCCACAGATTATGAGCATAATCTCCTTTAATGGTATGCCAAGTTTTTTTTCTCAAAAAAATCACAAGACAGTTAGAAATCAAAGGACGCTTTTTAAAGTGTATCTTGTTAATACAGTTTTCTGTCTCTGCAATGATTTGGTGGGAGAGAGGGCTTGTTTGGTTGGTTGGTTTGGTTCTGGGTTTTCATTGTTGTTTTTTTCCTGAGTTAGTGTTTTCTCAAGTAGTGTATAGAAGAGGGAACTTTCTGGGTCACGTCCTCAGCATTCTATAAGGCAGTAAGACATATAATTCACAAGAAACATATATGGCAGTGATCCCAAATATTTTGTTAATATATCTTTATTTATTTAAGATTATTTTAACACTACAAATATAAAAGTTCCCCCCCAAAAAAACTGACTTCAGATCTTAGAAGTTTGAAGAGGTGTTTATAAATGAGAAGACACATTATAGTTTTTAAAATGTTTTCTTAAGGCTCCTAATGCTCTAAAGCTTTTTACTGTTCCTGAAACTGAACTTTTTAATGTAATAGCATGGAATACATATAGGAAAGATTTATTTTGGTAGATATATCAGTACATACAGCTAGCAGAGGTTAATGTAATAAAGAAATCCCCAACAGACTAATTCTTCTTACCAAAACAGAGAGAGTTCCAACTTTCTTTTCAATTTAAAAATTACAGGCCTTAGAGACTGGATTTTTTTCCTTGGAAATAAGAGACATTCCACTAGCTTCAAATAAACAGCTAATATTTAATTATAAATAAAAATAGTTGTTTGTTTGCGGGTTTTTATGATGTGGCAAGTTTTGGAGCAGATTAAACCCAGCTATACACCACTGAAATCTACAAGGAAAAATCAGAGCCATAGCTTCCGTTGGTAATTAAAATTGTGAGATATTTTGACCCATTTTGGATGTGGGAGACTTAGGAAACTGCCAGAAACTTTTCACTTGCTTTCCTGTATAAAAATCACAGAAAATGAACTTTGCTGAACCCAAAGCCGCTCCAGTTCATGGAAAACAGGTGCTAAACCATTCTGGTTTTAAGACCTTAAATTCTTAGTGCTCCTTTTGACTGCGGCTGGATTTATGGAGAAACATAAACTCTGAGAGAGTGCAGTCTTGCTATGACTTTTTAAAGCAAAAAGAATCACAGAATCACAGTAATTGGCTGGTTTTTAGTTAAAGTGGAAACAGTTCCCTGTCAGGACCTTGGAATTGTTTTGGAAAAGACAGGGACATATTGTTTAACCACTGAAGAACCTGGATGTGACCTTGTGAATACACAAATAAAGCTGAGACTGTGTCTGAGTCAGCCCTTTTCCTTCTGGCTGGAGAAGCAGGTAACAACCGGCGCCTGCAGCCGCTCTGTGGAGGGGCCCAGGCTGGCCAGGCCCCACCTCTCCTCCTTGCTGGAGGGGAGCTGGCCCTGGCCTAGCCGGGCCCCATCAGCTCCCGGTGGGGAAGGGGGAGGCTGCAGCTTAACATGAGCTAACTTTAAAGCCTATCCGAGCCGGCCGAGCCAGGGGAGATGTCCACCGGACTCTCCTGATAACAACTACAGGCCCAGATGGGTCGGGCCCACTCTGATGGTCACCGAGGCGGGGGAGGGGGCAGGAGGCATCCACCAGCCAGGCCAGTCCAAGGTCTGTGGTGAAGTTCTCTTTCCCCATCCCTGCGGCTTTTGAAAATCCTTAAGGACTGCTGCCTGTCAGAGATCATATGACCATCTGCAGGCCCAGGCGAGAATGTTAACTCTTGGTACAGATGAGACTTTTTTAAACTCTGGTCTTCTTTTTGAGTAAAAAGAAAAGGACAGAGTGAAATGTAGAAGACATGGCATGAGACAGGAGTCAGATGAAGAGAGTGAGAAGACTATTGGGAGAAGGGTTTGAGGAGTTTGCCATTTTAGGCTGGACKTCTCTTATTGAGCCATACAGAGTGCATGATAATGAACTCTCTACGTAGATAGAGTATATGTACTGATTATCCCTTTAAATGATGGGGAGAATATGCATTTGGGGAGATGATTTGCTTAGATTTGTGGATTTTGAGCAAAGGTATCTGCGATGGACAGAGTGAAATTGTTGTGATTCTTGTGATCCCATGAGATTCTTGAACAGAGAGACAAGAAGCCCTCTGTGCCAGGGAAAAAGTGAGAAGACATCCTTGTTCCCTGAGATAAGGAATCCTTTGCATTTGAAATTGTTCATCTTTAAAAGTGACACCCCAGTATGCCTGAGTCCCATGACTCATAAGCACCTTGGGAAACTGCTAATGGGAGGGGACTTCACAGTAGCAGGTTTTTCCCTGGGTGGCTGGTTTTTTGACAGTTAAAACCCACAAGAGTACTGTTTTAGGTTGTCGGGGGGGAAATTCCATGGTAAACTAAGAGAGACTCCTCTCCCTAAACAATTGATGGAAGATTATTTTCAAATGGTGAAACTGACTGAAAATCACAGGTTTTGCCACTTTATGTTGTTTGTGGAAAAGTGAACACTTGAGGGAAGGAGGAGGGATTTTTGAAAGGAGGAGGACTTTTGAAAGTTTCATTTTGATTCTTATTTTCTTATTTTAGTGTGTGTTAATAAATCTATCTTTATACCTTTAAGTTTGGGCCTGCTTTGCTTTTCGTAATCCTATCTCACGGAGGGAAAAAGAGAGTAAACACTAAAACTACTACACTAAATTTGGCAAACAGAGATAGGCAAACGTGAAACCACTACATAATTGGTGTTTCTGCCCGGTTTCAAACAAAATTGTTACACCTATTTAGGTATATAATTTTGAGATGACTGTGTCTTAGGTACAACTTTTGAAATAACAGTATTGCACAAAATAAAAATTCTCCTTCAAGAAAATCTGATCAAAATATACCCCTGTGTCACTTGGACTAATTCCTACAGTGAACAAAGAATTAATAGCAGAGTTTAGACTTTTTCACAGCAACTTTTTTTGTCAGCTGTTTTTCTGGCCTTCATATCTCTTTTTGCTACCAGAAGGTATCAATGCTTTCTGCAAGCACAAGGGACCACTCAAGGAAAGTTGTCCAGACACTACAATAATCATAGCACACTACACTTTTACACTTCTACACAAGTTTTGCAGTGCCTGACAAAGAAAAAACTTACACTTTTCTGATTTACCTATAGCAGACTTTAAATATGCATATGTAATTGTTGAGTAATTGTAATAAATGGAAAATAAGCTGTACATCTAAAAAGGCCATATGAGACAGGAAGATAATTTAGGAACTGCATGGTATTGGTAAAGGTAAGAGGATAGTAGTTCTTCATAAAGCAGTTCTTTAGGATACAAAATTCTTCATTCCACATTTTCCTATGTTTTAAGGAAGAGTAGACATTTTAAGAGTGTTGTCCTCTTGCAAGAAAGCCACTATTAGCAGCAGGTTTCTTTACAGAATAAATCCTTAAGTAACAGTAAGTAGGTAGCATAAGCAAATGCCAATGCCCATCCCCCTCCCCCCCAATCCTATCATATTAAATATCGTACTCCCCTGTACTTACTTGCATTACTCATAGATACCCTGAGGTGTCTAACACCTATTGTGAACAATAGGGACTTTGACTCTCTTGTACTTTCTTCAACAAACTTTTAATCACAGAACTGTTAGAATGGTTAAAGCTGGAAGATACCTCTAGAGGTGACTTTGAACACCCTTCCCTGCTCAAGCAGGGTCATCCATTGCTGAAGTGAGTCACGCAAGTTACAATCTCTCCTAGAAAACCTCTAGGTCAAAGGAGACCTTGCACTAAAATACCTGGATGCTCTAAGTTTCTAAGAACTGAAAACGAGTTCTGTTTATGGAAGCTTTGACATAATACGAAAATGCCTGACTTGCTGATGTAATTTAGCTAGATTCATCAATAAACTCTATTAATGTTTCTTTCTGTGCTTATAATTCACTTACGGTAGATATATGCTAAATAATGCCATGGTTTAGACTTGTCAGTAGTAGCACTAATTTAGACATTTACATAGAATTTTAACAGTAACAGTGATTTTTGGACACTAAGATTTTGCTCAATATTAATTACAGCTTTAAAAGAATTAAGTCTAAATAGTCACAAATATTACCATTACCTCTCAGCCACAGAGCCTAAAAGGCAGACTAAAACACAGATTACTGTGGAATATAGATTTCTTACTGCTTAATAAATTGTAGAGCTGTGAGGACTGAAGACTTTCTTTAATTAAGGGTGCCTCCTACATCCTTCCACCACCCACAACATCTCATCTCTAATACAGTTGGGAATACAAAAGCAAAAAACCCCTTTTGTTCTAGATTCTGAAAACACGGGAGATTTTTAGACTCTGTGGTCTTCAAAGAGGTTTGTTTGAACACAAAGTTATAATCTTCCCTCTAATTAAAATCTTCAATTTTTGTTCATAGTTAACCATTGTGCCTGCTTTAGAGGTAGTTAAGATATCTAAGAAAGTTAAACTAAATAGTGCTATTCAAATATTTTAGCTCACACCAGGTCAAATGCTTCTAAATCTTCAATTTTTGTTCATAGTTAGCCATTGTGCCTGCTTTAGAGGTAGTTAAGATATCTAAGAAAGTTAAGCTAAATAGTGCTATTCAAATATTTTAGCTCACACCAGGTCAAATGCTTCTAAAAAGTCTGGTCACTTTAGACAAATGCCTGTGCTTAGTTCCAAAATTTGTAGGGTAAGAACATCTAAAAACTTCAAGATCAGACTGATGATAATACTGAAAATAATTTTAATTGCTTCCCTACATGGCATCACATTTTAATTGCTTCCCTACATGGCATCATATGCTACTTCATTTTGTAACCATATAATGGCATGTTTCAACAAAAGGGTGATGTTGCTTCTTAATCTTATAAACGAAATGCTTATGAACTTTCTTTTTTTTTTAAATAAATTAGCAGACATAGGAATTCATTACATGGTTTAGCATGCATGGCAGTGTTCAGTCAAAGTTTGGACTTGATGATCTTGGTGATGTTTTGATGACCTCGGGGATGACTTGATGACCTCACTTTTCCAAACTTAAGGATTCTATGATTCAATGAATTTCATTATTGTTTAGTCATAAATAAGGAATTTAACTCTTAAGTCTATAAATTGGATGATTGTATCATAAAGGGTAAAAAAGTATACACTAAGATACAATATTATCACATCTTATGTGTGTAATATGATCCAACAAAATACGTAAGATAATTAATAGTGGTCACAAACAATTTTCATACAGAATTAGGCTAAGAGCTCTTCCAGATTTTTTATTGAAGTATGAAAACAAAGAGTCGTGGACTACTGGTTGGTTGGAGATTATGAGTTTCTAAAGATATTCTAATGAGCCAGCTATAGCACAAATGAATTTACTTATGTTAATCGTGCTTGGATCTCTGAAGCAGAGACAAAAGTTGCATTATTAATTTTTCTCTTGATTTGGTAATTACAAATAACTCTTATATATATCCAGAAAACATATTTGCAGAAATATAGTTTTGAACTGGACTGTGTTAAGATGGTAGTTATACCCATTTTGTTTTGATATTAACCTCTGGGAAAGAACAGCTATTAATCCATTTGCCATTGCTGTATTTTTTTTCCAGTCAATAAGCAGCACACAATGTACCAAGTTATCTTTGCAAGTGAGTTTCCTTCATTTAAATAGATACCATTTATTAACTTAGAATGATAAACTAGTGAATGCTTCATGCCTATGTGCTCTCTCAATAGCAAATAATGAAATCGTTAACCAGAAAAACTGACAAAGCTCCAAATTCTTGAGAAGACACTGCAGTTCTGTGACTATCCTTGAACATTCACTGCAAAGAGAGACTAAAAAATCAGGATTTGCAAATGCAAAACAAATCCCCTATTTAAAGTTTTCCTAGTCAAAGAATTAACTTTTTAATTTTTTTTTGACCTTTAAATGCACTGGGAATTTTCTGAATGTAGTCCCAGTTATGTTAACTAGCCAGACCCCATAAATTTCTCAGAGCACTCAGATTTCCACTGTGGCTTTGTGCGGAGAGTTGAGTCACACTGCTCTATCATAACTGGAAGAAAGCAATTTATATAGAGGAAAGGGAAGTGGACACTATATTAGTAATGAGGAGATGGAAATTGCTAAGGTTTTAGCAGTTAGCCCAGGAAATATCATCTCCTAGTGTTTCTTTAGATGTTTTTCAATTGTTTCTTTGAATTGTTTTTCAATTTTCAACAGTATTTTGGATATCTTTGTAATAAATTCAATTCTTGTACTCATAAAAATATACTTTTCAGAGGCCTTTTTAAAATTTTCAGCAGACTAATTCAGCCTTTAGAGGGAAATATAACAACACATCTTATGTCTTTTTTTCTGCAAATGCTTATCCAAGAACATTACTTTAAATAGAAGACTCACCTAATTTAGGATAGTTTGAATATGAGAGTATGCTCACAATTAAGCTGTGCATAGGCACTGGTATCAGTCTTTGTCTATATAACCTATCTGGTACGTATTGCATGGATTTACAACACCTTATATGATAGCAAAAATACAGGAAAGGTACAGAAGTCCATGATCAGCTATATATCTAAACTATGTATTTCCACTGTCTATGTACAAGTGAATAAAAAAAATGCATTTTGACTTCTCTGAACTCTTTTCACTTCTGTTTGCTTCAGTTTTGAATACTAGAATGAAATGGTATATTAAGTACTAAGGTTGCAATGTACAGCCTTTCAAAACCTCACTGGAGAAGTACATTCTGATACCCACAAGACATAAGGTACTTTCTTCTTGTGCTTCATTTACTAAAAGACTAGAAACAGCTTTATGCCCTATTGCTTTTTATGCATAGAATTACAATTAGCATCACTGCTCACAGTACTGGGTGGTAACTCTCCATGTCTGTAGGGATGGACATGCTCAAAATAACACGGTGTGGAAGAAAGTAAATTCCAGCTCTGGGAATCCCTTTCTCCACACTGGTGGAAGATGTCTTTCAGATACTTTGAAAGTAAATTTCTTCAGATGCTGCTTCTTCTGGTGGGGAGAATACTAAATAATGAAAAGCACAGATCATTAAAATAGGCTAATGTGAATCATTAGGTAAAGTAAGCACAGACAAAAGTTTAAGACAAACCAAATCCAGGATTGAAGCAGAAAGGTAGGCCATTCTCATATGATAGGCAACTTTGTTTTGTGAAACATCTCTCATGAATATTTAGCAAGGTCATACACAAGTTTAACAAGGGAAAGTGATGGATTCTACACCTTGGATGGGACAACCTTGGTTGAGTGAATAGACTGGGAATGAAAGGCTGGACAGCAGAACTGTAAAAAGTAACCTGGGGATCATAGTCTGTGGCAAGCACAATCTGAATCAGCACTGCCCTGGCAGCCAGGAAGGCCAGCCCTGTCCTGGGCTTCATCAGGTACAACACTGCCAGTCGAGCAAAGGAGGGGATTGTTCGCTCTGCTCTGAACTGGGGCAGCCTCACCTCCAGTGCTGGGGGCAGTTCTGGGTGCCACAATATAAAAAGACTTTAAACTATTAGAGAGCATCTAAATGAGGGCCACAAGGATGATGAAGGATCTGGAGGGGAAGSTGTATGAGGAGTGGCTGAGATCATTTGAGGTCTGTTCAGAGGAGGAGACTGTGGGTAGACCTCATTGAGTCTTCAATATCCTTGTTGGGAATTGGAGAGGCAGACACTGATCTCTTCACTATTGTGACCAATGACAGGACTCAAGGAAATGGCCTGAAGATGAGTCAGTGGACATTAGGCCAGATAAAAGAAAAAGTTTTTCATCCAGAGGGTGGTTGGGCTCTGGAACCTGAGAAGGTTCCAGAGAAGAAAGGGGTCCCAGCACCAGGCTGATGGAGTTCAAGCAGCATTTGGACAATGCTGTTGGGCACATGTAACTCTTGTCCAGGTCCAAGAGGTGCACCTAGTGATCCTGATGGGTCCCTTTCAACCCAGCATATTGTATGATATTATAATTCTATTACTTACTTGGTGGCCTACTACCTCATATGATTATAGTAAGAGAAAACAATATTTGAAACTTCCTTTTATGTTCAGAATTCTTCCTTTTGCTTTACTCTTCTTTGAAATTAAATGATCAGTTATAAGCATATGTCAGTTGTTGCAGTTTGCTATATCCATGGGCTTCACATCACTTAGGCCAACTGGAGTAGGAGGAGGAGGAGGCATGTCTTTTAGCCTTATGTATGACTTTACCCATCTCTACAACTACCTGAAGGGAGGTTGTAGCCAGGCAGGGGTCAGTCTCCTTTGTCAGCAACAGGACAAGAGGTCAGTGTTATGCTGTTCCAGGGGAGGTTTAGGTAGGACATTAGGAAGAAGTTCTTCACATAGATGGTGACTGGGCATTAGAATGGCCTTCCCAGGGAGGTGGTGGAGTCACCATCCAGGGAGGTATTTAAGAAAAGACTAGATGTGGCACTTGGTGCCACGGTTTAGTTGACAAGGTGGTGTTAGGTCATAAGCTGGATAATTTCAAAGGTCTTTTCCAACCCAGTTGATACTGGGATTCTGTCTTCTGCTGAAGGCATGTCTAGTTTTTTCTTCTTAGTAACAGAAAAAAAAAAAAAAAAAAAAGCTGAAGTCTTTGTTAGGCTTTGATGAACAGGATCCCAGTAGCACTGAACAAAGGACCAATTACAGTGGTGTTTATATGCCTTGGTAACTGACACTGAGTTGATGAGCCAGTAGAAATATCCACAAACATTTTTCCTTTTTTTTTTCTTCATTTATGTTTTTCTAAATACAGTCTTGATGTTTTTTCTGTCTGTTGCTTGAGGACTTAATAAGTGAGTTAACGATTTTTGCTAAACAAAAATCATTCAAGTTGCAGCCTTATTTTTATTGTAACTAGAACACCGGTTTTCTTTCCCTGATTTCTTCTTAGTGAAATCATACATAAAATGATTTCATAAATCTAGCACTACCTTGTGTCCAGAAAATAAGTACAAGCCATTTTAAAAAATCCTATGTGACACAGAAAATGTCCCAACTAAACATACTTCATCCCATCCCAACTTTGTCCTTTTCTATATACTCTTTAGAAAAGGGGCTCTGTGTTTGTGTATGTCTGTGTATGCATCTGTATAAAGAAAGACAATTCATGAGATAGTGATTTACCTCTTGGTAGCAAACTTTATTGTTTCAGATCATGTTGATAGTACTCAGTACATTGTTGAATGTGATGAAAGCATAATTACAGGAAGAAACATCCATCATCACTGTCATCACTGCATTTTGCCACCTTGGGAATCAGCATGCAAAGAAAAAAGATTACAGTATTCTTTCAAGCTACACCTTTTAAGTAGTCTCTGCTTAAGGGAGTCCACAAAACCAGCTGCTGCTTACTACAGAATCTGCAGGGGCAAACTGTTATAAATGCCCTGAGATTTGTCATGTTATTTACTGTCCTGGGTTGTAGTGTAGGATGTGCACAAAGTATTTATTCACATCTTTGTGAACTGTTGAAACCAGGTGGGGCAATGTTTATCCCAGGCCCCTTCCTTCTGCGCTATCTTCTGCTAATGGCCCATCAATGCCTTGCCCATGACTCATAGGTAACTCCCTCTGGGAGCGATCTCTGTTTAATGGGCCATCAAGGACCCACTTCATGACTCATCATCTCATTGTGAGATGCTCTGCCCAGAGGGAGGAGCCAAACATTCCCACCTGGATATAATCTAGGATTTGGGAATCCCATTGGATTCCCAGAGGACAAGAGTGATTAGACTTTTCTACACAATCACTGCTTTAGGAAGACCACCTCATCTGGACCACTTCCATCACCTTGCTCGGGTTATATTCTGACTCTGTCAGTGGTCTTTTGTACTATTGTGTTTATTTTATTTTACCTTTTTTTGTTCTTCCTATTAAATTGTATTTCTGACTTGGAGCCTCTCACTTGTTTTGCWTTCAAATCACTACATTTACACAGAATTAGACAAATCCTGGGATTTCTACCTCCTTAATTATGTGAAAAGATCATATCAGTGTCATTTAAATCAGTATCTTTCTGATCCCAAGATCATTGCAGTTCTTGAAAAGACAGCTAATGCCTTCTACTACTGCTCCTGAAGGCCCCCAATATCACATATTTGTGACCTATTTGTTAGTCAGGAACAGATTAAGAGAGTGACCCTTTTCTTTTGATGTTCCACATCCTCAAAATCTTCAAGAAAAGCAGCTTTCAAGTTTTAGCTATAAGTCACCTCCTTCTGAGATCATTTTTACACCTTGCAGAACAAAAAATGAATTGGTTCTAGGCAGGGAGAAGTGGAGCAATGCATAACCAACCAAGCATTTAGGTACTGATTGCTGTATCAAGAAGAAATATTCAGTGGGATACCCTGTGTTCAGAAATGCTCCCTGCTTCAGTGCCTCCAGCTTCTGAAGGATATTCTCTGGAAGAGTGTATGTACTAGATGCAATAAAACAATATATAACTGTTGTACAGTATTTTTCTACAGTCTCCTTCTCAATGTGTTGAGGAAGAATTTGCTGACCTGGGATCTCAAAAAACACAAATTAGGAAATATTATGCACTTCCCCTGTTCCCCATTATATATATGAGCACGAGTGTACTTCTGGAATGTGAAGTGGAAGGATTTGGAGCTAGTGAAGGCTCATGACAGAGACATTTAAGGGAGAGAATAAGGTAGCTCTGAAAAAGAGGAAATGAATGAAAGAGGAAACAAATGAAAAGGTAGCCCAGGGTCTTGGAATGGTGGGGAAGCTGACATGTGAGAAAGCATAGATTTAAAGAAAAGAAAGTACAGTCACTTGGGGAGAAGGGAGGCATTAGAAGATGAAAGAAGTAGATAATTCTAAAAAAAACGCTGTACGTGATTGGTTTTAAGAGAATGTAAAGCTTCACTGGGAACAAAGAAACATTTATGTTGCAAAATCAGAATTCACAGAAACAAATACAGAGAAGGGAAGTAAAAGGAAATCTGAAGAAGGCTTCTATTTACTTTTTTTTGAGCATACCTACCTGAAATCCGAACATGTAGAACCTGCTTGAGATTAAAAATGTGAAACATGTTGCTATCATTCCACAAACACTGGAGTTGTATTTTGTTGCCCCTATTGTGTTCTTTTTGTCTTCTCAGAGAAGGAACCAAATGAGAAAACACCAGCAAAATTTGAGCTTGTGAGTTTGATTGCCACTAGTTCATGTTTGTGCTAGCTTGTGTCTATCAAAAAAAAAAAAGGAGGTCATTGAAATGTATTTGCATCAAAAAAAGGTGTCAGCTGAAGTTCATAATGAATGGTTTGTCATTTTTATAACAGAACTTTGAAAATCTTTTTTTCTGTTGTTGAGAAAAGCCCTTTGTGACTAATATGAGATCTCCCTCACAGGATTAGTCTAATGTGTAAAAGTGCTTTTCAATACAGAAAGCAAAAGGACTTGGCATCCAAGCTTGTTAATAATCTGGATTCAATACAACAGATTTAATCTTTCCATTTCTTTTTCATGAATAACTTATCTGGCTAAAATATAGATTTTTCTCATGGTCCTAATTTCTGTTTTAATTGAATTGCTGAGAATGAAAATGATTAGAGAATGTTGTGTAGTGAGCAGATTTGTTTGGATAATGTGGTTTTAACACCTCTTGTTCTGCTCAAAATACACAGTCTTCCATAAAAGGATGTTGTAGTGCATAGCTTCTATATTACATTCTGTAACAGTAAATGTTCATTGGGCTTGCATTTAGTGATTAATAAATGGGATAGAAGGAAACAAACTGAAACAATGAAAAGGTAATATAAACAGAATGTTTATAAGAAAAATATTTTTATTGTTCCAGTGAAAATTTGGTCATCTGTTTACACAGGTCAGTCAAAATCATACTGTAAAAATGTTTCATCCTGATATCAAAATTAATGGAATTTGAAATATTTTATATTTAAAATTGAAAATAAGTTGAATATAATGCTTATTAAAAGTGGTCAATTAGTAGGACTCAGACTTCAGGTTAATACTAAATACTTCAGGATATTTTATCTAGATTGATCTGCCATTAAACTTGCAGTTTCCTCTGGAGCAACTGCATTAAGAAATGAGAGAGTAATTTGATTTTCCATGAAGTCCTTTATTTAAACATAATTATCAAATATGACACCATTTTTTGTAATGGGGACACTTACCCACTAGTCACAGAAACTTTTCTATATTTTTAATTAGGAAACATATTATCTGAAGTTAATGGGAGTTATGTTGAGGGGAAAAATTACTTTCTTTGAATCTGTATTCAGATCAGAATTGAACAGATTCAATGGAAAAGGTTTAAACTTGGCCATCCAAGTTTACTTAAAGCCAAGACAGAGCATAACGGGGTCCTCTCTAGCTAAATAATATCCTTCTTTTGGTGCTATAGATATTTATCTATGCTGTTTCTGAAATATTTATGGGCCCATGACCATAACAACATTCAAATATTAACTGTAGGGTACTTTAAGAGAGAGATGCTGAAAATAATTTTATATTTTTATTTTTCCTTTTCACATTCTATCTTTCACATTCTACCCTGCCTCCCAGTGCTTGCCTACGCCCCTTGATTTACCAGTAGAAAGGAGACAACATGAGAGGAATGGAGAAACACTCTCCCCATCAGATCACTGAGCAGCTTCTCCCAAAACACCCCTATATTCAAGAAGCAAAAGGTTCAAGGTTGGGAAAAAACTAAGACTTTTGATTTTCCTCCCTCTATCCCCTCTTCAGAACCCTGACAGCACAGCACTGCCATATGTGTTCTGAACCGCCTTGATGTTCTGCAGGAGGAAACATTCAGATTAATGAGACTTCACATTGACCAGTTGTTTAGTTTGTGAGATCCCCAGTTTTCTAGGTAGCATTTCTGGATATTTTTCTGTAAAAGAAGTTATGCAAACTAACCATCAGTGACTGTCTCCTTAGAAAACAGAAGTCAGTGTTCAAGTCAAAGATTAACAAATCTTCCWTTTCTGTGAATCAGTTATGGTATTAGTATCTTCCTCTTGTTCTTTTTAAGTGTGTGAATTCTGCTACTTATCAGAATTTACATCAAGAAGTGTATCAAGATTTAGATCAAGTAGTGTAATACAGACAGTGATCTCTGACCCATGGGTGCAAAACAGTGCCTTTAGTCTCCCTAGTGGATGTTGAGGAACTATCAAATAATCACACGCACTAAGTAATGTATAAGGTCTAATTTTTGGTTTATTGTTGCAAAAGATGAGAACTAACAAGCTATCATTTAGGTACTAGTTTTCCTTTACTGGATTCCATTTTCCTCTGCTGAAATTAGAGATTATTTCTGGCATTCTAGACGTAGCTCTCTGCTGCTGTCCTTAAAATGTAGTGGTACCTTCTACATTTTGAATCCAGAGGGAAAAAAAACAAACCCAAAACTAAAAAACCCTGTCTACTGCACCATATTCATACTGACGACAACTCTTGAAATAGACCTCGTGCACCTGTGTGCATACATACATTTTATATGTGTATATAGATATATAGGCACAATTTTCAAGAACGATACCGCCAGACTGTGTTCTGTATTCTAAGTATTTTCTTTCTGAATAGTTAGCAGAGTTCTCACACCATCTGAGATACTCCCAATAGTACAGAAATAAAAGACAAAGCTGCCTCCTCTATATACAAATCTTATTTACAGCTTTCCCTACACAAGCTGCTGTTTATTTTCAGTTTGTGGCATACACTCTAGTGCACTTTGACAAAGCTAATCCTGCTTCATCATCTCCAAGCCCCTGAAGATTTCCATGTGCTCTATGATTAATTACTGGCCTCTTGCTTTTTCCACTCAAAAAAAACCAAACAAAAACCCAAAAAAAACCCAAAAAAACAACCAAAAAGCCCCCAAAACCCAACCAAAAAAACCTCCAAAGACCTAGTACAAGAAGTTCTTCCCTGACAAGCAGAAACAATTAAGCCTAATTTGCTTTGAGCTAATGTGCTACATCGCTTTATTCCACCACTGTGCTATTTTGGGTCTATGGTAGACCTATGGTTTGGGTCTGTGGTTCAGTCACGCCAATTAATAGGCTGGGACAAGTGTGAGAACCAGCCTGCTGATCTCCCTCATCTTTCTAATGTCTATTTCAAAAGAGGGAAAATAAGGACAGGGCTTAAGACCTGTAGGATGAGAGACCTGAATGCTTTGCAATGGACTTGAAATGTGCTGGCACATTCAGAAGTTGTTTGGGTACCAGGTGGATCACACAAGTGTATAAAGCCTCATCTCCTTCAGACAGAGAAAAATAGCGGTGGTAAAAATGATCATAAATAGCTGCATTGAAAATCACTTTTTTCTCCATATCTTTGTCTCTAACTACTGAAGTTTTGCAAGTTAGAAGATGCATATGAATCAAAAATGTTTACAAAATAGAGACAACTACTGACAGTGTCTAGTGAGGTACTAAACCAGCACTTAAAAGATGCATATACAAGCTGAATTAGCAGAATAAATTTTTGCATATACATAACGTGTTTACTTTCTAGTAGCGTTTTATTAACTTTAACAATAGGAGCTCAAAGTGTCTGTGATCTAAAAATGAGAATTTTCAAGTATCAGTATAGCAACTTAGGAACATTTCTCATAAACACTTTGGAAGCCAATGCCGAAAATATGTATTAATGCAGTTTTGTGACAAATCACCTGTTAGATTTCAGCCGACAGCTTGCCACACGTTAATCATAAATAACTGTAAAATACAGCCATCATAATGTATGAAGAAAAAGAAAGAGAGAGATTATACAGCAACCTTTCTGATACACCTCTCCTGCTCCCCCTCGCCTTCCTGATTTTGCTGTGTACTGACCCAATGGCCACTGGTTCCAGTTGTTAATGGAATATCCTACTGTGTTAAAGAGCTTTATGGGATGCTATTTATCAAGAATGCAAGCAACAGTACAAGGCAGAACAGATGAAAGGAAAATAACACTCCCCACTATGAATAGAGTACTATTTAATATATGAAATTCATGAGCCTGAGACATGAAGGCCTACGGCTGGCCTTTTGAAGAGGTATGGTTAAAGTGACTCAAGAGTACATTCACAGGTAAGTATTCAGATGAACAACAGGCAAACTAACTCATTTTGCTTCCTTCTTTGCTACAGTTTTTGAGATTTAAACCTGCACTCATAGCTTGCACTTCATGTATGATTTTCACTGCTGGTGTGCAGTCTCCATGAGAAGACTGAAAACAGCTGCATGAGCAGGAAGATTAAGATTTAAACAGTTAATCTGGAATGACAAGAGAAAGATGTAATTTTTTTTTTTAAACTTCTGAGGGAATACATGATACTTATTTCCAAATTAAAAAATGTTTATTTCACCTCAAAACCTCCAGCAAAAAAAACCAAAAAAATCCCTCACCAACACTTCTATCTTCCAAGCCTAGTTTAAGTGCTATCTTAAGAGTCTGTTAAGTGTTTTACAGGAAACATTTCAAAGTTTATAAAGTGTGTAGATATATTTCCATCCAATTCAGTGCTGTACTAACCATAGAGTAACATACTGCTGCAATCTTGGCAGAAACAGAACTCCTGTGTAGAATGCTGTGTTCAAATTTTTTTAAGTTCAGGGAGAAAAATTCTACCTCAATGAGTAGTTTGTAACATATGAATTAAGCTTCTTGTTGTGTTACCTGCTCTTAGAAGGAAAATAATGTTAAAGGAGTATTAACAAACCACATATATAGGTTAATGTATGTGTATGTGCACACTACCATCTTAAACACAAAATTTATGCTAGTGATAGGAAATATTGATATACAATACAGCAGCAGAAATATACAGTGTTTTAATGCTTCTTCATGAATTTAGGTTAACTTCTTATCTTCTTTTTTCTTTAGCATCACTACAAAACAATCCTTTAAATAATGAGATCTGGTTTTAATATTTCTATAAAAAAGAAATGTATTTGTTCCTAATGTGATGCATTTATTTCTGACTGACTGAACTGAAGGAAGAGCTACAAAACCTGCTTATGACTCTAAAAAAACCCAAAGTTAAATGTAGTCTTCAAACCTCACATCCATGTTGTGATACCGTGTGAAAAATATAAAATAAATAAATGGGTTTATTGCTCAACTCTTCAATGTCATGCAAGGATCACAGCATGAAGAGCACTAAAACAGCTAAGTTAGTCATAAGAGCTGCTGGGACATAACATTAAAACCTAAAATATCTATTTAGTGTTGCCATTTTGAAACAAATGCAGCCTTGAAGCCATTTCAGTCAAGGGGCCAAAGGTGATGAGTTAAGTCTTGTTTTCTTTAACAACATTTATTGCAATAAAGATGAAGTAGCATTTTGCCCAGCTTTTGATTTGTGCTGTACTTTGAAGACACTGTTTCTTGTTGAAAAGCTAGTCTTTTATAGAATAGTTAGTTCTTTTTGACAGGATAAAAAGTAATCATCTGTGCCACATTTCATATATATAACTTTTCATACAAAGTAATTCTTGTACAAGGTTACTTGGTATTTTGAAAGATAATATTTGGAAAGCATTAGTGTTCTTTTAAGTGTGAGATTATTTGGGTGACCATTTTTCGCGGTGTAACTGGCAGCATCAAAAGAAGACAGCAATTTATAGGACTTGTGGAGAACAAAGTTTATTTTCACTTTTGTCAGCCTTCATGCTGGCAGCACTAGCTTCCAGAGGATGATAAAACACGATTACATGACAGAAAACACCCAAATCATTCTCCTCTGCCAAAAAGGAGCTATGACCTGCAATGAACTTAACAGGTGCCAACAAGACTGACTTCAGAATCAGGTGCTACACAGCTTGATGGGGTTGTAGCCAGTCAGTATGGAACTCAGGACAAGAAGTACCACTCTGGCCAACAGTGCACCCAGAGCTTCATTCCACCAGGAAAACCAACTTCTTCAGCATCAATATTAATGGGCTCCCGCCACTATATTGCCTAACTAGTGCTTACTGTGTTTATACTGACACTCTACCCTCATTCTACATAGTGACCTTTGCCACAGGGGGTGTATCTTCCAGGCTTCCGAAGACCCCTAGAAGCTCACAATGAGGTTTTCCAAAGCACTTTTCACCTAAATCCTACTGTTTCCACCTACATCCTACGTGCTGTTCCTTTCTCTGCAGAGGACCAAATAGGACAAGGTTAAGAAGAGCTGGGATGGACCCTGTTTTAGCCCAAGGTTAGGCCACCGACTGAGCCAAGCAACATGTGTCGCTCAGCATGGAACCTAACCATTCTTCAGGAAGAAAAAAAATGAGATTTGCTGTACACAGAGATGACTGATAATAAAATACCGCTCTGCCACATTGTCACTCTGGGACACCCCTCGAGGGCCGGCAGGTCTGGTGCAACCCTCGTCGATTTAACCATCTGGCCGCGAAGGCGCTCACGAAGTTGAACATTTCAAGTGCGGCGGAATCCGCCGGCCCAGGGAAGTTGTGCGGAGGCCCGGCCGCCGCCCCGCGGCTGTGCCCCCCGCCCTCCCCGGCCCGGCTTCGGTGACGTCACCGCCCCGCCCCCAGCGCCCGGCCGCGAGCGCGCGGGTGTGCGTGCGGCGCGCGGCGCCGGTGCTCGGCCGGCGCGCGGCCCGGGATGGGGCGGGCGCTGCGTGGATCGCCGCTCCGTGCCCCCCCACCCTGCCCGCACACGCACAGGCACGGATATCGGCAGCACGCTGTCCCCTTGGGGCCGCACGGATCCTGTGACCCACACAGCGTAAGAGGATTAAAAAAGAATAATCACAAAAAACCACAACCCAACAAAACAAGCAAAAGCACACACACACACGAAAGCGCAAACAGCCATCCAACCCAAAGCCCACAACAAACCCACGAAACGGGAGAGCGTCATCGCTACCGGTGTCCCCACGGAGTCCCCCTTCTTCCCCAGAGGAGCGAAGTGGAGTGGTGGGGGAGGGTTGTTCACGTTTCGACTCTCGGGAACGGTTTCTGGGAAATTTTCCCGTGTCTGCCCTCCCTACTCCGTCCTCCCTGTGCCCTCTTCTCTCGCTTTTGTTCGCACTGCACTTTTTGTAGCAAGGGGGGCGGGAGAGTGGGTGGGAGACCTCGCTTTTATTTGTAGCTAAAGAATCGGCTAGAAAAGACGAAGGAAGAAAAGAAAAGGAGGAAGGGGGAAAAAAAGAGTGAAGAGGGAAGGAAGGAGAGAGGGAGAGAGAGGGAGAGAGGGGGAGAGGGAGAGAGCGAGAGGGAGGAGGAGGAGGAGGAGGAGGAGGGGAAACGGAGCAGCTAGCTCGGGAACAGAGAGCGCGCCCGGGAGCGGCAGCAGCCGCCGCAAGAAGGAGAAGAGAAGAGGAGAGCGGAGCAGAGCAGCGCGGAGGAGAGGCGGCGCTGGCAAGAGGAGGCAGGCGGGGACCTGGCTCTTCTGGATGCTGGATTTTCGGACTCTCGTTGACTCTCTCCTGCTCCCCGGCGCCGCACTGTGAGAGACACGCACGAGCGTCAGGCAGCAGCGGCGGGGCTTCGCTCGTCGCTGCTGCTGCGGGGCTCGGATTAAATTGGTCGCCCCGGAGCCGACCGGGAGCAGCGGGAGGAGGTGGCGGCGGGAAGCAGCGGCAGGCGGGCGGGCAGCGGCGAAGGCTGCTGCTGGGACCGGGGGAGCCAGCATGACCAGGTAACTGCCCCGCTCCTGACCCATTTTTCCTCCGCCGCCGCCGCTCCCTCTTCGCCGCCTCTTTAGGCGCGCTTGTGTGTGTGAGCACAAAAGTGTGCGTGTGTGTGCGCGCAGCCCGCACACATGTCCCTCACACACAACTCCCCCGTGGGTGCCCCGAGGCTTCCCCCCCGGCATCTTTCAGCCCGTTCCCCGCGCCTCCCCGCCGGGTCTCAGCCTGGCGGCGAGGCCTGTTCGAGGAGCGAGGGGAGCTGCGGTACGGGGACGGGGGATGGGGCAGGGAGAGGGCGATTGATGGATCGGAGTCGACGTTTCCACTGAGTGCCGTTGTACGCGGGCGGGGAGAGGGGAGTACGGTAATTACACACTGTCTGTTTTGGCGAACGAATTATTACTATTAATTATTTTGCTTATTCTAACGGGTTCGGAGAAGGGGGAAGGTAGCAGGGGTGAGAGATCAGGCATCTGTCGCTGTAAACGGGGCTTGGGGGTGAGGGGCCAGTAGGGACCCCAGGGTCCGAGCACGGCTGCCTCCTCCTCCTCCTCCTCCTCCTCCTCCTCCTCCTCCTCCTGCTGTCTCTCGGCGGAACGGGGAGATACGGAGATGCGAAGCTTTTCACAGGTTAGGCTTTTAATTTCTTTGTTTACTCTCGCAAAGCCAGTTGAAAGGAAGCACATCGGGCTGGAAGCTCAGTTTTCCGAGCGCTTGCAAAGGGGTTCTTGAATTTGTTCAGCAAACTTAGCAGCTCCCTCTGCGCCTTCTGCCCGTGCAAGGAGGCACTCCTTACTGCTGCAACGGGGCTCTCCCTGACTGGCAGATAAAACAGTTGTTTTCTTGCACTGTGTCCCCTATTTTGCCTTTTATCTATGCCCTCAGTTCGCGACAGAACGGTATTCTTTCAATTTTGAGTGATTACAACTCAGCTTTGCATGTGTAGCTTTTGAATGTCTGCTTCTTCTTGTTACTCCCCCAGAACTGATGTCATGCGTATTTTATTATTTTGCCTGGCCTTTGTACACTTACTGCCTCGTGTAAGGATGGCAGCTTCTTTACCGTGATTTCGATGTCCACATTCCCGGTTTTGACACACGTAGAAAGGTTAATTTATTTACAGAGAATAGTTGCGCTTTTATSGGTTCCTTCACTTGTCGCCTGAGACGGCGTTACACTGGGGATAAGTGCGTAGATGCTGATTTACTTTCAGGTTTCTTATTTGCAGACATGAGTATTTCTGATGACACTTGTATTCTCTTAAAACTTAGGATTAATGTGGGAAGCTATGATTATCTTCTCAGCCTTTCAGAGATCGCTTCCAACATACCTTTTGTTCAAGCACAAGCGACTTTTCTGTAATGTTGGGACATTTTTGGGAATTTCAAAACAGAGACGGAAAAATGTATATATCATATTTTTCCTTTCGCTGGTATCTGCTAGTGGTTTAAAATGTTGTAACAGTCAATAATTTTTTTTTTTTCTGTAAATGTGTATAGTAAATGACATCATTTTCTCCTGGGCTGGGAGAAATGAATCCTACAGTTCTTGTTATGAATGGAGCAACTCTGAAGAAAAAAAAAGATTCTCCCGTCCTAAATATGGTCATATGTACTTTCATCTTACTTTAGATGGCAATTGTTTGATTGCTTCTTTAAATTCCCTGTGATGAGATGAGCTATTACTGCTTTTTTAATGTGTGAAATTGACAAACTGGTCAGTTTAATAAATTCAGCTGTCAAATTTCACTCAATCAAAATTGCTAAAAGCTGTAAATATACTGGCATGGGATTTTCAAGGTACTGAGTGTTACACAGAAAGGATGGATTTAATGAGAGACTTTTTACATGAGTAGCTTTCCAATTTTAGTTTTGTCACTTGTGTTAATGTGGGGTATATTTAGATATCTTCCAGCGCAGAAATGATGTATAGCTTTTCTGTATCCTCTGAAAGCAGTAAAAGCTTTGTTTTAGTAGAAGTCTTCTACTCTAAGAGGATACTAAGAAATTCATTATGGTTTGTGTGTGTTATGGCAGGCTGTTAGGGATGGTGCATGGTAAGGAAAACCGTACCTTGGTATTTCTGGATTTCAGGAATTGGTCTTAGGACCTGCGTTTAGACCCATCAGTAATACTACTTTTAAAACGAGCGCTAAAGAATAGTGTGAATAAGCGTTTTGCTGTGATGGTTATGTAACTCAAACCACCAGCAGTCAGTGAACTCAACGGGTGTTAGTAGATCAGTGCTTAATCTTAGGAGAGGGTGTGCAAGGATGTATTTGGGGATGTGGTAGAGAACTAAGTATCTGGAGATTTAAGTCCAGTGAGCGATTCATATTTTGCACTGCCTTTTGCTTCTATGTTTGAGGAATGCAGGGACCAAAACTACACAAGCTGAAGAGTAGGAATTCCCCTTCATCTGCTGCTGTGTGTGCTGAGCCACTAGGGGCCTGTATAAACTGCTCTCATAGAGCAGATACCAGTGCATGGCATATGCTCACTTTCACCAGACATTTTTTACACAGGTGTGTAATGTCAAAAACAAAGTTGCCTGTTATTCATTCCTTACCAGTAAATGAGATTGCAGTTTTTTAGGAGGTGTGTACAAATTGCGTATTATTTAGTTTTTATTTTTACCCTGCTTCACCTGTTTCCCCTAGTCCTGTATTGTGTCCAACATCCCTGCTTTCCTGATTACTGTGGGATATGGGGATGAACGCTGGGGATGGCGCAGGTGGGGCAAATTTTGGGCAAAGTTGGATTCGTGTGTCTTCTGTATTTCATATTTTCTGTAAGCTGGGAAAACAGATTTGTTGCCTGTGTGTTTTTTCTATTAGATTAGTAATGGTACTGTTCCAAACAAGTGTAGGGTTAAAAGATAAACTGAACAGGATTACGAGGAGGCAGGAACAGACACAAATTGATGGTGTATTTAAACTAGCTTTGTAAGTGTTATGTAAGTTTGAGAGTGTATCGGCTCCAAGGCTTTGGCTGGAGTGTAGTCACCCTTTATGGGACATGGGCTAAAATGATACATTCTTGAGTGTCAGTTTCAGAAATTTAAAATCCACCAGCTACAGCATTCTTAATAGACATTAAGCAGTAGGGTCAAGTATACTTACACTGTTCCATTGTTGGTTTTCAGTTTTTGAAACTGACAAGGCAGACAATTTGTAAAAGAGCGCAGCTGAAATATTTGCATATTGGATTTCCTTCGAAATGAACTTCCATTACGAAGCTCTTTGAGAATTCTCATTTGGAAGGATTTTCAAGCTGAATCACAGTAAGGTCATGCAATCAAAAAGCAGTTTCCCTATGGTATGTTAATTTTTTAATAAGCTGTCTTTTAAAACATCAGAGTCTTATATATTATTCGGTGTTGGGCCAGTTCCAGCAAGAGGGCTTTTTTGTCATCTTACCGACAACAGTTGTGCAAATATTGACTGAGCTTAATTTTCTGAAATGTGTGTGTGCGCCTTAGGTAAAGTTTTGATGAAATGTAATGAAATCTGCTTTAAAGGTTTTCTCAAATGATAAACGTCGGTTCAAAAGTGTTAGTCTTACTGTTTATAAGTAAACCAAGGCGGTGGCTCTGAAATGCAAAGGATAGGCATTTCATTTGTGCTTTGGATATCAAAAGGAGTGATATGGTATTGATGTATGAATCATTGTGTTTCATTTTTGYGTATGACTGTGGTGATTTTTAAGCTTTTGTTCTCCAACAAGAGTTGAGAAAAAGGTATAGATATTGGCTGGTTTAAGTTCAGTGTCAGTGACATAATGCCTTCTGTTGTAACAGGAGCTTGCTTTCGTTGTAATTCTTTTTAAAAACTGTTGTCATAACATAGTCAACATACTGTATTTTTATGAAAACTCAATTTCACGTATTCTGTGAATGCACTTTATTTGCTTAATCCTTGTATTCTTTGGAAAAGGCCTTAAATAAAGCCAATTAATGAATATGTGCTGGCAAATTGGCAGCCTAAAGCAAGAATATGTATTTAAAAATACTTCTTTGAATACTATCAGGAATTTACCAAGTAGAAGCAGAGAGGAAGCTTACTTCTCCCAGTGATCTGCTGCGGTGAAGGTTGCAGTACAGCTGGAGAAATCTGATGATTTAGAAAAAGGTTACATGACTGCTTTGCCTGTAAATTCCTTTCCAACGTTTCACTTCACTTGTTTTTTAAGACACTGCGCATTGATAGAACCATATTTACTACTGCATAGTTTTTACTTACATGTTATAAGCTCGGATGATTTTTGGTCGTTTATTGATAATACTTACCTTAAACATAGCATGTTTGTGTCTTCCTATAAGAAGTGGATAGCTAAAATACCAGCAAGAGAAATACAGAATAATAGAAATTGTTTGTATGCAAAAAATGAGGTTAAATTGAATAAAATATGTAATACGTTTTAAGAATTTAGTAATTATTCAGGTTCTTTCAATTCATTCATAAAAGCGACAAGTCAAACAAAATACTTGTAGCTTGTTTTTTAGCTACATCAGCAGGTATACATAGTCTGTACTTCCGTAAGATATTCCCTAAATTTATCTCTTTAGGTGTCTTTTGCTTACATGCTGTGACAGGCTTCTTCATAACCTTTATAGCACAGTTACAGAAAGAGGAAAACAAAAAAGACAATGTGATTGTCTTGCAGTAGAGTTTCAAAAGAGATATTTTTTTCTAAAATCAACTTCCCTGTTTATACTTGATATCTGATTTCTGGTGGGAATTCTTTTTGTTCCTTTTGAGTACAAAGAATGGGCAGAAAATGTCCTCCTCTGTCAAGAGAAAATGATGGAATTTTAGGCACTTTGATTTATTATATGAGAGGACATGCCCTAATAGCATACTATCACGTCCTGAGCTTTTTCATATTTAAGCACAATGCAGTTATTTTAGTTTTGCAGTAATCTTCCAGTTAGTGAAGTCACTCCATGGGTATACAAATTGATTTGTTGTTTGCAGACAATCAAAATGGATGTCCTGGTTAGTGCCAGCCGAACTGCTCACGTATTGTTGTGGGCAGGTTATGCACACCTTTTCCCCACGCAGTATATCAAATGTGGTATATCAAATTACGCCAGCAAATATATTGCTCTTTTTTTTACAGTCTTTAGTGTTCTGGAAATTACACATCTATAAGTCAGAGTTGAGTGAATTGTGTGTAAAATCTGGCTTTTTGGGTTGCAGAATCGGGTGATTTCTGAGAATATAGTCAGTACCAACCTTACCAAAACAAATGTGGCTTAAGTATAAATTTGCAAATAAATATACATTTCTCTAACACCTTTGCCCAATCCCGTTTTGACAACAGCATCTCACCTTAGCTTATTTACTGGTTTTACCCCAAAATCTAGGTTTTTTGATACTTGCTTTGACTCAACAAGAGAAAATTCCAATGCATTCTGGTAGCAATGTCATAGTCTTTGCGATCTTCAGAAGATCACTGTTTGCTGAGTTTGAACACAGTAATTCCGCTTGTTTGACAATGTTGATGAAATTTTAAAAAATATTAACTGCTTTTGGAACTATTTATAGGCCACACTCGTTTTTTAAAACTTTGCCAAAAAAAGCTGAATTTTGTGTACAAGGAATAGACTTCTGTTTCTGCTACCTTATTTTTTTGCTCCCTCTACTTCTCCTTCTCCMTCGCCTTCCTTCTCCTCGCCACTACTTTCGTTTTTTTCCCTATAACAACAGAAAGATAAAACTGATCTTACTAAAGTTCGCAAAAACGCATACAGAATTTTGTACTATATCCCATTTTTTCATCTTATTTATGTCACAGAGAACAGGTTTATGAAGCAGATGCGTGTTACAGTTTCTAACTCAGAGACATTATTAATTTGTGTTCGCCTGTATTACTAAACTTCTGTTAATCGCACGTTTAATTTTCTTTTTTTTTACTTTAGGAACGAGCTTTCTCCATCTATGGAATTTATTGAGGGCAGGGAGGTCTTTTCTGAAAAGGTTGTTTGTAGGACCAAGTATTCTCTGCCTAGATTTCAATAATCAGCTTGATTTCTTTACATCTTACGCTGTGTTTTATTAAAATCTTGTTTACAGGTGTACTGTGCATTAGCACTACCTGGAATTTTACTATTTTTTCTTAATAAGAAAATAGCTTATTATTTTGAAAGTTATTAATTTGATGTAAAGAACATGCGATGAGAGATTTCTAAAACACTGATAAAAAAGTAGGACAGGAAGTTTTATTTATTTATTTTTGTTTGTTTGGGATGGTAGTGTATCTTAGAAAGCTGCTTAACTACTGCCCAGTGCAGCTGTCCTTCCCTGAAAGATTAGGTTTCAGGAGCAATGATGGATGTTGAATGCCTGTAGCCAGTTGTGGGGTTTGCTCTAAGGTCAGTGCTACTGATGGAAGATAGGAATTTACAGCCTTATGTCTCTTCACCAAAGTAACCAGTAGCATTTCTTTAGAGAAAAAAAGCCCTCAACAACTAGGTATGTTCAATGCTGAGCTTGTATTGCTGCATAAGCTGTTCGTACTAGTGAGAAAGAATAAGTAGATTTGTGAATAACAAGGATAAATTCAGTCATGAGTGTGCCCTTTTGTTTCACAGAAACACAGAAATAGCTACTAAAAGTAAATAGGATGATGTGATTTCATTTAGAAGTCATCTAATTTTTTTTAACCTGTGTTAAAAAGTTTGGAATTGGCACTTTTTTGTTTCAGTTGTTTTGGCTGTGTTTCAGAACATACTCTTTTTTTTCATGTAAAAATAGGAACTTTTTTCCCCCCATGGAAGAAATATAAGTTAGTGGTCTTCAGCAAGCATAACCTAGGCAGAGTAGATACCCATCAGTGATGAAAGGGCAGATGTTTGTCAGGGAGAAACAATTTATTTTGATGACATATAATGTTACCTTGTTTAATTCAGGTATCACAATACATACTAAATACATTCTAATAAAGATGGATAGTTTAGATACTCTTAGCTGTGTTTTCAGAAGCATTTGTTGAGGTCATACTTTCAGACTTTATTTTTGGACTGTCTGCCTTCCCTGAGCTGTTGAAGTTTGTTCCTGATACACAGTGATGTGATTACCTTCAAAAAGTGAATTTTGGTTGAGAAAGGGGCACAAAAATGCCAGACTGCTTCGTTGTTAAGTTTGCAAATCTTTTTAAAATTGTTTTTATTAATTTGTGTCTTAATGGTATGAGTGGATTTTTCTGTCAAGCCTTAGAAGAGTTGTCCTAGTAGGCTGAAAGCCTTCAGTGATTGGTGAGAAAGATTTCATTTGACAGCAGCATTATTTGGATTGGATCCATAGTGCTTTTGTGCCTTTGCATAAGTGATAGGACTTCTACCTTGGATAATCCTAGCAGTGGTTAAATTCAAATTCAGACAAGAAAGCTTAATAAAACATCTGATAAGTTGATTTATACTATCTCATAAATTAGGGAGTAAGAAGCATTTTTGGTAAAGAGAAATACTTACCCAGTAAAATCACTTTAGAACAATTTTGCATCAAGGAAATGGCCTTTTGCCAAATGCCTATGTATTCTACTTACTGGCAGCACGCCATGGACTTTATTTGGAAAACTCTCTTTGCTTAAGTAATAAATATGCACTGTTTACCAATTTATTTTATTATAAATAAAGTATGGATTCTGTTATTAGAATTTTTCTTTCATTTTTGACCTGTTTCACAAAGAATGGACTTTTGCTCTTTACCATTAAGTGCATCAATGGATCTTGATTAACAGAATTTTCCAAACAGTGAAATTGATCTTTATACCTTTTTTGATAATTTGGATATTTTGGGATATTATTTTGGCTTGACGTGAGAAGCCTTGAGTTTTTCTACTGGACATGGCATGTGATGGAAAAATTGTAATATTAACTTAAAGAATTGTTTGTCTTAGTTGATATTAATAATAATCTAATACAATTTTGTTTCATTAAAGAGAASTGTATAATCAGTGTAAATGGTCATTGTCACTTAGTTCAGTAGGTAGAATTTAACTTGTTTCCCATTTTACATTTTCAAAAGGTATCTTAAATGGTCACATGAAGTATCAGCATAGTGACCAGATGAAAATTTTAAATGTAACAAGGGAAGCAGAAAATGAAGAGAGCATTGTACTTTGTAATGCTGGCAGGTGGCAGGGAATGCCTGCAGGAGCAATCACACTTCCATACGAATCCTAACATTTCTTGGGTTTAATTTTGCGTGATTACAGTGACTCTGGAAAAAATAGTGTTAAGACTTCAGCAATAGTATTTTGATTAGCTTAGTTTTGGAYGGTGTGGGGCTGTATGTATTAAATACTGTGTAAATATAAAGGAAATGTTTATTCTTCATCTGTTCGATTGTATCTTACGGTACAGATACATGTCCTTCTGGGCAACGTAATCCCTAAAAGGACGCTTACTAGGACTGTATCCCTTGCTGATTTATTCATAGGGTTGCTTTATTAATCTAGTGCACAAGGGTAATCTTATTCCAAAGGTATTAGAAAGCRTGAAAATAACTACTGGACTTCATAGAGACGTGGATTTCTATGTTTTCAAGCAATTTGAATTTATAGTCTCAATCGGCCTTTTTACTTTTACTGTGGTGTATATAAACCATGAAAGGTGCAGAGGCCTTGAAACTGTTTTTTTCRTTTTTGCTGGTATCTGCAGTACTCCAGGTGAGAGACAGACATTRATAAGAAAATGAAAATAGATGATCATGTGTGGAAGAAAAATACAGTAAGATTTTTCTACCATGATGATGAATTGAGTTGCTAGACATGTTTATATAGTAACCAGTGCTTAAYAGAGGTATACTCTTAATAGACAGACAATCTGCTTTTTCAGCCCTTTTTAGTTGTCATTTTGTTGGGARGTGAAGAGCTTGCCATTTTGGTGTGAAATTTTTTCTTTCCTGGATTTACTTAATGTTGCAGATGCCAATCAGAAAATTAGGCATGGATTTTTTCTGCAGCTTTTACCTGCTGCTCAGATAATGGTGTTAAGCTGTATTTCATGTTTAATGAGACAGAACACTTGAAAACACCAAAGAACTTGGGAATGGGAGGAACCTGAATTCAAGAATAAGGAGTGAAATTTTGCAACCACAGAATTTTCCCACTAAAGCAAAACTGCCACATGATCAAAGACAATTTCACAGCTGTGACTGGGGATGTCCCTTCCCCACCTCCTTCTTCAAGTTGTTATCCATCTTGTTTTTGCAGTTCTACAATTTTATAAACAGCAATTAGTAAATAGAAATGTGTCTTGCTGAAAAAATACTGATGTCTACTTAATACCAGTGCTTCTATACTGTACTTCACTCTCTGAAATGAGTCATTAGGTGTCCTTTAAATGCAACTCTCCATGACAGTTCTTGCTTCTTATTATGAGAACATATCTGAGATTGTGAAAATCTCTCAAAAATTGTGAGAGTGGGCCACTAAACTGGTCTTTTTTTTTTGTTTTGTTTTTTAAGATTGTCACTGAAATCTCAAGTATTGGGCACTTTTATTTGTTATGTAGTAAAAATCCCCTCTAAAACCTATTGTCATTGCCATCTTAAAGGCTTAATGTATGTTTTTTTACTTCTGTTAAGAATTATGGGCATGTCCATTTGGATTGGTCTCTGATTTCTTTGACTATGTATCAGTATCTAGAAAGCAGTCTTTCAGTACAGGCATTGGTGTACTCATGACTCCACATGTATACCTGTCCACCTGCTGCCTTTGTTGAGGTATTTGAATAAGTCTGGGCTGTTTTTTAAAAAGTTCTGTGCTGTTTTTTATGTATTGGATAGGATACAGCATCTTTTCGTTCTCTGTGAAATCCTTGCTTTTTCAACCACTTCCCATTTTTCACAGCAGGAAGCTTTCCACATGAAAAGGAGAGAAAGAGACCTGCTTGACAGCTTCTCTTGTCTCCTTGTGTCTAGAGAACTGCATGAGTGTAACAACAAAGAAACGGATCTCTCTGGTGCTATTTTGGTGGGTTTGTCTCTAGGTGCAGTGGTAGCAGGTTTAGATTTAAGTGTGGATGCTGGCTCTGTTCTCTTCAGGAACGGCCTTCCATTTAAGCCTTTGTGTTACTCAGCTGAATTCAGTTTCTTAAATTCCATCCCTGTCAGAGCGAGTCAGTTTTTATTGAGACATGGTCCTGATCGTTTCTTCTCACAGAATAAACTGGCAAAAGATCTTCACAGATACTTCAGGAATTTCAGAAGTGTAGGTTCCAACACTTTTAAGCTCACTTCAGTGCCAGGCTCTCTGAGTAGAATCAGGGATAGGTATTTTGTGGAAGAACACGAAAYAGCTCTGTTAATATTTTGAAGCATTAAATGTCATTAATATACACCATTTTTCAGAGATTATCATGCTCACTATATTTTTCTTAGTATGCTGTATTTCTTCATCATATTAAATGTGTTTGAGAATTTTGAGGCAGATTCTCACTGTGCTTTTCTCACTGATGTAGCTATTATTCCACCTACTGAGTTTCTGAGGTGTTATGAGTAGGTAACTATTGTTGTAGTTTTTGATTTATGCATATACATAGCTATATAAAACAACTAAGCCCTGCTCTTGTATTTGTTAAGTTTTGTTTCTATTAGTGTTGGGTTGATGATTKCTCCCCTCAGAGGTGTAGATGTGTTACTAGGTTTCTAGTGTTGCCTGGAGTTGCATTTGTTTAATATTTTAGTGGCTACTGAGGGGAGCTCAGTGTGTATAGTTCCACGGTTAGGAGTAGCAGCTGAGAGTTTGTTTTGTTGAGAGTGCAGTTAACCACACTTGTCATAGGTGTTTAGTTGTGATTTTGGTTGCCCTTTCTAGTGGTTTGAAGCTAATACTGAACTTTCGTGGCTTGTCTGAATGTATACAAAGTCTGAAGCTTCTTTGAGAATTATAGTTTTGGCTATTTGAATATGGCTTTCTTTATTTATGTGTTTTCAAAGTCCTGTTCTTACAAAGACCAATTTTCAGAAATTCCTATCCCTGAGACCTTGTAYTTCAGGATGTGTTGCAGATCTTGTCAATGTCTTGCCTCCTTTTKGTTTGCAAGTAGCTTAGATACTTGGTGAGTTAACATTTTGATTTATCAGTTCTTTGTTTTCTGATGAACCATTTCCTTTTGCCATCAAATATACTGAAAGTAAAAACTGTCCTTAATCTTCTGTGCTTTGCTATAATGATGATGATTTTTCTGTTTTTCTTAATGGTGTGTAGACTGAAAGACTGATGGTCCATCTCAACTAGTAATTTTTTACAGTATTTGTTTGAAGATATCACAGCACTTAAAAAATGCAGAGCCTTCCTTTGAAGGACTGTGAAAATACTTGTATATTCAGCAATTCACTTTCAGATTTTTCCTTTTGAAATGATGGGGCAATTTTCTGATGTTTCTTAACCAAAAGTGTAGCTGAAACTTAGCCTTCCAAAGTCTTGTGGCTTCCCTTTATTCAAACTATAGAATAAAGAATATGGGTATTTTATCAGTTTTAAGGCATGCCTCCATGACAAGTTACCGCTGTGTGAGAGGGCTTGGTGTGTGACTAGTAGTCAAATAGCTAATAATTGAATAAGCATCAGTGGAGTGAGATGATGTTAGATTGCTTAGAGGGCAGTCAGGAATTATTTCATACTCTCAGATGGACAGACTCTCAGGTCTCAAATGGAATAAACAGGAATAAATCAGATAGCTCTGTGGTCCTCAAGTGGATGTCTGTATAAGGGACTGAAGGTGTGTATTGTGTGTATTCCTTTGCGTTGGTAGTTTTTACTTGAACTGTCAATAGTTTCATAGTTGCATTTTTAGCACAACTCAGAGTTGTGAAGGCCTTGTACACTTGTGCATCACAAATCCAGCGCCCAGACAGAGAGAATACAAAGATCCACTGAATGCTAAAAACTAGTCCAGTCAGCTGTACTTTGCAGAGATTCCCTTACTGCTGCAGCATTATACATAAGAGAATCCTTGTATGCATCTTCTGTAGTTTACAGCTTAGAACTTAGTCCCTGGTTTGTGTCATTAGCTAATAAAATATGAATAATACAGAAAAAAAGAATGGTTGTAGAACACTCTTATTTTCACTCTTCCCTCCTATCTTTCACTAATTATCTGTAATTCTGAGGATAATTTTGAAGAAAAAAGTTGTTTATAGACATATAGCTAAAAATAAATGTAGGTGCTGGGAGTCATGTATCCAGATTCCCCGAAATTACTTCGAAAATGCTGAACATTCACGRCTGCTGACAAAATGACACAAAATGACACACCAAATGAGAGAGCAGATATTTTTTAAGTGTTAGAAAGAAAATGGTCTTTTGCAGATTAATGAAGGGCAATTTTTAAATGAGCTTCCTTGTGGAGGACAATGCTTGACTGCTGTGTGTAAGCAGTCTGGTAATAAGAACTGTGTGCTGTATATGGCTCACTTTATTCATGCACATACTCCCACAATATTAAATGGATTTAATCACACATGAGGTTAGTAGTTCTTTGTCCTGTCATTCTCTATAGTAAAAGTGTATGTTAGAAATATGAGAGCATATATGTGAAAATGTAAGCAAGGACAAAAAGGATAAATAAAAATGCTTCATTTAAGGTAGAATTCAGTAGAGAAGTTACACTTGGCCGTTCCTGTAACCATATATTTTAGSTAACTTCTCCACTGTGTAACATTACTGAAATCTATTAGACTATATGTGGGTTTAAAAATAAGAATGAGTGTGGTTTAAAAACAAATATACACGCTAAAGTGATTTATTTTTAATTTGAACTCCTAAGTGTGTGGTGTGAAAGGAAGTAAAAAATGTTAATTTCTACTTTACACTATTTTTGCCTCTTCTTCATAATGTTCAAATAAATACTATCAAAGTTGACAAAAGATGGAGTGGTTTACAACTTTCCACGATTTGTGGAAAGTATAGAAGTGATATAGTACTCCTTGATACTGTTTTCTTTTCAGTTTGCATAGAGAGCAAGCTAAGCATCTCCACACTATTGAAATAGACTGTATTTTCATTTGTGTTCATTATAGAACACAGTAATTTTATTACAGGAGAAAATGTTAACAAGTAAGAGGTCCATAACAGGTCACAATCCACTGCTATAAGTGTAATTGCTTCAGTTCATAAACACTTTTTAAAATTTACGTGAACCACGAGCACTGTTACAGGCATCACTCTGTCAGGAATTTCTCTCTTTCGTGAAACCACAGTGCAGGGCTGAAACATTGTATACCCAGTCAAGAAAAGAAAATTTTCTAATTGATTCATACTGTCTAATATTTTAGTGAAGTATTTGTCTGAATCAGCTGAGGTGTTTTTGAATGGCTTTTTATRTCTTTTTTTCCCCCCACTGGTCTTGTTCTGTTTTATAAAATTCTGTAGTTTTGCATTGGGTTATTCACAGTTTTGTTGAATTAGTGATGGAGGAAAAAAAATCAGTAAAGTACTTTTGGAACTTCTGTTTACACTTCAAAAAATTTTGCAAATATTGAAAATAGTGAGTAAATTGATGTTTGGTGCAAATCTGTAGACTGAAATGTAGATATTAGATGGCATTTAGTTGTAAATTATGCTGTGTAAGTAATAGATTTCCTGTGGATTTGTATGTGATATTATAATGTATGAGTGCCATACTCAGGGCTTTGTGTCTGTTATTCTTTAGCCTTCTTTTTATGTTCTTTTAGAGTTTCCAGCCTTTTACATCAAAAAGTTTTTTTATTCTTATGTTGCTGTTCTTCTGCACTCTCATCTTTTTCTGTAAGTTAATGTCTTTTGTAAATTTTTTAAATGGTAAATGAGCTGGAGATCAAAAGACTTTGGAAGTTGTATCTAAGAGTAAGAAGGTGTATTTTCTCTAGGTAGTTGGAAGAACAGTTTTAAATCAGTCTGATTTTGACAGCTAGATTTGCTGACATGGACTGATGTATATAGCATAGGCTTGCTTTGGTTTTAAAGTGGAATTTGATTAAGTGAAACAATCCACTTAGGGGTTAAGCCTTCTAGTTTCTTCTCTGTCCCTTTACTGCACTGAAGTCTTTGATCCCTTATATACTTCTATAGAATTCAATGCACAGAGATTTATCGGTAGAGGGATAAACATTGTGGTACAGAGCARTCAGATGATTTTCTGTACACGTGATAAAAGCTAATATTAATAAATCTTGGAGTGATAAGAATCATACAAGGCAAATAAAGATAAAGCTAAGAAAGTATTCCTTGGAATTGTAACCAGATGTCTTCTGCTATGTGAGAATAAAATCTGTCTTCAAATTAATGTTTTTGACTTCTTTCATAGGACAGAGAACCTGGTAGGCATAGAATCTATTATTTGTTGTTTTAATTTTGTTTTTTTTACAGATATTAGATTTTTTAAAGCGATGTTTTTTGTGGCTAGCTTGTATTARTATTTTCTACCACTGGTATAGCTGAAGTCACATATTCTTTTGGTATGTGCAATTATTATTTGAAAATAAACTTCATGAAGGACAACTTTCTACTGAAATATACATGTATTTTACCCAATATACACATATATATTTCCCAATATACATGTATGGAATGCAAATTTTTATTTTAATTCTACATTTTATACAGCTTTTACCCTTTAGTTGCAGAGACTGCTGTTACTAAAGATATTTTGCTATAACTCACGTTCAACTTTCTTTTCATCTTCTGCTTCATAGACTGTTTTAGCAKTAATTTTCCCACTGTTGATTTTTATTTGTGTAAAAAACATGATAGCTTTAGCCGCCATTGGCCTTGTGTTTGACATCTTTTTTGTTGTTCTGCTTGTATGAGTATGAAAATATGCCATTCCCTGCAGTCAGATTTTGGCAAGGTCTAGAAGRATTTTTCTTAAAGAGGTTCTGTGTTCAGGTAAATTAAAGTCACTGTAAGAGCTTTGAGGATTACTGGATCAATGCACATCATTTTACATAACATTTTCATTTCTGGGTACTGAAATATATTTAGGAGTTGTCTTACAAGGTACCAGCAGGACTTTGTAAAGTATGTGTGTGTTCGTTGTTTAATTTTTATTCCTTAACTGCTGTTTGTATTCAGTGCACATTATAGCTCTCTGAAGACTGAAAATGCTTTTTATTATTGCCTTTTATCTGTCATGCTGTTTGAATGATTTTACTGGACTCTAGTAAAGTAGGAAATTCATACAAATAAATTACAACTTGGATCTATTTCGATTGTCAGCAAGCACTAAAAGAAAAAGAAAATATGGCTTCTATAAAAAGTAGTTATTTAGAAAGTAATATTTGGCAAATTAGTATACGTAGGTTGTGCTTTCTATGAAGCTTTCTCTGTACGATTGAAATGTTTACGACCATAGTTGAGTCATARAAATAATATTGAACTGAGCCTTTTTTTTTTAATTGATAAATATTTTTCATTAGGAAGTAAAAAGCATCGTGATTACTCCAAACAGATGGGTTTCTTTTTCTTTCTTTTAGTCCTGACGTATCCTGAATACACATACATGTACACTCAGACAAATGTGCATACACAGAAGTGAGAATTTTGTGGCTAAGGAGATTGTATGCATTAGATTTTGTTGCTGTTCCTGAACACCAGAAACATATGATATTTTGAAGTTTCGTTTTTAATTACTGAGATTCAGAAAATATTCTGGAAGTACTTTTCAGATGGATCATCGTCTAGATTTGGAAGGTTCTGCTGTACCCTACTGATTATTCYACTTTAGTCACCATTTGGTGACGAACAATGCTTTTCCTTATTGTTCTTATCTCTTACATCCTTCCTTCCCTGCTTTCCTCACAGGTTTTAGTGCAGCAGTGTAGCTGTTGTATTTTTCTGGTAACATTATTTCTGATGGGCCCAACACCTTGGTAATGTGTGTGTGACCCTATTGGGAGGCGAGGTGGCTGGGGAGGCATTTAGCCAGCTCCACTGTAACCCTTTGAGGGCACAGATGGACTGATGGACTGCCCATTGTACTGTGCATGACAYGGAGTGGGGGTTTCTGTGTGGGCACCTAGGTTTGGGTAGTTCGAGCAATACAGATTCTGTATGTAGACAGACTAACCAAAAGCATTTTTGGCACTCCCTATAACACAGCCTAAGGAGCTTTACAATTCCTTGCCTGCAAGAAAAGAGGCATTTGAGCCTCAACTTCAATATTTCTTAGCAGTTGCCATATACATGATTTAGTTTGCAGGACGTTTACTGGAAAAATACACCATTTTTTGCCTTTAGTTTCTTCAGTGATCCAGTGTAACTGCACAGTGTAGTAGTAATTTCTAACTGCAACTCTTAAATCTTTTTTGTTGCAAATTTAAATTTAACATTTTTGGTGTTTAAATTGACTGTTTGAAGTTAACAGGAATTAAAACTAGAGTTCACAACTAAGTACTAATACTTTTAAACAGAAGTATTATGTGAATGATGTGACACTTAAGATTTCTCCATAAATAAATTCCTTTGAATCTTTAAATTACATTACTGGTAAGACAGAAATTTGGCAGTCTTCTGTTATCTTTTTTATTTTATTTTTCTTCCGCTTTCTGCCTTTAATTATATGGACTTTAAACTAATGATAAAAAAAGGAAAAAAATTGGAGTTTCATCGTAAGTCGATGGAGTTGGTAAATTTATAAATCATTATGTCCTTTTGTRTTAGGTTTCAGATCAGATTTGTCTCAAGTGACCCTCCTTTGTGTTTATAATAAAGTAAAGTATAAATTTTCCTGAATTTTGCACTGTAATCATGCAAAAATTTGAAATACTTCTGGAGCCAGTTGCTTCTGAACAGTCTCTTTTTTCACTATATTTTTTCCTAAAGCAAAATCTTACGTTGCAAAAGACATGATGAATGTGTATTCACATAAATAAATAATAATAATAAATACTATGGTGCCAATTCAAGACCTTTTATGGTCCTGTAATTCCATTTCACTGAGGAATGAACGTAGAATATGGGAAGACATCCTGAAATTACAGTACTTTTAAGGTTCTTTGGAACGGGCATGTGATGAATCTAAAACTAGTTTTTAACCTCTGCTCTTGTTTAATGGTTATTAAACAGTGTGGGGATATGCTGCTCTRCTGTTACAGTCAGCTTTCAGTCATTTGTGTATGTGTTAAAAAATTAGAACTATTTGGATATGTGAAATCTGTAAAAGTGGCTGATAGATCTGACATGTGCCAGTTTTTGCACAGGCATAGATAGTGTCAAATGAAATTCAGAGTACTTTACTTCGYAAACTCTCCTGGGAGACTTCCAGTAAAATGCCAAATTGAACACAGATTTACTAATAGAGAAATGTTTTCACTAAGAACCTTGGAAAGGKGAAATAAGAAAATTGACAGTAATAGTCAGGTTGGAAGACATGCTTACCAAAATCAAATTCTTACACTTGTGTTGAACTTTGAATTATTTTTTTAATAACTGTTTGTAAACTTGTTCTTTTTTCTTATTTTTAGTGAACAGTCRGGCTATTTTTGTAAGAAATGTATTTGTACCTGCACTGTTTTGCTAACAGCCTTTTCATGTGGCATCATTTAAATACATTAGATCATAATTCAGTTGATATTTGGGACTTGAAGTGTTTGAATAAATGTTGTTTTCATCTACCATGTAGTATTAAACAGTACTAAGAAGTGGACATTACCATGTAATCAATTTTCATTGTCTGACTTGCTCTGTTTCCATCACTGATCCCAGACAATAGGTTCCATATATTTTTACATCATGCATATTAATTAATYTCATGACTTTTTCTGAATTTTTCAGCAGTAGAATAGATGTAGCCTCTTGTACAAGAGATGCAGTGACAGCCCCAAATCATGTTTAATCAGACCTCAGCATGCAGTTTAAGATGGCATCTGTTTACATGAAACATGATTATTGCTGTTTGTGCTCTTTTTTTCTCTGTTCCTTTAATGAACATTAAATTTATTAAAATAGATGAAGAAGATTGCCCTAAATAAACAAAAACATAAATGTAGAAAGGATGGGTAATCTATTAAACATTATAATCAATTTTGACATGCTGTCTTTCACAGGTGATTTCCTAAAGCACAAAGATATTTAGTGGGTTATTGATTGTAATTTGTATTGATTAATGCAACACCATGGTGTAAAATGTAAGATTTGTTGCAGATTCTGTAGATGGTGAATATTCTTGCACATCACTGAGGTACTTTTTTTTTATCACCTGATAGAATAACCTGTGAGTTTGGAATATTTATGTCCCATACCTTTCTGCTGCTAGTGCCAAACAGATACCATGCTGTTTTATATAATGGTACGATGTGTATATCTGACTGCTTGAAGGCTCTTCTCTCAGTGTATCTTTGGCAGTTTGTTAAAAGCATCACCGAATTTTCATCAACCTATGCTGCTTACAGATGACTTTGATCTAGAGACCAACACTTTTAAGCCACCATATCTCATTAACATTCCTAGAACGTCGTGTTCTCATACAAAATTGGCTATAAATTAGGGAGAAAATTACAGTTTAAATGTGATTTAAAGAAAGTTAAGTGGGTGACAGAGGAGAGCCGTAGCAGCGAAAAGGCTGCTATGTCAGCCATAAATCATAGCCTTGGGAAAAAGAAACCTAAAGTTGTAAAAAGGGTAAGAAAAAGCAGAGGAAAGGATTACCTAAAAGGCTGTTGTAAGGTGTAAGGAAGAGCTAAGCAATGGCTGTTGTTTCACACAGGCACCAGCAATGCAACCAGGAGCAATCTGAGGAGCATCAAGAAGGATTACAGAACTGTTGGGAGTAGTGGTGAGGGACTCTGGAGCTCAGATAGTGGTCAGTCYGTTCAGTTAAGAGGAGTATGTTTGAAAGATCCAGTTGAATATAGCAGATGAATAAATGGTTCCGGAACTGGTGCCACAGCCAGAGACTGCTTAGGCTGAGGGATTTACTTTGAGAAGCCTGGTCTGCTGGGGATTTACGGGGTCCATCTGTCAGAGGAGAAGACCAAGCTGAACTTTTAACTAAAGTTGCTGAGGGAAGGGAACCTCAACCCAGCCCTCGCCTACCAGTTTGATGCCAGTACCAACGAGAGATGCCCAGAGCCTGGTGAGAGATCACAGATCATCAGGAGGGCACCTGGAGAACAGCACAAAGGAATTCCACAGAATCCAGCCATTAAGTCAGCTTCACCAAGCTCAACTTAAAGGAGGCTGTGGAAATGCACATAGTATGGAGAATGAACCTCTCTAAGAGGACTTAGAGATGTGCACACACCTCCAGGACTGCAATCTTACTGGCAATCTTACTGCAATCTTACTGTGGTGGGATGGCTCCTATGACTAAAGTGTTGGATTGGAAGGATACAAGCTCTCTGGGAAGGACAGGCAGGGGAGATGAAGAGGTGCTGTTGTCTCCTCTGTCACTGACTAGCGGGAGTGCGTAGAGCTCCATCTGGATGAGAAGGTGACTGAGAGCTTATGGATAGATTAAAGGGATGGCAGGGACAAATGACATTATGGTGCTAGAGGCCACCCATCCAAGACAACCAAGTAGATGAAGCTCTCTGTAGACAGGAATAGCCTCATAATCACCAGCTCCAAGGACTGTTGGAAGACTTCARCCCCCCCGATGTCTGTTGGAGGGCAACACAGCAGGGCACAAGCAATCCAGGAGGTTCTTGGAGTGTGTTGGTGACAGCTTCCTTCTCTAAGTGATAGAGGAACTGATGAGGAGAGGTGCTATGGTGGACCTAGTTCTCACCAGAAGGAGGGGCTGGTGGGAAATGCAAAGCTCACGAGTTGACTGAGCTGCAGTGACTTTTAAATGTTGGAGTTGAAGATAGTTAAGGCAGCTAGAAGGATACACTGCAAGCTCACTACCCTGCACTTCCAGAGTGAAGACTTTCGCCTCTCCAGGGATCTTCTTGGTCGAGCACCATGGGATATAGTCTTAGAGGGATGAAAGGCCTATGAGACCTGGTAAATATTCATCTCTTATAAACTCTGCATACCAACAAAGAGACAGTCAAGCAAAAATTCCAGGAGGCCTGCATCAATAAAGGAGGAGACAAACACAAACAGGAACCATGTAGATGGTGGCAGCAAGGACAGGCAGATTGGGAGGAATACAGAGAAGTTTTCCAAGCAGCCAGGCGTCAGGTTAGGAAGGCAAAGGCATTGATAGTAAATCTGCCTAGGGATGTAAGGAGCTACAAGAAAAGCTTCTATGTGTATGTCAGTGATAGAAGGAAGACTATGGAAAATGTAGGCCTTTTTTGGAGTAGAAAAATCAAACAGGAGACCTGGTTAGCCTGCACATGGAAAAGGCTGAGGTACTCAACAAAATTTTTTGCAAGTGCCCCAGCTACACCATGCAAGTCACAGAAGGCAAAGGCCAGGACTGGGAGAATGTTGAACTGTGTACTGTAGGAGAAAATCAGGTCTGATGCTGTGGAACCAGGTTAGATGCATCTGCATTGAAGAAATTACTAGATGCAGTGGCTAAGCCTCTCTGCATCATATTTGAGAAGTCATGGTGGTCTGGTGAAGTTTTTACTGACTGAGAAAGGAGAAACAACTGCTTTTTTTAAAAAAAGGAAAGAAAGGAAGATATGGACAGCTGCAGACTGTTCAGTCCCACTTCTGTGCCCAGCAAGATCATGGAGCATATCCTCCTGGAAGCTATGTTAAGGAGCATGGAAAATAAGGAGGAGATGCACGACAGCTAACCTGACTTTGCTTTTTGTCAGGCAAATTGTGCCTGACAAATTTGCAGGCTTGCTCTGAAGGATTACAGCATTGGTGGATAAGGAAAGAGCAACATCAACTGCTGACATCAACTGCCTGGAACTTTGCAATGCATTTGACACTGCTGCACTAAATCCTTGCCTCTAAATTAGAAAGACAGAGATTTGATGCATGTACCAGTCAGTGGGTAAGGAATTGGCTGTATGGTTGCACTCAAGAGTTAAAGTCAATGGTGTAATGGCTTGAATGGGGACCAGTGATGAGTGGGGTTCCTCAAGGGTCATACAGGAATTGGCACTGTTTAACGTCACTGGTGGTGACAGGAATTGTGGAACTGGGTGCGTCCTACGCATGTTTGCTGACAACATGCCAGAGGGCAGAGATGCTGTTTGGAGGGGACCTTGACTGGCTTGAGAGGTAGGCCTTTGCAAACATCAGAGTTCAGCAAGACCAAGTGCAAGGTTTTGCACCTGTGTTGGGGCAGTCCCAAGCACAAATACAGACTGGATGGAGAACAGGTTTAGAGCAGACCTGACGAAAAAGACTTGAGAATGTGGGTTAACAAGTAGTTCTGTGTGACTGGGCTATGTAGACTTGCAGCCCAGAAACTCCAGCCATATCCTGGGCTGCATCGGAAGAAAATGAACAGCAAGTTAAGGGTTTTGTGTCTCCCCCTCCACTCTTTTACCCCATCTCTGGAAGTGTTGGAGGGCAGGTTAGATGGAGTTCTGAGCAACCTTGTCGAGTAGAAGGTGTTGCTCCCTGTGGTGGGGTTGTTGAGACTAGATGATGTCTGAGGTCACTTCATTCTGTGATTCAGTGATCGTATGAATAGCCTGAAAAGAAAGAGGTATTTTAAAATTAACTCAGCTAATGTTGGAGAGATATTTTGAGTATTTACATGTTCTGCTTGAGGTGAAATCCTGTATACTATACTAGAAAGTGAAAAAAACCCTAGTTATGTTGTCAAATAAAGGCTAAGAAGTTAAGATGGTCTTGCAGCGGGCTACACAATCTCATTTCTGTCTCTTTGTGCAATTTTTTTAATGGACTAACTAAAATAAGTCTTCTGGAAAAATACGTGTCCTGCATTTGATGACTGTATCATAATTCTGCTTTTACTCAACTTTTTTAAATTTTGTGCTGATTGATGCTGAAACAGAATGCACTTTAATGCAATTTTATCTGAGCTATGTGATCTGATTTAATCAGTTTGTTCAGGAAAAATGGCATCATCGAATGGTTGTCTGACTTCAGAACTGCTGTGGGCCACCTTGCAACACCCTCCATACATTCTTCTGCTGTTAGGATTTTTGTATTATATTTAATAGCTAGCAGCGGCAAGTGCTTGCCATGCAACAGTGACATTTTGTTTGTGTGGTCCATGAGATCCAGAAGTGTTGGAGAGGAGCTTCTCCTGGTTTACTGCTACAAGTCATGAAGAACGTTCTCATCTCTGTAGAACTTCCAGGAAGAAAGCAGACACTCTTAAAAAACAGCATTTAGTGTTTAATACTATTCTTGAAGGAAAGTAGGAAGGAAGTAACTTCATTCTTGCCTTTATTTCTGTTGCCAGAGAGTTCCCATGTTTTATGTTGCTTCTGCTGTTGCTGAGTTGGCATGGAGTATGAGACTGAGTGGGCTTTTTTGGTTCCTAAGCTGTGTATGTGTATTTGGACAGTTGAAAACTTGAGAGTTTGGAGCTCTGCTCCACCGAAGAGAAACCTCATGAAGCGAATATGAGCTGTTCTCTTCTGGCAGTTTCAGTGGCGCTTGCTGCTTTTGCCCAGGCAAGTTGCATGTGTCTTTCATGGTGGAAAGTTTTGTTCACATATTTTGCAGTAGGTGCCATTTGGTAGTAAATGCAAAGCTTTTTTTTTTTTTTTTTTTTCCCCTCATATCCTTAATTGACTTAATTAAAGAAAAAAAAAGTGATATTGAAGTATTATTGCATTGGTTAATGTTTGTACTGTAATTTTGTCTACTTCTTTAGCTATGTTGACCTTTCTCAACCAAATTAATTTCAGAAATTAAATTTGTATAACTTAAATTTCACCACAAGTTTACAACATGGACCAGAGTCTGTGAAAATCACAAGTCTTTATAAAATTCTCAACTAATGAAGAAAGTTCTTATTTACCTGATTTACCTGAGGATGATTTACTGTATTATTTATGGGTAGTATAGAATTTTCCAGCTCTGTAGTTTTATTGCTGCAAATATTTGCAATATTGCATATTTGAAATTAATTACAATATATCTACTAAATATCTGAAAGCACTGTGCTTTTTCTTCTCTGGACTTAGAATCTAAAGTAACAGTGACAGTCAGACATTTTAAAATTTTCTCTGACCACAGCGATTAATTGAAAATAAAATTTTTGTCCTGGGAATAGACTGACAGACTGCTTTACGGTGTAAATTCTCTGTGGGCTAGATTAGGCCTGTGTGGCTTAGTGGGTAGGGACTGGGCAATGTGAGCCTGTTCTGCTTCAAGAAGGACTTAGGGACATAGCCAGTAAAATGAGTTGTTACAGAAGTTCTGTGAAGCATAGTTTGGTAGAACTTTAAATCAGGCAGTCAATACACAATAGTATTTTTATACCTTTTTTTTCCTTCAGGGTAAGATACCTCTATCTGTACTATCATTACTCCATCTCGCAGACATAAGAAATGGGTATTTCATAAAGCCCATTGTGGAGATGGTTATATTTTCTGTTATGCAGGCTGAGAGTTCTGTCAAGCTTTTTGGACTGTCTAGGCTGGTGCTGTGGAAAAAATGCAACTTTTAAAGAAGAAAAACTTGTAATTGCAATGCTCTTACAATGCTCCTGAAAATAAATTTCCTAAATTATGTCTGTACTACAAGTGGTATTCAGAAATTTTTTGTACACATTCTAAATCCTAGTGTTTTTTTCCTCCCATTTATGACACTGCAATGTGAAAGAGGGCTAGAAATTTTGGCAGTTTTCTTTCCAGTAGCACTCTCCAGGAGTTTTGCTTAACTATTTTCACATTAGTTTTGTTAGATGTCCTTTTGCTCTTGTCCTGCTGGTTTTCACTCAACCGTAATTTAAAATGAGGTTTATTGTTAGTTGTGGTGATCACTCTATGCAACAGAAAACTTTCCATTTCCTTTAGGGGAATTGATACCTTTGCAGTGCACCATGTTTCTATCGCAGGACAGATCCATAATTGAACAATCAATCATTTTGCTTTGCTCTTTTGTTGAAATGTAACTGCTGTCTAAACCTACCAAAAGCCCAAAGTGGATTTAATGTTCTATTATTATTGCTGTTATTATTAACATTGTAAATGCTGATTAAACATGCCTAAGGATAKTGTACTAGATATTACAAGAATGTATAAATTTGCAAAAAGCTTCTATTCTGTGCAATTTAAAGCCTATTATTTTAAGTGGATCTCATTCAGATTCGGTTCACTATGCCCTAATTGAACTAGTTTAATACAGTGTTCTCAATAAAGTATATTGAGTGGATACTTCTAAAAATGAATACAGTGATGAGAAATGTATCATGGGTACCTAAATATATTACACTAGTTGTTAATTGTTTGGCCTTTTGAAATTTAAATCATAATAGTTTCTTCAATGTTACTTGTAAAGAGATCCTGTAGGGAAGGATGCTTAAATTCTTAAAAATAGTAGTAATAAATATTGTTAACCTTTAGGTTGTAATAATTCATAGTTCTAAAGCTTTTGTGGGAAAACAAACTAAATAACTCTTAATTTTCTCTGTGCTGTGTGCAGACGCCCTGTAGTGCTTTTGTTGCTGGCTCTTTTCAGTGGGTCTTAAGTTCCCCTTACTGGAAGTGGCCTTAAACTACTTGCAGAGGTGGGAATGCAGCTATTCAGAATTTCCTAGGACAAATCCAAACACCCGAGACAATTAGCAGTGCTCTACACAGAGTGAAAGTTCAGCTCAGTAGCAGTAAAAGTACATTTGTGTTTTGAAGTTTGTTGCAAAGTGRTATTTGTATCTGCTTCCTTTTCACTGTGCTTTTGCATATGGTGTGGCTGCTTTTTACGTATATATCCAATTCAGTTATTGTGCATGGATGAAAGTTCCAAATAACAGCAAGAGACAGGATATTAAAACAGTCAACAACCAGTCGTTCAGGATTCTGTTTATTAAAAACAAAACAGGAATTATGAAGAATTGCAGTCAATTTGTCTTACTTGTGGAGGCAAGTAAGAAGATGCTTACTAAACCAAAAACTGAGCAAAAAAGTTGCATTGATTTTCACAGTGGCTGAAGCAGCAGAACTGTGGCTTCTGAGGCTTTCACACCTCTTGATTTTTGCTGGAGGGTTAAATTTTTCCTCAGAAATCACAATCCTGCAAAGCATGGTTGCTGTATTTGTAATCCTGCTACTTAAAATTATTTGAGCCTATAGACATGCTTAGATTTTGCTTCTTACTGTTGTCCATAACTTTTTCTGWGGCCTAATGATTTCATCTGTGTGCCTGCCTAGGAGGCTAGGCTTGTAAATGCATGATTTTCATTCACCTGTTCCTGAATTTAAAAAGGTTTAGTGACAATCAGGCCTAGAATTTGGGAATACTGATTCTGTTTTCTCCTTATTACAGCACAGATATTTAAAAAATACTGTGTGTTTCTTTGTTAGTCTGTGTAGAATCATTGCAGTGCTTGAAGCGTTGTTGAAAGAAATATATGTTAAACTAATGTTCATACAGATGTGAGAGAGGCTGTCTTCTTTGGATGAAAGATTGGCTGGCCATGCACACGTGAACCAGTGTTTTTATGTGACTGATCTCTTCTGATAGTTGCAGAAGTGGGAAACAGACTGTTGRAAAAGTCTGGAACATTTTTTCATTCTGTTTCAGTTTTTTCATCTTTAAAGTGGAGATACAATTCAAATAGAGGTGCTGTTGAAGTAGATGAGATCTGCAGATACAAGCTGTTGCTTGAGAACAGTACGATGTATTATGAATTCTTTTATTTTAACAAAAAGTTGCAGGAGTTCTACCAAGTGTCTGAGCTTTTGCCTTCTAAGATGTAAGAACACTCACAGAAAAGTTTTTGTTTTCTTTCTGAGACATGTTATTTTGTATGCAAAAGGAAATCAAACAAAAACAAGAGAAAAGAAGGGTGCTACGTCACTCCTAGATTAGCTTCTAGGTACTTTTGTTACCTTTCCTTTCAACCTTGTTCTGAGTCAATAGCATTCTGTGCAGGAATATATTCATAAATAGTTGTAATATATGAAGGCTGCATAGAGACAATCAGTCTAGTGTGTGCAAAACATGCAGTTCTAATAAAAATAGTTTTGTAAAGTTTGTGTAAATAGACTGAAGCTCTTACARCTTGTATTTCAAGAAGACTTGGAACTACTTGGTTGAGCCTATACTCTTGACGTAATATGGAAGTCACAATATTAGTCCCAACATAGTATTATCATATGTCTAATAGTGTGTAACGTGATCTTCTTGAGATTGGTATRGGTGAGTCATGGGTGACATCCTTGTTTTTTGAAAGCTGGAAGCTTACTTGTCTCCTTTTTCTAGAAGTTTGTTTGACTTAGCGTGCATAAATTAGTTGCAAAAAAGTTTCTGATCCGATTCCTATCTGAAATATCAAAGAACTATAATTTTAGTAAATTGGTAGTAGTAGATGGTGAATGGCAAAGCAGGTTTTGTGTTTCCGTATATAAATATTCAATACTTAGAACTTTATGACCCATAAGATATGCTCATGGACAAAGGGCAYGTGAATTGTTCAGAGTTATTACCCAGGCAGTAAGTGTCATCATGTGATATCCATGTAGCAGAATATTGTGGAACAATATGATAGGTTAAATTTACTGTGGGCTTTTGACCAGATGCCCTCACAATTAGTCTTTTCCTCCAAAAAGTTAGTCTAGCGTTTATCTGTGCTACTGAGCAACCTCCAACAACTGACACTTCAGGTAACCATAAAAGCATATGCTGAAATACTAGACAGGGTTATGGGCATTATAGATTGTTTGAATTGTTTGCCAGGTGTATGTAAATGGATTTGATTGAGATTAGGATGTGTTGCTGAGAGGAAAGACAAGATTCAGGCAGATACCTAGTGAGACAGACTGGAGTTACATAGAAAATTCTCAGCCTTTGTATCTTTTAATATCATTTGATACAAGAGGACTGTTTTGTTGTGTTTGAATTTTTTAATTCTTAATTCCAAAGGTATCCTGTTGTTTTTTGTACCCTGATATTGAGTGGAAATCTCTGTAGTAGCTATAGGAGGATTTATGGGTGCGTTTTAGGCTTTTCCAGACTCATGCCATATCCCCGACATCTGCCGTAGCTAGCTGAATTTCAAGGAAAAGAAGAAATAAGAATTGTCTTCCTTTACTGTCTCCCCTGGAGCTGTAAATATGTATATATAAGTATATGCAGATTATCACTCACTCTTCTAATTATTATTTAAGATACTGTAATTATATAACACAATACGTGACTAGAAATGAATAAATGCTCCTGTACCTTTCTAGCAGTGGGGAAATACATTCTTTATACATTAAGATAATTTAGCTGTGATGTAGATTTTGAGGTTTCTTGTGCTAGTAAAGGTTACAGAAACTAAGTGCTAGTGAGTAGCTTTTCAAAATCTAAAATGGAGGCAAAAGAAACATGAKGGTTAGAGCTTTCTTAGCACCCTGTCATTGCTATTTGTGACCAGCTATGTGTGGTCTTGAAGAAATCCCGTGATACAGACATGTTCTTTTTTTTCCTCCGCTGTGTTACTTTAATAATATGTTGTAATAGACATCTTTCAGTACTGAATTTTGGGAATCACTGTATGAGTCAGTTTTAGGCTTCTGAGTAAGACCTGAAGAAGTTGTTTAAGACTTCATAATGTGATTAGCAGACCCTTTTTATTTATAATTAATTGTACTTTTATCACAGAAATTATATTTTGTTGGTTTTTAACATAAATTATATTTTAATATCACATGATATTAAARTGTGACAAGACACGTCATTTAAGATTTGGATTTATTTCCTGAAGAATATACATGCACAAGAAAATGACCAACTGTGTCAAGAAAGCACAGATATCTTATAGCACAGAATATAAAATATGGATACTTTTTCCAATGACAGAGTTATGATAACGATGTGATTATTCTCAGGGGTGAGGTTTTGATCTCTTACATTATTACTCAAGAAGATAAATATGGAGTTCAGTTCTCTCCTGTGCTGTTTATCAGAGACTCAGTGAACATCTTCATTTTTCATATTCTTCAAGATTCAGGTTATACATGAACTGCTCTCTTCTGCACTACTGTCTGAAAAGTTCTGGCTCCTAATCTTTTGTATTAAAGTTTAACTTAATTTATGGGATGCAGCTTTACCGCATTGTGCAAAAGGTGATAGATCACTATGCTGAATTACTGCAGTAAAGATATGTTTTAGACAAGAGTACTTCAGGATTTGTTTTGAATCAACAGTATTATTCTAAACCTTACAGAGATCAAGGTATTGTAACTTATTTAAGAAGTGTGCACTGATTTTGTATGTCTTTATTAAGTTCAGTTTGGAAATTTGTTGTTTTTGTAAAAAAACCAAAAAAACTTAATGGAATATTTGCAGCAGATTAATCATATTGGATGTGTAACAAAAAATTGATAGTCATGATTGAGGGTTTTTTTAATATGTATTTGTTTTAAAAAATATCTGGACTTTTAGTTCTGGTAAAAGAGTTCAACTGCTGTCAAAATTCATTCATACAGATGCGGTACAAGATTCCAAAGAGTAATGAAATGAGGGCAGTAGAAATAGGAATACTGTCTTTGGTTTTCTGTCAGCAAATACATAGTTTGAACTCAAAGCATTAAATTACATTTTTCAGTTTTCAGACTTCCTCGTTTATAGCTCATTTCCAGAAGCTACATTTTCTTGTATTATAAAGAAGTGAGAAAAAAATGCTATACTTTTTATTTTAACACGTAAGTATTAAGCTAGTTTATTTTTTAAAGAGTGAATTTAAAAAAATCAGTGTCTTAAAAAAACGAGTGTTACTTGATATCAAAAATTTTCATTAAAAAGAAGTAAATAATTGTTCATCAGTTTCCTCTACTACTATGCATACAGTCTCAATTTAACATATGGATCTAGGTAAGAGATCTGTTGCCTTCTTAGACGTGGGGTTTTTTGTTGGTCTTTTTTTGTTATTGTTCTGCAAGGATTCTTTTTCAAGCCTTAAAAATAATAATCTGTAACAACTCTGATGACAATAAATTGAAGATAAAAATTCAGACTGCTTTGTCTTAGGCAAAGTTCCATGTGCTTATAGGCCAGTTGTGATTTAAGGTAAATGGCATTTTGGCCTGTATCGAGAATAGTGTAGCCAGCAGGACTAGGGGCTGTGGAATGTCCACATTGTACTTGGCATTGGTGAGTCTGGACCTTGAGTACTGTGTTCAGTTTTAAAAAGGACATGAACATGTGGTGAACATGCCCAGCAAAGGGCAGCAAGGCTTGTGAAAGGTTTAAAAACACCTTTTGAGTAATGGCTGAAGGGAACTAGGTTTGTTTATTCTCAAGAAGAGGAGGCTCAGGGGGGACATATTTGTTTACTAAAATACCTGAAATGTGGTTGTGGTTAGGTAGTGGCTGGTTTCATCTACCACATCTGCAGTGAGAGGGCAGGATGAAATGGCCTGCATTCCATACCATCTACATCATGCCCAAATCCTACACTTTCCAATGATATACATATGTATATGCACACATATACAAGCAAAGAAATAATTTCTGTAGTCAGTGCTTGTCCCTTCAAGGTATCAGGTGAGTTCATTTAGGCCATGACTGTGAGTTCTATCCATCCTAGATTTCTTCCAGGGCAGGAGGGCTGGTTTGCTGTTGTGTGGTTGAGAGCTGCATCAGGTGCTCATGACTGGTGTACCTGGAACAGTCCATCCCAATTGTCCATGGTAGTTATGGGATGCGGTGGCAGTGTCATTCAGCAACCAATATGACACGCCYATTCAACACTACAGACTCTTCTCATCCAAAAATCAAATCCTCTTGAAGTATACATTATGTTTCCCCGGCCCTCTGCAGTACTCACTAAGTGCACTCAGGTCCTTTAGCAGAAACACAGATGCGTTTGCCTTAACTGGAGTAATCCAGTCTTACCTAACCCATTTCCCACATGCACCACAGGTGCCTTATCCCCTTCTACAGCACCTAGAGGTTTTTGCTGGGCACGGCCAGCTCAGCTGGTAGAGCTGCTACTGTTAAATGTAGATGTCAATGTTTGAAGGTTTCCCCAACCCATTGCTTTCAATGTGTTTTTTAACAGACTATTGTACTGCTCAACTTTTTCAGAGGCTGCTGTATGGCAGGGAATATGGTATACCAACTGTGTTAGTTTTGCGTGGCCTGGTTTTTGGTAGCGGGGAGGCCACCGAGGTGACTTCTGTGAGAAGATGATGAGGCTTCCACAATGTCCAGCAGAGCCAATCCCTGATGGCTCTGAAGATGCACAAGCTGCTGGCCAAAGGTGGGCCCATGAGAGAGGTTGGTAATGCCTRTGTGATAATGTATTTAGGAAGGAAATCGAAACAAAGTAGGGCATTGTTAATTTCAGTGAGAGAAGAGAAGGAGGTGAGACCATGTAAGGGAAACAACATGGCAACACCAAGGTCAGTGGAAAGTAGGGCAGGAGGTGCTCCAGGCAGCTGAGCCGAGATACCTCTGCAGGCTGTGGCAAGGACTATGGTGAAGCAACTGAGCCCCTGCAGCCCCTGAGGATCCATGGGGGATGCAGAGATACACCTGCAGCCTGTGCTAGAGTGGGTGGATGTCTGGAGGAAGGCTGTTACCCAGTGGGACACCTGGAGGAGGGAGATGGCCCCTGCTTCCAGGCTGGAGCAGCCTGTCCCTGGAAGACTGCACTACGTGGAAGAGTGACTCATGCCACAGCCGTTTTGGGAGGACTGTGTTCCCATGGAAGGGACTSACATTGCTGTAGTCTCGGCAGGACTGCTGCTCATGAGATCTGGAGCCACTCTGGAGAAGTTCACAGAGAATTGTCGCCTGTGGGAAAGACCCCACGGTCTCACAGGTGAAGGACTCCTCTCCCAGAGCAGCAGAAGAAAATTTTTGGGTGATGAATCGACCAAAACCCCCATGCCCTGTCTCCCTGCGCTGTTGGTGGAAAGGCAGAAGGGGTTGGGGGGAAAAAAAGATGGGGTTTTTTTTAAGGGCTTATTTTATTTCTCATTGTCTTCCTCTGACTTTGTTAGTAATAATTTCACTTTGTACTTCTAAGCTGAGCCTGTTTTGCCCTTGGAATATTTTCTTCTGGTTCTTAACTCATAAA
>QVAJ01000175.1:387690-398248 GCA_003546035.1 Mixornis gularis | reverse complement strand
TCCCCATATGTATGTTTTGAACATTGTCACCCATACATAGGGGTTTTACCCTCTTGGCCTGCCTAACTGTAGTGCATGTTTCACAGGTATGGATAACCTGGCAGGCGGTGGCTGTGATTAAGTTCACCTCTCAATCACAAGCCTGTCTGTATGTTACATCTCTCCCCTGATGACCTGAGGCATCATGGGCCCATCAAGGCAGAAATAATTCACCCTTGTATTGCCAATCCAGATCTAACATAGTTTGATTTTGGCAGCTTGATGCACCTGTCCATTGTTGCAATGCTCTTCAGTAGTGCATCTCCTAGGTGCATGTGCATCTACATGAGGTACTCCTACAGCCAACTTTTGTATCCCAAGTAGTGATGTCTTATCACAAGTCAGCTGCCCAGATGAGTTTACCTCTGCCCTGACAATTTTTCCATCATTTTAGCCACCTCCACAGAGCATCCATGAGTCAGTGTGGAGGTGCAGTGTTGGGTGCTTTTCTTGTTGAGGAATACCTAAATCCAGCTGGACAGCTTTCAGCTGCAGCCTGAGTTCATCTGCCTTGTCCCTTAATAGTTTCTGCAACTCATTGTGTAGAATCCATACAGCAGCTTTCACGTTTTCAGTTTATTCCTACAGTATAGACTGAATGAGTCAGTGATGAGACCACGTAACATTTCATTTTCAGGTAGCTGATTATATGGTGGGGCCTCCTCAGCATATGACAGCTTTTACTCATCCTCCATCTCCTTTGATGGTAGTCTTAAATGTTCACCTTCAGGCCAGATCGTGATAATTTCCAAGATCCCCTGGCAATTGAGGTTTCCTGTTTGAGTCAGGTGTGTGATCAGTGCAACCCACTTGGTAACATCAATGGTGTGATGTGTGCAGGGGACTGTTCCTTTGAACATTCAGCACTGACACACAGCACTGACAGTCAGGGTGCCAGAAGAAACTGCTTCAGTGCAAATCACTTCTGAAGCAACTCACACTTTCATGAGCTGCCAGCATCTCTTTTTCAGTTGGGGTGTAGCAGGCCAGAGATCCTTTGTTTCTCCAACTCCAGTACCCCAGCAATCATTTTTGAGTCTCTTTTTTGCCAGAGATTCCAGGAAGAGCCATCTCCCTGGCTGCCATATAGAGAATGTTTTTCACACTTTGTCCTTTTCTGAGTGGCTCGAGAGCTACTACATGAACAATCTGCTGTTTAATTTGTTCAGAAGCTTCTTGTTCTCAGGTCCCCACTTCAAATCATTCTTCTTCCATGTCGCATGATAGAGAGAGGGCTTACAGTCTGACTGTAATGTGCAATATACTTCCTCCAAAAAACCCACAGCACCTAAGAAAGCCATGTTTTCTTCTTGCTGGTTGGTGAGGACATAGCTGCTGTTTTGTCAACCACGTCCATTGGAATGTCCATCTTGCCGTTTTAAGTCCTAAAACTGAATTTCCTGGGCAGGACCCTTAAGCTGGTCTTTAGGAGGACTTGGATTGTCTTCTCCCGTTTCAGAAAAGCTTTCTTGCAGTGTTGCTCCACATGGTGATGTCATCAATGTACTGCAACTGTGCTGGAGTCTCACCCTGTTCCAGCGCAGTCTGGATCCATCATGGCAAATAGTGGCACTGTATTTCTACCCTTGGGGTGGTTGGTTCCAAGTGTACTGGACGTCTTCCAGGTGCTGCTTTCCTGCCCTTACCTCTCCAGCACTGCCTCTGAGAGTCCATTCGTAATTGCACCCAGTCTGGAAGGGGAACTGGGGAGGATGATTTTCCAGAGCTTTTCACCCACTTTTCCTTCTTCAGACCTGTAGTAACAGCTTTTGAAAAATTTTAATTTCTTGTGTATACTAAGGAAAGAATGTTCTTATTGCTACATCTGCCACATCTCCTCAGTGCCATCCACACCAAGTTTAGAGTTACAAATCAAAAAATTTACAGACTGGAAAATGACCTTAGGTGATACAGAATAAGTTCAAGGCCCTAGCCATGCACTGTCATGGCTACTTAAAAAATTAACTGTTATTGTCCTGGCCACAGTGCAGTAGTACATTTTAATAGTATAATGGATCTGTAGTAAGTATGGTAGTTGCTCAAGTGGAAAGGCATAGGTTAGCATTTCCTCCATACTATAAGTAAATTTGTAGAAAAAGTTTGGAAACTAAGTAGTATTAGTTTGTCCAGCTTGGTATAGGTAAACTTCAAACTTTCCACATAGACTGTAAGTATTACAGTGGAAGACCTGGTGACTTTTGAAACCCATGTCTGTTTAGTTATCTAAATTGTGATATGTTGTGAACAACATGTGTTTCTATAAAGCTCCTGGACATTCACAGACGGCAGGTGATTGTGCTAATGAGCTGTAAATAAGGTGTTACGCATCTTTGTTTTAAACAAGATGGAAGATGGCAAGCACATCCTAACTTCTTTTTTTCTGTAAATTGCTAAAAAATGGTTAAGTAGCCTATCTTGGTGCAGGACTGACCAGCTTCCCAGCCATGTTTTAGAAACTTAAGAGTTTAGGACTGAAAATCAGGAAGAAAATGCCCTGTGACCGTATGTTACTGAGATAAAAAGTGAAACAAAACAACATCTTTTTATCAAGAAGACAAATGCATTTTAACACCTCATGTAGTAGATAGAAGTTTAAAGATTTAAGACCTGGTGATAAACTGATATTTGAGCTATCTTTCCTGAAAAAGAGCAGGATGAATTTGAAAAATGTCAAGTGCAATGTTTAGTTGCATTGTTTTAGAAGTTCATTAGGAATAGATAAATTAATGCAAACATTAATGAAACACCCATGTAAGAGTTCTATGGTCAAAACTTGAACTGATCTCATTTTCAGAGAGATGAAATGGGACTTTGTGGAGGAACAACAATTTTCCGGCAAAACTCAAATATAAACAAGGAATGTACAAAAAGCGGAAGCCAGGAAAACAGGTGAACTGGAAGGAACATAGAGACACTGTCTAAACATGCAGATCTGGTGGGAAAGCTAAAACCCACATGGAGTTGAATCTGGTAAGCAATCTTGAACAGCAAGTCATAGAAGTTTCGGTTGGAAGGGACCTTAAAGATCAGCAGTTTCCTACCACAGGCAAGGACAGCTTGTACTAGAAAGACTTCTATAAGCACACAGGAAATAAAAGGAAAGCTAGAGGCAGTGTGAGCTTGCYACTGAATGGTGAAGGGCCCTGGTGAGAGAGCACAGAAGACATTAAGATAGTGTATGCCTTCTTTACCTCATTTTTTACTAGTGAGAGTAGCTTTCAGCAGTCCCCAGAGATCAGATGGACAGTCTTGTGTGAGGAAGACATTCCCACAATGGAAGACGGTTTAGAAAATAGTTAAGCAAACTGTAGAGCCCTGCCATAGGCMCAAGTGCAGAGGGAGCTAGCTGATGTCACTGGTAAGGTATTCCTAATAGTTTTTCAATGATCATGGTAACTGGGAAAGATGTCTTAAGATTGCAGCCCTGTGGTCAGGAAGAAGGGCAGAAAGGAGGAGTAAGAAGAGGCTGCTCAGATCTCAAGTCAGTCCTTAAGAAGGTGATGGATCAACAATTCTGGGGTACCATTTCCAGTCATGTGTACAAAAAAGGTGCCAAGAAGCAGTCAGCATGGGTTCACCAAAAGCTAGTCTAGCTTGAGCAACTGATTATTTTCTAGCAGGAAAAAGATGGGCTTGGTAGAAAAGAGGAAACCAGTGTTTCCTAATAAGGCTCTAGGCTATTGTCTGCCTTGACAGTGGGAAGGCTGTCTGCACTGTCTCCCAAAAGACCCTCATAGAGAAGCTGAAGAAGTATGAGCTGGATGAGCAGACATTGAGGTGGATTAAAAACTGCTTAAATGACTGGCACCAGAGGGTAATAAATGGTGGCAAAAATTCCTCAGTGGTGTACCTTAGGCTCAGTATAGGTCCCTGTCCTATTTACCATCTTTAGTAATAATTAGCATGTTGGATGACTGTGCCCTCAGCAAGTTTCCTGGTTGTGCAAAACTGAGGAGTGACTCATAAACCAGCGGGTTTTGCTGCTGTTCAGCAGGCAGCAGGAAAGGACCAACAACAGCCTCGTGTAAGTTCAAAAATTGGAATTCCAGAGTCCGGTACTTGAGAAAGTGGAACCCCTTGTACCATAACATGGTGGAGGCTGACTGGCTGGAAAACAGCTTTCCTGAGGCCTGGGCTCAGTGGACATCAAGCTGAACAAAAGTCAGCAGTTTGCCCTTAGCTGCAAAGGTGGCTAATGGTACTCTGAGCTGCATTAGGAGAAATGTTGTCAGCAGGTCAACAGAAGTGATCCTTACCATCTTTTCAGCTCTGGTGAGGCCGCATCTAGAGTACTCAGCCCTGGTTCTGGACTTCCTAGTACAAGCGAGGCATGGACATACTGGGGAGAATCCAACAAAGGGCCACTAAGATAATGGAGGAGCTTGATTATCCGTTGCATGGCAAAAGGCTGAGAGAGCTGAGCCTATTTTGCCTGGAGAATAGAAGGCTCAGGGGGATCATACCAATGCATATTAATACCTGCAGGAAGGGTGCATTAGAGTAAAAAGCCAGGCTCTTTTTAGTAGTCCCCAGTGACCAGAATAGAACCTGAAACATATCTGTTGGCTATTAGTTGGTGACATACTTCTCTCTGTTTTTGGAATCACAGATGAATAAGGAAGGCTTTGTTTTTTACATTTTAAATAATGAAATAATGTATTTCATAGTTTCTTCAGCAATCTGATTACATTCAACGGCATTAATTCTGGAGAACCAGCTTTATACTGTGTTCTTTTTCATTAAAAAAACAGCTGTTTAATCTCTATCAGCTGTTTAAAAGAGTTTTGATTTTTAGAAGGAGCTGTAGAAATCGCATTCAAGTATTCAGTTGTTCTGTAGTAATTTCATTATTTTCTTATGTTCTTTTTAAATGTTACTTATCTCATATTTTCTGGTTATTCATTATAAATATTCACGCTTCTGTGCAGTTCATGACGAGCATGTATATGGCATTTCCTGTCAACTCTTCACAATCAGCTTGAATTATTAACTGCTTTTCAACATATTTGAAATGCATTTCCCTGTTCATTGTTCTGTAATCCAGCACCTAAGAAATTGGGACAGATTATCTCTGGAATGTTTTGTTTTGTTTGGTTTTTTTGCAAAAACTTACAGTGTTCTCTGAAGTGTTTCAGTTACTTGGAAGTCCGGTTTCCAGTTTGCAAACAGTATGATCTTTGGTTTTGGATTAATTTGAGAACCAAAATAACTGTCATCTAGGTGGACTTTGAAAGTAACTTGTAGCCACTGCATCTTGTCATATATGTAATTCCATAGTAAACGTGGCATCGCATGAAGCACATTGGTTGATAAAATATCTTGGAAATACGCAAGTAAAGCATGYACTCCAATATATTAGCTGTTAGTGCAGAGCATTCATTCAGCAAACAGTTTTCAGAAATGAAATTAATTATTTGCTTTGAAAAAGAGTAGAATTGTTCTTGAAAGCTGATTTGTGATGTGAACAAATGATAATGTGTATTTATAATCAAGGTAGTTTCTTTTTTTCCTCAGCCCTTTTTTTTTTTTTTTTTTTTTTTTTTTTTTTTTTTTTGCAGTAGAGGGCTCACAAAAGATGTTTAATGCTTCCATATCACATATAGTAGCAGTTGCAATTTTGGCTAAATCTTTGTTTTCGTTTGCTTTCATAGTTTGTATATACAAGGACCTAAGGTGCAGAAGTTTTTTTTTTTTTGTTCCTTTGAATCAGCAGTGTTTTTACTGAAGTGTCTATCCTCACAATTCTCTTGCACAGTCTCACAATCAGTAACAAAGTCTAGCTAAGTTCATGAGATGCATCATTGTGGATAATTTTGCTACAGCTTTTTTTATTTTCTCTCACTTAAAAAAGGTAGATATAAACAGAATTTGCATTATGAACCAGTTCTATAATTGATGAGATTTTGTATGATACTGGAAAGCAGATTCAGTAAGGGTCTCCATTACTAGCAAAGTTAACTTACTGCAACACTGATTGCAGATGTTCTGGTAGCTGATTTGCCGTATTCATCTGGTAGGATTTAGATCATGTCCAGAATTTTAAGTTCAGCTAATTTTGTATTTCCATGTCAAATAATATTTATTTCTATCTTGGGCTTTTTCTCTGAGCTTTTGTAGAAAAACCCTTGTCTTTAGTAGACACTGATCCCAAACTACATTTTAGGGTGGTAGATTTTTAATTTCTGAAGAATGCACAACTTGGTTTGTTTATTTAATTTTGTTTGGGTGTGTTCCCTGTCACATCCCTACACCCTAAGAAGTGTTACTGTACTGTATAGTGGAAGCAGGTTGGTGGTTGGCCCTGGCCACTTTCTCATTCCTCTACCACAGCTGTGAACTGGGAGAGAGAATTGTAAGTGTGAAAGTGAGAAAACTTGTCTGTTGAGAAAAATACAATTTACTAAGTGAAGGAAATAGGAAGAAGGAAAGTAATAATGCAAAGACAATCACTCACCAGCTTCCACAGGAAGTGTGTTTATACCCACACAGTCTTTGAGTAATAGCTACACCCTGAAAACTCTTTCCTCCATTTTCATTACTGGGCATGATACTGTATGTCATGGAGAATCCCTTCCATCAGTTGGGATCAGCTGTTCCTGCTGTGTTTCCATCCAGCTTCTAGGCCATCCTAGCCTACTATGTCTGAATTTGTTCGACTTAAAAGCTGAATTTTCATCTTTCCTGTTGTTTGACAGTGTTCCTTCAGAAATAGAAGCAAAAAATGCTGTATTAACTCTCCTCCGACTACACAACAGATTTTCACAGATAAATCATTACTCTCATGGTTATGTCTATGTCTATGTTACAAAGGTCAAGAGAATATAGACATTCTTGTTGGGGCAGAGACACACAATGGGCCAACCTGGCCATCCAAGCAAAAACTGTTACATCATTGTCATATTAATGTATAAATTTAACTCTACAAAATGTATCATAGTTCTTCTAATAGATTAATTAAAAAAAAAAAAAAGGAAAGGCAAAGGTAACAGCCAAGTAAAGGGAACATATTTAAGTGGAAGAAGCATGTATTCTGATACATTTAGTAAAAGAAACACTGAAACACTTCTGAAATTCAGGACACTCATGCAGCCTTGGATTAGTTGACAGCTATGAGTATGCTTAGAAGCAAAGTGTCTGAAAGCATCCAATTTGTGACAATATTTTTTCAGTGTACTGTTTTAGAAGTGTTTTCTGCTGGTGCCGGATGCATTTAGACTTGTGGAGCTGGCAGTTCTGAAGTTGAGGAAACCTTTAAGAAGGAGGAGAATTTACATTTTCTTTTTTTCAGTCTAACCTTTGTCCGCCAGATAATAGCATTTTAGCATGGCACTTCGAGTTTTTTTGCTGGAAAAGGACAAGCAAAAAGGAGTGTTGGCAAATGTAGTGAGTGAACTTTACTGGTCATATTAACAGAAGGCAAATGACTGGAAAAACATTTGGCCATATGCTGCTTTTTGTGTGTAAATATCAGCTAGTTAGATAAATTAGAAGAGGTTATGAAGTATCTAGGCTACGCAGGTACCTTAAATGATAGCTGCTGTATCCAGACCTGTTAGAGAAGTCTGTATCTTAACAGAAGACCTAAGGTTTTGGAAAAAATTTGCATTAAAAAAAAAATTCAGGCAGTCAGCTAGCAGGTTTTGTCTTTTCTAACAAAAATTATCTAATCTAATCCATAAAGAAGAGGACTCCAGAAGAAAAGCTTCTTTGACTTTGTGTCAGAAGACATAAAAACTCTGAAAAAGTTTTCACTGACAACGTTTGACAGCATGTTTTATCTCAGTACTGTAAATAGTAGAATACTCCATGTTATGGAGGCTTTCAAAAGTATAACAGGTTATTGCAGAGATGTTGCTTTTTTACCTCATTGTGACAGATAATTTGTTGTAAAAAATAGAAATTTTGTAAAAAAATATATAGTACAGGACTCTGTCAGTTCAGAATTTAGGCAATATTATCTGAAAAAAGAGAAATTATATGAGTGAAATACTCCTGCTACATAAAATAAAGTGAGCTTAATTGTTACAGGTAAGATTTCGACAAACATGTTTCCAAAGCATATAATTTTAAAAGGGAACAAAATGAAATGTAGATTAGAGCAATTACATGCCATCTGATTTTGTTGCAGACAAAAAAGTCAAGCGAAGTGTTATACAATCGATTTTTTCTGGTTCTGTGGGTCATAGAGGGATCAGACCCAGTGCTCAGATTTCCTAGAGCATTTTACTGCAATTCATCAAGGAACATAGAACTGAAGAGAACCAGCTCTATGGAGAGCACAGTCCTCAGAGGTTTAGATTAATTAAACTCATTAAAACAGTTTGGACAGAGTTTTCAGACCAGGTGTATCTGCTTGCTTAACTGCTGAAGCAGATGACCATTATGAAGACTATTTAAATGGCTGTTTTGCTGACAAATCAAGTCTTGTGCAACCTGAAAAGAATTAAAGTTCGGAACTATAAATATTTGCTGCCTACACAGACTTGAGGGTGAAAGAGCTGGTGCTCTTTCTGTCTGCCAGATCTATATACAAAATCACCACACAAGATTTTAGTTTCAGGATAACATTCCTTGCACTAGAAGGTCCTTCTCTGTGCATAGCTATGCTTAATTAAAATACTTAAACATAATATATTTTGAAAGCTGTTACCAGTATTTTTTAAATTACTGATGATATTTACAAATACTGTGTGRTCATCTAGAGAGCACTCTTATCCTTCTATACTAAACAAGAATCAAATTATATCTGCATTTCAGAGACCATTAGATGTTCTGTTCTGTTCAGAAATTGTGACCTGAAGGTGTTCTTCTTTCCTCTCTCCAGTCTCATAAATGTCTTTCATGTGGTCTTCAGAATATTTTTTAATGTGTCTTTGATTTTATATGATTCTTAAATCCCTCTTCTGAAAATCAGATGTTAGATGTCTTCAAGATACTTGTTTACAGTTTTTAATGGCAACCTATTCTTATGAAGCATTATATAAGCTTTGATGAAAAAAGCTTTTCTCCACTTTCTGCTATTTGTTGTATTGGGCCAAAACATTGTCAGAAAGGCATGAAGGAAAAGCCAGCTATTTATAGTATCACTGTGTGCAGTCCAGGGTTAGGTGAGATATTTTAATTAAATTAAAAAAAAATAAATCTTCATCTAAAGCACAAAATTAATGAATATCAGAACACGTTTTTGTAATTTCTTTGCAAAAGTATGTTTGACCACATTTCAAATAGCAAAAGAAAAGCTTCTGAGTGTTTGCCATTTAACAGTTTGAAAGTTTTCAGCAGGTGTCAGAGCACCATAGGGCAAGAAAAATCAGAAAAGGAAAAGAAATAATTGCAAGGAAACCATTATTCATGTAAAGTCAGATGATGTGATTCTTGCAGATGTCCTGTGTAGGGACCAGAATTGTGGGTGCCTTCCAACTCATTATATTCTATGTTTCTATGAAAGAGGCCTGCTTATTTTCCAAGAAACAACTTAGTCCCATAGTCAAAGTTACAGAAAAAGAGTTGTGGAAACATTGACTAGGGGACTGAGGAATGCACTGTGTAGTTTAACTGTTAATGGCTTTACTTGGGGACCAGAGTTATCTTTAGTATATGAGGTTAGATAATGTTTCTATTTCTAAAGTAATCAAGGATGTCATAGTATGAGTTCTGATTTACCCACAGTTTTGTGAATTTTTTGGCCCAGGATTTTTAACTCTTTATTCATTTGACACCATTTGTAAATTTACACATTATTACCATGTTATTTATAAAAACATATAAATATATTTAGGGTTGTTTAAAGGAAAAACAGTGTAACCCAAAGCCTCATCTTTTTTACTTCAGAACTGTCCTGGCATGGGTGAGAAAAGTACTCTAAACTGTGATGGTCACTGAGACTCGAGCTATCAGTTCCTGATGAAGAGCTGAGGTTTTAGTGTAAAATGCAGAGTCTGAGCTGTATTCTGCTAACAGGAAAAGAGACATGACTATAATTGATTTGTTTGGGTTTGGAGAATTACAGAGCTATAATAAAGTAAAACATGTTTGGACTTCTGCATCTACGGAACTCTGCGGAACATCCTTAGAATTAGATCTAGTAGGTTCATCCTCCATGCATTTTAAACAGGAAATTTGATAACCTTTTTAAAGTTAGAAGCATCAAAGTATAGATTTCATGAAAATCACCACAAACTACAGATTAAAAAGTATGATGAATTTTGCTATGGTTGTGTCTTTGTGATAATCAACAGACTGTCAAACCAACTGAAATGTATTAATAGAAATTTTAAAAAAATCTTAAGCAAAGTGACCCCCAGAGTTTTATAAAATTTAAACTATCAAGGATATGCCTTGTATTTATAAATACATAAATGAAATCCAAAGAATAAGTCAATAACTTCAGATGTGTGTCAGAAAACATCCCAGTGTGAAACTCCTTGACCTGCTGGAACCAGAGTATGTAACTGGTCCATGCTGAATCCACTTCACTTCATGGGTCATGCTACCCAGACCAGAAGCACTATATCTCAAA
>QVAJ01000175.1:363557-387589 GCA_003546035.1 Mixornis gularis | reverse complement strand
TTAGTTTCCAAAACTGAGTTAAATCTTTTGTCACTAAAAATCAACAGAGAATTGAGGATGTGCCTAAAGTAGTGTTCTTGTGGTATACCATTTATGGTGTTAGATGTATGTGTTAAAACTTTCTGGATTGGGTGGAGTGAATGGAAAGGGAAGTCCCAGTCCAAAYATTTGCGTAGTTAAAAAGCAGTTCTTTAAGAGACCTAATCTTGATAGTTCTTTAGTATGTTTTGAGTCAAAGTACACTAGACCAAATAGACGGGATTAGCACTTAAAAGGAGACAGAGATTCTTCTCAGTCTTTAACAAACCCTTTCCTTCAATGTACAGTAGTTTTTGTGGCAACATAAAAGCATTGTGTGTTATAAGCCTAGCATAAAATGTTAGTAATTTAGTATTAGTTCTGCATGAGTTTTAATAATTGTCTGAGAATACTCCAGACACAAAACTCATTCCTGATCTTAGATATCGAGATCCAGAGTCTGCTGGCCATACTACCATGTTTACACTAGCTGGAGAGTTCAGAAATTTGCCATATTTTAATTTGGAAATCCATTTTCATTAAGCACCCTTTTAATATATGTAGCAGTATTATTTGCCATGAGCTTTATGCAGAATCAATGGTTAAAGGATATCAGGGGGTAGAAGTAAATTATCTCAGTAAGTGTATTGTTTTAGCTGAAGTATTTTCATTAAAGGTGTATTTGGAAATAATTAATTTTACAAAGATGATGGGGATATGATACAACCTTTTATTAATGGCTGGGAGGAGAAAAAAGGAGACAAAATGTATAGTTTGTGACCCCGTGAATTTGAAGACATCATTCTGTATAAATTACACCCTCTCAGATTGCATGGAAGTATAAGACAGTGAACCATAGCAGTGTGCAGTAAACCCTTGCAGTAAGCTGATTTACACTTTAAAAGTTACACATTTAAGGGGCAAGGCAGGATACATTTGTTTATAAATTATTTTCTTTCTTTTACCTATCTTAATCACTTAATGACTGTGTTGTTAATTTAGTTTAATTTCTACTTTTTAGGTAAGTTTTCTAACAGAAGTTGACATAAAAGCCTTTGTGAACAGGCATGATTGGTTCTGTTTCTATGGCAACATGGGTGAATAGAAGAATGATTTCCTTTTGGAACCTTTCCTAAAAGCTGTTTTGTACCCTATAACGATATCTCTAGATTGCCATCCCTTGCCAGAGGTGAAGGGAGATCACATGGAGGGTCAGCTTTGTTCCTTGTGTTTATAGATTATCTTCTGCAATCAAAAGACTGCGCTGCTCTTCTTTTTCTTTGTGGTGCTGAACCAATTCCCTTCTCTACTACACACTGATGATAGGAAACTCAGCAAGATCTTAATTTTTTCAAAACATAACAAATAAACTAGGACTAGACCAACTATTGCACTGTAATAAAAGTGTCGTTGGCAGCTACTTCAAGTTCCTCAATTTCAGTTATAGATCCATTTGTAAATAATTTACTTTATGCATCTTACTCTCTGGAAAAGCCTTCTTTCAAGATTTCTTGTGTTTTGCATGTTTGCATGTTACCCTTGCATCTGTTATATTAAGCAGAATATATTTTTTATGTAGTTAGAAATGGTATGATTTTTAATAGTGCAATCTCCTACCGGATAGTGGAAAGATCTGAACAGGTGTCTTTGAACACCTGTATATTTTAGAAAACAGTTGTCAGAAAGACAGATACTTGTTGCAGACATCCTGAAACCATGGAAAGAATGTGTTAGTAGATATCGCCATCTTACCAGAAGACTGGTCAATGATTTTTTATTTCAGTACCGTACAGTCTTCTTTTCTCCTGGTGCATCTATAGTATCAGTTAACCTAAGTTTTCAGTGGAAAATTTATTAGTGGTTTGCTTAAGTGGAATATGGATATACTTACGTAGAAAGAAAATAATCTGCACACTTGTTATACAAGTAGGATTATGGCAATAAACACGTACTGCTTGGCAGAAACACATATGTTTATCATATTCAATTGAGCAATATTTGAAATAGAGAGCACGATGAAATTCATTGACATTCTCACCATGAAGCTGTCATTGCAGCACTGATAGCAGGTGATAGTTCTACAAGCACATGTCAAATCTGTGCTTATCTGTTTTGACATCTGTTGATGGAAGCTCTCTTTCTATTTAATCTGGATAATAACTTTGATATTCCTTGTGACTAGTAGAAGCCTACAAATGTTGTTTTAAAAAGGATGTCTTAGCTTGTGATTTATACCTGTCATAGCAAATTAGCAGATGAAAACATCAAAAAACAAACATTGGCACATTTGAAATAGATCCTCATACACCATTAAATCTTTAATTGTTTTGTTCACAGGCTAGACCTATTTTGTTGAAGTTTGTCGATGTAAAAGAAATTGATTAGAATTTATTTGGTAATAGTTATGTTGTTTTCTTCTCACCCACCCTCGTTCCTGGCCTCACTCCCTTGCCATAATAATCCTTCAGTGGACAGCCTTTTACATTTTTCTATTTCCCATAAAATAGAAGTGACCTTATGGAATTGTTATAGGAAAAGAACATTTAGAAACATGACAAGCTTTCCACCTTTCCTTTAGAAAAGTCAGGCATACTTCTTTAGGAGCAAAGTGTGGCACCAGCCTGAGGTATAAAGCAGAAGTACTTCCTTTTGCTTCAGAATCCATGGTTGACAATATTACAGAATTTTTCAAAAATCAGCAAAAAGTACAATTAGAAGTAAATTAGTATACCATTTCTGAGTTGAATCAACTATGAATTTCTAAGCCCAAGCTATGCACCTGCAGCAAAGTGTAGGTTTGTTTTAATCGGTATTGTGCATATGCAGTAATATTATGATGAAAAGTCAGCATAAGTGAGTGCATTGCTATGATAATTCTTTAATGATTGGGTCTAAGTGACTAATGCTTGCTCTGTCTGTCATCTGTCTGTCTGTCTATCTGTCTGTCTATTTATCTATCATTCATCTGTCTATTTTTCTGATATCAATTGGCAAGCTATTCCTTTGAAATAAATTAATGTCTTTTAAAAAAAGGGGCTGGAGCATTAGTTAAAAAGATTCTTCCATTATATTTTAGCAGTGAGATGGACCATATGAAGTAGTCTGTATACTGAATGCAGCTGGTAAAATTGATGCCTATGGCAAATGAAAAACTATTTCTGTAGCATCCCTAACATCAAATAGTGATCTTTACAGGTACTGTAATAAAAAAAAGTCATTCTTTCAGGACAACCTCAAGTTCATTTACAATCTCCAAATACAATTACTCATTTAGAGCATAGTTGTAATTTCTAAATGGTAGTGTAATTCTTTCCTAATTTGTGGTTGCTTTGCTTTGTTTGAATATAGTGATTATGATGTTCATTACTGGCAACAGTTTAGGTACTGCTGTTCATATAATGAAACAAACTGACAAACTGCAGTGTAAGTGTGTACAGACACAATTTTAATCTTGAAAAATCTCTTCAGAGTCAGCAGATACATCTTTAACAAAAGTGGTTTTGTCATTTTAGATGCAGCTTGATTTCCTGACAGAATTATGGTTGTATTTCCATTTGATACAGTCTATATTAACGTATACATACTCGGAAGTTGTAGAGAAGTGTAGTGTTAAGATAAATACATTGACTTGGTTAGCATTTTTTAATTTTAGCAAATTGAGTTATTTCATGTTCTCCAGTGATATTCCAAATGACTGTTCACAAGACACCTGTTATCAAATGGCTTATTAATCTAAGAAAGAAATTCTGCTGTCATAGAAGAATAGGTTTGCTATCTGCTCAGTAATTGATAATCTTAAAATCTTGTATGCTGTCCTATAAAATTAAATTTTTAAGGGCTCTTTTTCCCACAAAATTTGGAGTTCTTTTGCCATGAAATGCAAGATTTTTAGATATGCAAGTCAAAATGAATTTAAAGTACTCAGTGTTAGGATGGGAACTACCTCTAATTTTGTACTGCTTTTTATTACTAGTTTACAACTTTAACTCTTTTTCTTGATTTAAGCCCATTCATTTAGTAGTATCCTTAGATTTTAACCATTACATGAACTTTATTTGCAGTACAGAAAAAATAAGTTCTTATTTCATATTAAAACTTAGTGGTGCATTAGGTGATCATAAAGAAAGAGGGGATAAATCACAATGTATCTAGTAATAGCTAAGCCTGATCTGTGTTACCCAGGGAAAAAAAGTTTTATGGCTCTTCAGAAACAGTAAAAAGCCTAGAATTTCTTGTACTTGTGTAATCCACTTCTACACAACATATAATATTCGTGTACTATTTTGGCCTCTTGCAGGGCTTTCATTATGCTGAGAACCTGTTTTTGAAACCAGTTTCAACGTAACTAGAAGAAACAGCTTCTTGTTAGTATTCACATTCTTTGTAGTCAATGGAAAACTTCCTGTTAATTCAAGCAGGCTTGATTGGTCCAAATGAAAGAGCTGCTTGTCAACAGTTTCTGAAACAGTAGGTGTGCTGGAGTAGAAAGCTGGGAAATCAGGAGTAATTGTTTACAACAACTGTGGAGAGAAGTGTGAATACAGAGAAGTCTTTCTTTAAAAAACCTTGCATTTTATTTGATCAAACAGTGAATTTTGTGTTGGATTTTATGCTAGTCTTCTCTTACTGGTTATCAACATATGAGAGCTAAAATGCTTTTTTGGGCTTTCTGTTTAGATTTTTAGGTATGCCAGGAAATGCTACTGAAATTGTAAATGAAAACCCAAATCTTGCAAATAAAAGGAGAATAAATGCTGAAAGGATAACGAAATGAAGACACTTCAGTTCTATGGAGACCTCTCAGAGAAATGAGAGGAAGAGATTGTCTTCCAATCCTTGCTTTTTTCCCAGGCTGTAATGCTTTGCAGGATCAAGCACTATACTCAGTTGTTCCAATACCAAACTGAATTTTCATGTTAACAGGTATTTACTGGTCATTAACACTGCCATTGCAGCCTTTTCCTGTCTCCATCTCTTGGCTCCCTTCTTGTCTGCATTTCCACATCCTCTGTGGTTTTTACATTTTGGTAAGAAAACCTATTATTGAGAGTTTCTCAATACACAACTTTAGTGGGAAAAGGCTAATATTATCCAGGATATTCCTTCCCAGATTACTGCAAAATACAGGCTCTTTTCATGTCTCCCAGGTAGTCTTCACTTCAGCCAGCAGTGAAGGTAACATTGCGATTAAGAGAAAATCGTACCTGAGCCGGAACAAATGATAAACGGTTTTTCCTTTTCTGCATGATTTTATTTCTAAATTAGTAAGTATTATTGGATTCAGCGACAAACAAACCTTCAGGCCTGTAACCTGACTTCAGGCTAAGCTTATTCCTCACCTGTAAGAGTTTTGAATATGAATGTGAATATGTGACCTCTGATGACTTTTTCAGTATAATTTATTCATTGGCATTTATTCAGGCCTTGATGTTCCAGAACTTGATCCAGACCCATCTGTTTTTCTCAGTTCCTGTTGTGCAAATTAAGTATAATATGATAGTGTATGACATAGGTGTATGATGTAAAATATATTATTGTTTGTGAATTGGTACCACATGGCAGTGTTGAGTACCGATGAGGAAATCAGTAATTCCAGTACTCAGGAAAGAGTTTGAGTGTTGTGTAGTAAATAAAGTAATGAATTCCTGACAGCAAAAGGGCAGGGCACAAATCTGAACTTACTGCTTTTAAAATGTGAGCATAAATTTGTAATTAATAGATTGGTCTGCTGAGGAGGTACCACTGCTGTTCCCTTCAGTTTTGCAAAAACAAGGGCAAATACTTGGGTATTAAACCTGAAAGAAGAACAAAGTCTTGATTTATAAAGGAGAGGGGAGTAAGGACAAGAAGACTCATTATGTACTAACACCCTGAATTTAGAGCTGAAGTTATATGTTAATGTTAATGTCAGCTAAACACAGTCAAAATATGTTGCTTCCATTATATTTTTCTAGTCCCTTTCCATTCCTTGTGTCAGGGTACCATAAATTATGTGACCTACCTCTTTTCATTTTAGGAGACCATATCAATCTAGCAGATCATGGGTTTGGAACCTTTTACTTACTGTTTTACTAAGGCATAATTTGCTAATGGTTTTAGAAAAAAAATTTGTTGTCACTGTTTTCTCATATAGTAATTAATAAGGAATGTTTGTGTTTCCAGTTCTAGTATAAAAAATTCTTTACTGAGATAGGTGTTCAGTGACTGGAATGCATTCAGTCCAGCTAAGTGCCTGCAGAGGTCGAACTGTACAGATGCCAAATTTTGTTTCTTAAAAAGGGTTTTCAGTGTTAGATCTTCATAGGTTCGTATCTCTGAACTGATTATTCTGCTATTGGTGTGACTGTTTATGCTACTAATTATTAATTTTCTGTGGACATTAGCTAAGGAAGAATGATTCCTGAGAGCGTATCTAAGAACTGTACCCAGTTTTCAGTGTATTTTATCGAAGTCTTTATACTACATTCTTCTTGTTTATCTTCTCTTACCTGTCCTCTTTCTCTATCCTGTCATTGTGGCAAAAGTGTCCTGAATTGTTTTTTTGCTAACAAAGTAGAAGGAAGGTGAGAAGGAGGTTTCATGCAAAAGGGAAATTGATGCCCTTAGCAAGTAAGAACTATTGATAGTCTAAGGGATAAACCAGGAGAATAATAAACAGCTTGTTGTCAGGATGGTGCTACAGTTTTGATAGCTTTGTTCATTATCTTTGAATTCTGTTCTCCTGTGCCTGTTCAGAGGATGGTTGTAAGCTTTTCTGCCCTTTCCTTTGTGTCTCTTTTGTGATTTAGGTGAACTTCAGCTTTTTTTGGGGTGGGGATAAATGGTTGCTGTGAACAGTATATATTTTTCTGTTACTGTAATATATTGCTGCATTTATGTGTCATAGCTTCCAAGTGCCTTGCAGAGTAACATATTTAATGATATTCTGAATGTTTTACTATGCGGCCTCTGCTTTCTCCTATCTGGGAATCACTGAAGAGATAAACTGCGTGGAATCACTATTATTATATGTGTCACTGTTAGTGGTAGCAAGTTCGGAGCACCTCAGTATAGTGCAAAATTTTCTGAAACACGTAATTTTGACAATTTGATTTTTGTTACTTTGGCTTTGTTGAAGGTTTATTTATAGAATAACAGAATGGTTTGGATTGGAAGGAACCTCTAAAGATCATCTAGTTGCAACACCCCTACCAACACCCATGGGCAGGAGCATCTTCCACTAGACCAGGGGCCTCAAAGCTCCATCCAGCCTGGCTCTGAACATTTATGGGGATGGGGCATCCACAACTTCTCTGGGCAACCTGTTTCAGTGCTTCACCACCTTCTGAGTAAAGAATTTCATGCTAACTTCAAAGCTAAACCTGCTTTGTCTCTGTTTAAAATCACTGCCCCACATTGTGAGGTTTTCATCTTCCTTTCTTCTTCGTGTTTGAGCCAGGATTAATACACAGGAGTCACAGTTTCGTGTTCAGACTAGGCGTTTATTATTTCTTACGTATATCCCAGGAAGACTGAAATTTTCAGCCTCCAGGCTTCCAACACCACATCCTGTCATTGTCACAAGTCCAACAGACTAGTGGCTATTCAGCTTCACCGCGTGATCCCAAACCTGCTCTTTGCTTCACTGCCCCCACACTCACTCGGAGGATTAGGGCCTTGAAAGAACTGGGAGGTTTGACTGCCAGGTGAAGATTAAGACAAAGGGGACACTTGGCACCTCAGCCTTCACTGTATCAGTCATCACTTGTTCAACCTGCTTGTATATCCTGGGATAGGCTCTCCTTCAACTTTCTTTTCTAACCTGTGAATGTATAGAATCCCTTCTGGTTATTCTTCACGTCCTTTCCCAAGTCCTGTTCCAGATTTTACTTGGCTTTCTCTTAGACATTTCAACCATATTGCTGTACTCTCCCCCATTCACATGTTCCTGCTTCATTGGTTGTGCATTTCTCTCTTACTCCTCAGTTTGAGGAGAAAATCCTCACTCAGCCATGCTGGTTTCCAGACTCTTTACTCAATTTCATAGGGTAGGGAACACTTGAACTCTTAAGAAAAGTGTCCTTAAAGAGTTGAATTTGTTGTGTTTGATGTATGTGACAGAGTGCTTTGGTTCACATGGCATGGGAAGATAYTGCACGTCTTTAAGGATGAATTGTATTTCAAGTGCCTGTGCATTTTGGTGAATCATATTTTCTGATTTTTTACTTTTGACTGCCAAGGTAAGGAAGTAGAAAAAAATACAGAAAAAATACAGAAGCAGTTCCTCTATTTCACCTAACTTGTGGGTTATAAGGCAAGTCCTATCACATTTTTTCAAGAAGACCCTTAATTAAACTCTGTGACATTTTCAGTCTCTTCATGGAAGTCTCCCATGTCAGAAACATGTCAGAAGCATGACTTTTGTGGTACCACATAGGACAGAAAAGGAGTAAGGGATACTTGTAGTAAGTTACTTTGCACGTGAAGCTGTTCTGACTCAATTTATACAGGCTCAGTGAATCATCCCTGATTTTGACTGGTGGTAGTAGTAGCAATTCATCTTTTCCAGGAAAAACATAGAGTGCTGATTTTTGGCGTGACTACGATCACGTTAAAGTCAGCAAGCCTTACTCCACAGAATCTTTCCATTTTGCATCCCTTTTTAAAAGCTATGTATTTAGTCTGTTTTGTCCAGTTTTCCAGTATCTTAGGTGGTGATTAGCTGCCAACTCACAAAACACAAAAGCTGTGAAAGTGTTAACGGAATGGAAAAACAAGGTAGACAAAGTTGAGGTTGTTGTTAAAGCCTCATCCAGGAAGCCTTCTTCTTACTCATGTTTGATGTCTTCATACCATTCTGATGGTGTAAAACACAGAAGCAATTTAATGTACCGAATCGCTAGGACTACTTGTGTGCTCAGGCTGAATCAGAGCATATAGGGGATTTCATATTTTTTCTCTCTATCACTGCAGTATCACCACTGCGTTGGCACGGTATTTGATGATCTTCCAATCAAAATTCTTCCCTTCCAAGCAAGAGACCCCTTGATAATTAATCACTTTACTCTCCCATTCTTCTGTACATAGAGGCCATGGCCCCATGCATGAATCATGTGTCTTCCTTTCTCTTCAGTGTATTCACTGAGCTCTTGCACTTTTATATATATACAAGGGGGACTTCGTTTTTGTTTCGGTCATTCACTTTGTCAAGTCTTTTGGAGGAAAGGTTTAGAGTCAGTGATATATGCCATTGAAACTGCACAGAGTTGAAACTGAGTTATAGTTCTAAAGGCATAAAATGTATTTTCTTTGAAAAATGGTAAAGTTACCTGATGTGAAGAACCACCACTGTAAGACTGATAAGCCATGGCAAAGGATGGGGTACTCATACAAATGGCATCTGGAATTATAGTCCACTTTATTTGGGCAGGGGGAGGGGGAATAAAATAAGCTCTGTTGTCTTCATCCTCCTGGTCTTGTGAGTATTTTCTTTGCTACTCTTTATTTTGTTAGTTTAGAATATTTTTCAAATATTCAAAATTCGAGGGATTTCCTGTATATTGTTTAGACTGCATCTTTCTTTGATGATACCTTTTATTTCCAGAATGTTCCCCTGATAATCAAGTTCCTCTCCTTTTTTTCCTACATCTCAATTTCCATATGCCCTTCAAAATTTGCAGACTGTTATGTCTTTCAATTGTTACTTAGCCAGCTTATAAGCAGCATGCCAATATTTAGCTCGGGGTCCTCTTCCATAAATTTGTCCTTAGAGATCTCCTTATGGTGCTTCTATCTTTATTTTACTGACTGCTAATTTACGTGATTATTTTTGTTACTGAACCTAAAGATGTGTTTCTTGTGAAATGTTACTGGGATCTTACCAAGTATTTGCATCTTTTCATATGTTGTTTTATGCTATTTCTTTCTTTGTCTATGTAAATCAAATTTGTAGTGTTCAAATTTCTTTTGCTACAGTGTCTGTAAATTATATGTACACTCCCTAAATGGCATGGGATCTTTCTCCATGCATCCAGCAACAACATTATTAGGGCATTCTGGCTTGATTTGATCACATCTAATTTTTTCCTTTACGCATTTAGTTTTAATTGTGAGAATAAGTCCATATGTTGCTTTTTATCTCTTGGTTTGGTGTTTATAAAAAACATCTCTTTTATTACTTTTTTTTCTGTTCTGCTGGTGAGTTGATGTGAATTTCCATACAGATATTTAACCTCCTCTTTTGGAATGTCTGAACTTAAGACATGCAGCTAGTGTGAAAAGACTGTTCAGTCATCTCTGCATTTCAGTTTTCTATTTTCTAAACAATATGCTTTATTAGTAGCAATTTATAGTAAAGTATATGAACATTAAGGGATTTTACAGATAAGTAGGCTTGAATGACTCAGTATCCAGTTTGTTTTTAATAATGTCTAGTTAGCAATAACACAGCAGATAGCTTCTATTAATTTAATTTTATTAAAAGAATTATGAATATAGGTTAAATGAAGAGTACTTGGGGAAGCATAAATCACAATAGGCCATGGAATCACTTTCTATTAAACAGAACATCCTGGTATTTTTGCATAGTTCAGATACTTTTGCATTAAGTATAATTTCATTCAAAAGCTGATTCAAAATAGTGTAGTTCGTTAGCTACCAGCTGTTAAAAGGGGATGGCATTAAAAAAAAAAAAAGAAACAAAAAAACCCCAACCCAAAATGTATGCTAGTAATTCCCTGATCTCATTTTGGGCAACTGTCATTGTTTTGGGTCATCCATTCAATTTCAATAAAATATTAACAAGTTTTCATAACTGTCCAGCTGGAATTTTGTTAATAATAACCTGTTTGCTTTGTTCTTGAGGAACAACATTTGATTAGTGCATTTTATTGACACTGAAACCAAGCCATGTGCCCTGTTTCCAGTTTGTCTTGCAAGCAAGTGAATGCCCTCTACAGTTCTTGAATGCTAAAAAAAAAAAAAAAAAATAATATCCTACAAAGACATTTAAAGCCCCAGTGTTTCCAGAATAGATCGAGCATAGGTAGTATGTTTGCTGCTAGAGAAACGTCTTTCAGTAGGGAAATAAACACAATGCAAATAAATCTTAGTTAATCTCAGTTATTATTATATTGAGATTAGTTGAATAAAAAGATAAAGGTTCTGCCAGCCTTTTCCTTTTAAGCACCTGTGAGAAAGCACTCAAGGGTATACTGTATAAATATGAGTTCTGTCAGAAGCATGACTTTAAATATTTCATGAGTTCTGCTTCAAATGCTTCTGYACTGCAAACAACTTCAGTATCTATAATAACCATAGTTCAAAATAATTTTTATAAACTTGTTACTGTTTTATCACTTGGCCTGTATTTATAAAAAGCAAAATCATTCCCAAAATGTGGAAAAATTTAAAGCAAGTGTCTCTTAGTGAATCATTTGTAGATCATGCTGGCTGTTCTCTCTAGTGGACTTACTGGTGCTTTGAGCTGTATTGTTTCTCTTTGTGACCTTAAAGTGATTCCTCTTGTCTTCCAGAGATTTGTCATATGGAAAGATGTCTCTGAACCATGAGTACCAGACATAACAGTCTTAGAAACTTTCTAAGATAGCTTTTCAAACTGTAAGGCAATTTGTTGCAAATGAGTTGCTGAAGCAGTATTCTGCTGTACAACCACCTGTGTCTAACAGGACTCTAACAGCACAGCTGGGGCACTGTGTTCATTTCTGAGTTCCTCATTACAAGGAAGATGTGGACATACTGGAAACTGTTTAGAGAACAGCCAGCTCCTCAGCAAAGAAGACTGAGAGCTGGACTGGCTGTCCTGGTAAAGAGAAGGCTTGGAAGATGTTGTCTATGTGTACAAATACCTAATTGGGAGGGTGTAAAGAAAATGGGGCCAAGCTCTTTTCAGTGGTATCCAGTGGCGGAGCAATGGGTAATTGTCACCACTGATCCTTTTACATCCATTATCTACCATCCTGTCATTGTCCATGAAGTGAAACAACGGGTTTTATCTGTATATGAGGAAACATGTTTCTTAGGATGAGGATGACTGACCACTGAGGCAGACTGACCAGGGACATTGTCCTGAGCAATCTGTTCTTAATGGCCCTGCTGGATCAGGAGGGTTGGACAAAATGACTTCTAGAGGTTGCTTCCAACTTCAACCATTCTGCAGTTGATTTTACGACTAAAGTGTTTAGTTGATAACATCAAACATGATTTGGCTACATTTTCTCAATCTTCTACAGCCAACAAAAATAGTAGTGGTAGACACAGGTGATTGGTAAAATCAGGCTTGTTGCAGGAAGTCTGGGTAAGTTCATCAATCAAGTAGTAAATAACATCCTCTTGCCTTTCTTTTATGTTCATCTTGTGATAGATCAATTGAGGTAAGTAAGTGCTCTCTGATCTACTTCAAATCAGCATCAATAAGGACTGTGGCAGTTTGTGCTGGAAGATAAACAAGGAAACAATTTCATAGCAATATCATGTTTTCATTCAATTATGGTGGCGTGGATGTTTTGAAAATCGATGATTGCAATATTCTGTATTAGCTAAAATTATACCTGGTCTGCTTTGTTTGGGGCCAACTTTTTAAATGCTCAAATTTTATACACTTTTTTGCCATACACATTCAAAAAAAGGTACTTAAAGTGAGAAATAAAGCTTGCCTACTTGACTTTGAGAGCTGTACATTCTAAACAGAAACTGAACATTGCAAAACTTAAATAGCTGCAAATAAGTTAACACAATGTCAGATACAAGTATTTCTAAGGTCATAGGACACTCAGTCTCTGATGCATGAAAAGCACAGTATATCCAAGTATATAAATGTATAGATGAGTATATATTAATTTGTATCTTCCATTCTCAGATGACAGACAGGTATAAAACCTGTGGCTGAGAACATGGGAAGAATCACATTACTTTACCACCTGGCAGCATTCCTTCTAATGCAGCCCAGGGTGGTACTAGCCTGCTTTATGGCTGGGGTAAATAATCAGGATTGTTAATATCAGAATTAACTTGGATTGATAGATTAGAGCTATCATGACTGTTGAGAAACTTTTTAGTTGTTCTATGCTTTGCATGATAATGCATTTTTAATAACATGCATCCCCCCAAATTTATTTTTAAAAAATTTTATATATATATATATATATATATGATGTGTATAGAAGTAAGATCATATGCCTAACAGATATAGCTATTTGCATTTTTCTAGCTTAGTGTTAAGTGATTGAAGGGGCTGTTTTAAATTCTAGATCTTTCGCCACTGCTGTTGATAAACTACAAGCCATACCCGAAAAGGCAGCGTTCCTTCTTTCACCTCTGTGGTTTCCTCCTTGGGTTTGATGGTTTTTATTTTTTTCCTTTTTTTCTTCTTCTGTTCTCTGAAACTCATGATTTTCATTGTGATCATTATTCTGATCCTCTTGTTTTTGGTGGACATTCTAACTTGTCTTTAGCGAACTGCTGGAGTCTGGCTGTTTGCAGTCAAGGATTGTCCAATTTATTAGCAAAGGGGTACCCAGCAGGGTGCAGCATGTTTGTAGAAAATTTGAGTTTTTACAAAGGTTCTCTCATGGTCTCCTACAATTTGAAACATGATACAGATCTGACCTGAAACTGATGATTAGTCTGCGGATGCAATCTGCAGAAAATATGTCATATTAGTAGAATAATATGGGCAGCTTGAAAAAGGCAGTTCATACTGCACTAACATTCACAACATGAATGACCATTATGAAGAACTTCCCATATGTGTGGAAGACACAGCCTTTCCAGAAGGCCAGATTAGTCCCTAATCCTTTATTCTCCACTTCTCTGTAATGGCAATGTAAAAATTAGTATAAAATTAATCAGAGAGAAAGAAATCCTTCTGAAGAAAATACTTCTCAGATTTGTTATATGTAAGGGCAGTTTTCGTTGTGAGATAAACAGACAAAAATCATAAAAGGGCAGAGGATAAAAGAACGTAGGAGGACAAAGAATCCTGGCATGAGTTTTGCACTTGCTAGGTTACTCCACTGAGATACTCTCACTAGGCATTGTTTAGTAAGTTTACTGAACTACTGATTAAGAAAATCAAACAGCGCAGACCTTAAAAAATACCTTGCCACAGTTGTTTACAGTGAGAGTAAGACATAAATGAATTGGTGTTAGGACATATTTACATTTAAGAAATTTATCTTAACAGTTTTCAGAATCTAGTGAGAGAGGCCTGGTTTGTATTGGGTCATTACCCAGTTAAAAATAACCTTTCCAGGTCATGTCATTTTGTTTGCCGCAGTGAAATAAGTTTATTTCAGCAGAATGAGGCCGTTATTAGCTTGGCAGAGTCCACTTGTCAGAATTTTATGGAGCAGAACATCGTTTGGCTTGGAAATTCAATAAATACTGTAATGTGAGAGGAGTTAAACTCCAAGGGCTGGAGGGGCACAGTCTTGGGAATTTGTCACTAATGCATTGTTCGACACTTCTGTTGAGAAAGTATCAGGGTATATGAAGAATGATAATTAAAAATCCTGCAGATGTCTCTCTCATGACACTAGGTGATGTTAAATATATGGACTAAATATAATTTTTCAGTGTTGAAGCAGAATAGCAGTAAGGTCAAAAGTGAAAATAAGTACTTTGCACTTCCATTTTTACCTACTTTATTTCTCCTACATGCAGTCCTTGTAACATTGGGATTAGAAAAGAGATGGTTTAGCATGGTTAGAGGATATCTACAATTAAATGTAATCGAACTATTATTGTTTAAATTAGCATGGGAAAAATTTGCTCTGCGACGTGTATTTATCTGAAGTGTGGGAGGTTGATTTTCTGTCTCCTGTGGGAGAGGAGTAGGAAAACTAATTGCTCTCCCTGCAAGGTGAAACTATGCAATTCAGTCATGTAATAATTTTAGACGCAGGGATGAAGTAGTCAGCAAAAATGGTTGGGGTGCCCTCAAGCTATCCAGACTTCCTGCTTGTGCTTGGAACACTATCATTTGAAACAGTTCTTTTAAGGTATGCCTGTTTGGGCAAAAAGATTACTTCCAGATGGAGTAATTTAGGTTTCCAGTCCTATACAGTAACATTTATAGACAATGAGCCAATTAGCCATTGGATATATGATGGAATATTGATTATACAGTTTCATTCTGTCAGGATTGGATGTTGTTTATTAAAGAAACATACACCTGTCATAGGTGTTACTGTCTGGACACTGAAATGCTACTTGGAATTCCATGCCTTGTACTATGTACAAATCAGGTGAAGATGTTTTAATGATTTTGCCAAATATTAATACCAGGTAATTTCTAGAAGGTGAAGTAGTCCCATGAGGAAATGAAGTGTTGCACCACAGCACAAAACAGTTTTTAACATATTCTAAATTATATTAACTATCTTTTCTTGAATTTATTACTTTTCAGCTGTTCAATCTGATTTTGTTTGTCATCTACAAGTATAATTTTGGAGAGAGTTAAAATTGAAGTTACCAGTATCAATTCATAGCAGTTCCTCCCTGTGTAATATGAGTCCAAAAGTCCGAGGAATATACTGTTGTTCATTTGGTCAAAGTAGTACTCTCTTCAGTATTACTTGGATAATGCTAACATGCTCCATGGTATCACTATGCAAGTGGCATTTGAGAACTGTACATTGTTTTAATATTTGTGCCTAATATTTTATTTTATTTTATTTTATTTTATTTTATTCCATTTCATTTCATTTCATTTCATTTCATTTCATTTCATTTCATTTCATTTCATTTCATTTCATTTCATTTCATTTCATTTTTTCTTTAGTATGCATGTGTTCGTTTTTCTTTTTTTTTTCATAAAGCATTGTAATCTGCATCTTCTTTTCATTCTAAATAGAATTATCTTCTCTCCACTTTTCCTACTTCTGTGATGCAGAAATATGTGTGTTGTGGTTGATACATCTGCATGTACTATTCAGACAACTGTCCTGAAGATTATAATAACTTGTAAATGTAGTTCTGGACAAGCACTGGAAAACAGTCTCTGAACTTTATCTCACCTAGGATAGGATACAACTCTTTCCTTTGCAAGTGTTCTCACATTACGTTCAAAGTAAGAGTATGCCTTGAATTAATTTATTTGTACCAAAGTTCCACTAGTCCTACAATGTCTGTCTAAATGTTGAGACCTCTGATTCATATGTTTTAATTTTACCTTTTTATGTGAATAAAATAGTTTCGCAAATGGCTAGCCATATACTCAAGCTCCTTTAAAATTGCATAAAATTATTTCATAAAACAAAAAAAACCCCACATTATAATGTCCAGAAAGTTGCATTTGGTTAGGAGATACAACTCTAGTTGAACACAGAAGAAATCATTCACAAGTTAGTAATTCCCAAAAGGCATTTCAGCTGGGTAAGATGTGTATACTTATGGTATGTGGACACAGCTTACCAAAAGGATCTGTTCAGTGGTATCCTGAAGCAGCAATAAACAAACATACCAGAATAATTGACACAGTTTACTGGCATTTCACAGTTTATATGCTGTCACATCTATATTAGTTTCTGGCAGCTGTGCATACTGGTGACTAAAGATACCTTTTTTTCCCCTCTTCATTCTCAATCAGTGCACTTAGTGTTATCTTGATGTTTTGTGGGTTTTTTGGTTATTACTAATACGAGAACTTTTAAATAATAATTTTTAAAATCATACTACTGCAGAAATTTTAATAAAGAAGGCTAACAAGAGAAAGGTTTTATAAAGAAAGCATGAATTATATATACTAGAGAATTAAGAAATTACAGCATTACATCCTTGCTGGGTTTTATTGCTATTTACAGAATACTTTCTCTTGGATTTAGAATGGTTTTTTCTTTTATCATTTTACTCTTTCAAGCTTTTTCAGCACTAGCAGATACTGTACTTAGATCCAAAGGGCAGACAGAGTTTTATATTTTGATTTACTTGATCCCTTGCTGCCTTGGCTTCACATACTAAGTTTGGTGGGTTTTATGGTTTTGGGGTTGGTTTGGTTTTGGGGGATTTTTTTCTCATTTTTTTATTTTGTTTGGTTTTTTGGTGGGGTGGTTATTGGAGTTTTTTTGTTGCTTTTTTTGTGTATGTTTGGTTTTGGTTTGGATTTTGGTTTGGTTTGAGTTTTTTGTTTATTTTTAAGGTATATGTCAGCTGTCCAGGGCAAAAAAATAAAAAGCTTGCTATCCTAAGCACCTGAACCAGTTATGTCCTGAAATGATCTGAATTTTTTATCCATACAATATTGCATTTGTGCTATTTATCAGTATTAAAATAGATTCATGGTTTTAGAAAGAAAATATATATATATTTTTTTTAATACAGGTGTTTCTAGTTGTTGTTTGCAGTGTTCTGACTAGGCATTCTGAGATTTTTAGCAGCATCTAAGAGAATGGGCCCTAGCTGAGATTCCTCCTCACGTTTATGATTGCAAGAGCCACCTGCTTGATTTATTTGTCACTAACAGAGAACTCTTTGGCATGTGGTCATCTGGATACCTCTGTTTTGTCTGCAACTGGAAGAGGTCTGTAGTTTGAAGAGCAGTATTTCCAGTATTCCTGAGACATTACAGATTTGATTTTTTCAGCTTTTGTGTTTCTTTTTCTTAGATGATCACCAAGTGTAGAAGTGCATCCTGGTGCAGCAGCAGTTAAATGGAATACAGAAGAGAGCATGGATGTTGGAATTAAACTTCATTTGTAGGCAGCACAGTAGTAGGTGCAGTGCTCTGAAGCTGACACTGAAGGATATTGTGAAACATCTGAATGTGGTTCCTTGTTCATGGCAGCCTTCTCTGTATGGGGTGAAGTAGGAGGTACACTGGCAGAGCTTCTGTTGCTAAGGCTGTATGGTATTAAAGGAACTACTGCAATTCTAATTAGGCACTCCAGATGCATTCTGGAGACTGACAGTCTTCCATACCTACATGGTATCAGGTATAAGCAACTAGGAATTAAGATTTTTTTATGCCTTAAACACTCATTATTAGGCACCAACACTAAAAACTCTGCCATTAGTTACAATGAAATATTTCAGGTATTTCAACAATTACTCTTTGACTGTATATTCCAGGCATTTTTGATGTTCTGTTGTGTGAACTGACATAATCTCAGTAGGTTGATTTGTTGTTTGTGATTAGTTATTTTGATTTCTATTTGCTGGAATCTCTTTTCCTGCAGCTTTTCTGCTGTAGTTGAGGAGGAACTTTACTTAGATTATGCAAGGTCAGTCATTAAATTTCAGGGTTAATCATTAAAGTATAACATAATCTGAAGAAGCAAATGTTTAGGAACCAGGTGGTACACTTTCATTTTACAAGGTGTGTAGATAGATAGATAGATAGATAGATAGATGAATACATATATAGATAATTTGTCCATACCTATATATAGAAGTGTATATGTACTTAAAAATGTCAGCTGTTTCAATCTGAGAGTGCTGACATACTTGATTGTCCATGGTAATGCTTTTTTCCTAGCTACTTTCCGAAGACTCTCATGGGTCTTAGGACCAGCAGGCAGCATTGCTATAGTAGTTTGAAAATGCTTTCACTAGCCAGAAGAGCCAGTTGTTTGAAGTCAGGAGTAAAGTGAGTAGGAGGAAATCCATCCATGTAGACCGAAGCTGGTCTTTTTCACTGACTATAAATAAAAAGCTGTTCCCACAGTTCATGTAAATCTCACCTTAATTATCCTTTTAGCTCAGTCTGGGAGCTAGCAGCAATTGCCCATCATCCTGTCTATCAGCAACTTACTGCTGATCTCTGCAAACATATAGCACTCAAACTTTAGTTTTACACCTCTGAAAAGAGTAATTTTCTGTATCCTTGCTTGCCTACTGCTAAATTTAATGAAAGTTTAAGGAAAGCATATTCTGAATGAGGAATAAGGAATTTTACATGGATTGTAAGACTAATGACATTGGTTAGGACAAGTACCTTTGAGCTTTGTATTTCATCAGTGCATACTTTGATATAAATGTCACAAAAGATGTCTAAAGAATCGCAACAGAAATGGGAATGAGAAGTACGAACTTAAGGGCATGAAACATGCAGACTGAAAGCATACATGAGAAGCATATGTGAGCATATCTGCTTTTCAAATATAACAGGATGCAGAAAAAGTGGTAAAAATAGTAGATGGTATAGTATAATAGTAGATGGTAGTAAAAATAGATGGTACATTTTTATTCCTTCCTCTGTCATCAGAAGATTACTAGTGTTACTTTGATTATTTCTATAACAGATTCTGAAGCTACTTGGCTGGTTTTCTGTAGCCTCATGATTTGAAACTAGTGAGGTGATTCAGAAATACATGTTTTGGACTCAACCTTCCATTTACTGTAATTTTGAAAATTTTTCAGTAGACTGTGGAGAAATTCTTTTGACCTGTGTATAGTTTCCTGATCAAAAATCAAGACTTTGCCCTATTGTCTAGCTCACCATATTCTGTTCATTGGATCTTTTTTTTTTTTTTTWAAATATATGGGGTTAACATTTTGATTTGCAGGTTTTTACGGTTTGTTGTGTTTCTGTGTTTTTTTGTTTTGCTTTCATTTCTGTTGGGTTTCTGTGTATATGTAAAATGTATTAAGAAACCAGTATAATGCTTTTTTTTACTATGTGGACTTGCTTTTGAAGCAGTTTATTTCTGCCAAACAAGGCAGGTCATCCACACTTTCAGTGAGAAGGAAAAACATTTGACACCACTGAATATTTCATTTTGATTTTAATTTTAATTATTACTTTAGCTTTCTAACTTCAAATAAATTTTTGGACTTGGTAGGTAAAAACTGAGTAAATTAATTAAGAAAATGTCAAGAAAGAACTTCTTCATTTTTTGAAAACAGTATTGATACTACATTATCCCAGTTAAGACTGTGACATTAAACTGTTTTATACTTTCTATAAACCAAAAAAAAGCCTTTTAAGTTTAAAAGGATAGTACTGTTCTTTTCTGTTTTATGTAGGCAGGAGAGAAACAAAGAAACTAGCTATTTACTGGACTAAAAAGTGCGTTTAAGCAAGTGATTTTGAACTTCTGTTGTGTTATATGGTAAAAGTACATATGATTTTCATATGAAAGATCTCTCTGTTTTCTTTGAGACAACTATGTGAACCGTCTCAAAAGACTGCAGTATGATTGGTTTGCAAAATACAAGAGAAATACTTAGATTTTTCTCTCAGCCTTGTTTTTGTGATTGAATGATAGGTTGACAGATGATGTATCAGACCACTTTCTTCCTAGTGTTCCAACAAGCTAGGACTCGGTTTTGATTTTTAGTTCTGTTCAAGTAGACTACCATTTAGAATGTTCTGGTGTTGAGATATTTAATCTGAGTTTTTTAAGGAAGCTAGTTCAATTTACCAGGTGGTTACCAATACTTTCTGGCAAACACTTTTAAATCACTTGGAGCAGCCCGAGTGCCCAAGCCCTTGTAGTCATGTAATTTGTGTTTTGTCAGTTTTAATCTGGTCAGGTGTGTACTTTCATGGAAGAGTTTCATGTTTGTAGTTAGTATTTGCTGCTGTGATCAAAACCTTCTAGTCCAGGTTTTTACACCAGTGTCTATGTTGACTGTTTCTTTTCTGAAATAAGGAAATAGAAAACAGTCTATTAAGAATCTGCTTTCTGCTTGTGAAAGAAGTTGGCAACACTAGATACATAATCAAATCTTCAGTGGGTGCAGACAAATGGCATGAATTGAAAATTGACTTCTATGACTATAATGATTTTTTTGCATTTTTTTATCAACCTAATAGGAAAACATGATTTAAAAATTGTTTCTATTGGTAATTAATTCGTTTTCTGACACTAATTGAGAGATTTTTTTGATGTATCAGTTCTAACATAATGTGGCTTCTACGGTATCAAAGAGTAGTGATTGTACATACGGGCTAAAAGACTGCATTGTATAGGGGGTTTGGGGAGCAGGGTTTTTTGTTAGTTGCAGGACAAGTAATTAAAATTGGCCTGCCAGCTGAATTCTGTGCTTTCATTTTAGAGCATAGTTTTTTTCAATAGACTTTGCATTCAGAACTTTTCTACCTGTATTCTTCAGAATGTAGATAAGATCTTGGATTTTGGAGAGCAAGGATGGTGTTTTAGTCTTTTGGCTATTAATGCTAATATAATCAAAGCAGGATTAAAAGAAACTCTAAAATCAAGAGACCATTTTTCTTTTGGTTCTCTGGTTTACAGTTCTAAGTGATTCTGTGTTCTTCACAGTCTCTGTGCTCTTCATAGTTTATTTCCAAGGCATTGAAATTTACTCCAGGTAATTTTTGCTGCAGTGTTACTGCTTTAACAAATAACAGTCAGAAAAATATCCAAAAGTATTAAAATTTGTATGTCTATTCTAAGGAAGATATGTTGAGATCCGTAAAAAATATTTAAAATTTTTTTCTAAATTATTATAACTATTAAGAAGCGGTATTTGTTTGATATTATTTTAGAATGTGTCAGTAAAACATAATATTACAAAGCTGAAGGAGCAACCTTTAGAATTTTACAGATAATGGTATTGCTTCATGCTCTCTATTTTCATATGACCTTTACAAAATTTAGAAATACTCTGCAATTTTAGGTTGCTTTATTTTTGTGCCAGTTTAGAACTAAGAAGGAATTTCAGCTTTTTACAGACCTTCAATGTCCGACATCCATGATCTGAATAATGACTGTAAAGAAGGAAAGAAAAGTGTAGAACTTTGCTTCCATACCAGACATTTCAAATTAGACATATGTCTCACTTTTATACAAGGGATAGTGATATCTATTTCTTACATAGCTCTAATGGATAAAGTTTAGCAAATTATTTCTTTTTCCATGTAGGAAGAGAATATTTACATGAACTTAGGTTGTTTATGTGGTTTTGGAGTCCTTTCCTGGCTTAGTTGCAAAGAGAATATTTATTTAGAAAGGGAACATGCCTAAGCAGTTTTTTTCACTGACTAGAGAATCTATGTGCTTTCACACTAACCTGTAGGAAGAAGTACATAAAACAATTCAGAAGGATTATAAGCATTAAATAAACTGGGATTACAGCTGTTATTAAGTGGAAGTTTCTTAGAGTTTCTAAGCAACATATTTATTAATTATCCTAAAAATATATTTATCTATTATGTAAAAAAGAAATAGTTGCATATCCACCTTACAGTTTTACAATAACGTTTTTGAAATCATTGTTAGATATAAACAATATATAGATTTATGTACACATCATTTCAATTTTGTGTGTTTCCCATCTGCTGTCTTGTCAGTTTCTGCTAATAAAAATTCAACTGACTGTTAGGTTCTTTGAACTGAAAACATAGTGGAAGCACTCTGGAGGATCCTCCAGAAAGAACTGCTAACGAAAGCAGGTGCTTTGACTAAGAGGTGGTATTTACCAGATTCAGTCCATTGCACTTTTCATTGTTTGAAAGACATGTAATATATCTTTTAAATTTAGCTTTACATCTGTTTTGTTTTGTTTTGATTTGTTTTGGTTTGGTTTTTATCATGTCAGGCTTGGGAAGTGAATATTGTGAACTGCAAATAGTTTCTCTGAGACAAGGGTGAGTGAGCTCTGTCTGCACATCACGGTCTGTCTTCACACTTAAAGTAATTGAATAAATTAGAAGGGTAGAAGGTTCTTGGCTCAGGAGCTGGCAGACCTCATTGAGAGGGCTTTAAACTAGGTTTGAAGGGGGAGGGGATGCAGCTGGGCTGTCAGGAAGCAGGCCCAAGRGTGACAAACCTGAGCTAGGGGTGTAATCAGTAGCCCAGCTGAGGTGCACGTATGCCAATGCATGTAGCATGGGTAACAAACATAAAGAGCTGGAGGCCATGGTGCAACAGCAAAGCTATGATGTAGTTGCCATCACAGAAACATGGTGGGATGACTGACATAGCTGGAGTGCTGCACTCAATGGCTACAAGCTCTTCAGAAGAGACAGGAAAGGAAGAAGAGGTGGAGGGGTGGTTCTTTATATTTTTTGACACCATAGGTATTGAAACTAATGAAGATGGAGTTGAATGCTTATGGATAAGAATTAAGGGGGAAGCCAACAAGGCTGACATCCTACTGGGAGTCTGTTATCGTCCACCCAACCAGGAAGAAGAGGTGGACAACTTATTCTATAAGCAGCTGGAGAATGTGTCAGGATCATCAGTCCTTGTTCTTGTAGGTGACTTCAACCTGGCAGACATCTGCTGGGAACAATACAGCAGAAAAGAGACAGTCCAGGAAATTTTTAGAGTGCATGGATGATAACTTTATTTCACAGCGGGTAGGTGAGCCTACCAGGGGAGAGACTATGTTGGATCTGTTGTTCACAAATAGAGATGGGCTGGTGAGAGATGTGGTGGTTGGAGGACGACTGGGGCAGAGCGATCATGAAATTACAGAGTTCTTGATATTTGGTGAAATCAGGAAGTACATCAGTAAGACTTTTACATTGGACTTCTGGAGGGCAGACTTTGGCCTATTTAAAAGACTTATTCAGGGAGTTCCTTGGGAAGCAGCCCTTAAAAACAAAGGAGTTCAGGAAAGCTGGGTGTTCTTCAAAACAGAGTTTTTGAGAGCACAGGAAAAGACTGTCCCTGTGTGCCAGAAGACCAGTTGACGTGGCAAATGCCCAGCCTGGATAAGCAAGGAGGTTTTGGATGAACTCAGGAATAAAAAGAGGATGTGTCATTTTTGGAAGGAGGGCCAGGTCCCTCAGAAAGTATTTATTTGAGGGGGCTGCTAGAGAATGTAGGAAAAAAATTAGGGAGGCCAAAGCTCAGTTGGAAGTCAGAATGGCGACTTCTGTAAAGGACAATAAAAAATGTTTCTATAATACATTAGAGGTAAAAGGAAAGGTAAGGCTAACTTTTGCTCTGTGTTGGATAAGGGAGGGAACTTAGTAACTGCTGATGAGGAGAAGGCAGAAGTGCTTAATGCTTTCTTTGCCTCAGTTTTCAGTGGGAAGACAACTTGCCTACAGGACAACTGTCCTCCTGGGTTCATTGATGGTGTCAGGGAACAGAGTGGTCCCC
>QVAJ01000175.1:318274-362319 GCA_003546035.1 Mixornis gularis | reverse complement strand
CAGAACGAGAGGGCAGAGTCTTAAGCTGCGTCAAGGGAAATATAGGTTGGATGTTAGGAAGAAGTTTTTCACTGAAAGAGTGATTAAATACTGGAATGGTCTGCCCGGGGAGGTGGTGGAGTCACCATCCCTGGATGTGTTTAATAGAAGACTGGATGTGGCACTCAGTGCCATGGTTTAGTTGAGGTGTTAGGGCTGGGTGGGACTTGATGATCTTGAAGGTCTCTTCCAACCTACACATTTTGTGATTCTGTAATAATAAAACAGTGATTTTACTCACTAGTGATGTAAAAGTTTTCCCTCTGATACAAGTGTCTTCCCTGATATTTTTTTAATTTTATTCAGATGATTTATGGATGTATAAGAAAATGTTTCTACATGCTCGTAGAAATACAGCTATGCAACTAGATGGATCTCTGCACAAAAATACAGATTCACCACATACATACTCCAGGCATTAGAAAAAAAATTGCTTTAGTATGTGACTTAAAAAGACATGCTAAAATCACCTTAAGGAAAAAAATAAAGCTTCCTGTTTAGTTCACGGTTTATTAGAAGAGCGATTGAATTGGTGTGCATGCACCATAACAGGAGAAAGTCTTGCTAAGAGAGAGATTTTTTTTTGCCTAATAAAAGGTTTTACTCTAATAAAGGAGTGTCAGGGGGAAAAAATGACTCATTCAAAGAGGTTCTGTTGTCAGTTGTCCAGTAATTAGGCAGTCTGATAATTCCTGCTTCTTGTAGATGCGTTGTCTGTAGGTGAATGTGGTGAAGACTGGCATCCTGTTGTGAAGTGGATATCCAGTGTTTTCAGGATGTGGAAGTAAGAATTCTCTTACAGATCCATTTTCAAAGGAAGTTTACTGGTGTTTTAGTACTCAGTAGAATGTCCCCATTACCTTGCTTAAAGGTGAGGTTTGTTTGGTTTTTTTTTTTTAATTAATATAAAGGTCTGCAAACATCACTTAGAAATTAAAGAACTGTCCTTTGAGGAAATTGAGGGATCAGTCCATTTACCTCAGCTGCTTAAACATGAAGATTTGTTTAAATGTTTCCTGACCTTTCTGTAACTAAGTGGAATATTGTGTGTCTCTAGATTCAGTTAGGATTAGGGTCCAATATTGTGTCTGTGATACTGAGTCAGGAAAGAACTCTTTTCAGGAGTATTTGTGCATACAGAATTTGCTCATGATTGCAGATCTATTAGTAAGCCATAATTCACTTCACTTCATTTTCCATGGATAACCTCAGAATAGATACAGCTGTATGTGTTTGCAGTTGGATATTCCTACAGAAAAGTAGCGTAATCTTTCTGTGCGCTCATATTTTACCCTCTAACATAGATGTTACTTCCAACGTATATTCACAGAGCTCCAGTCTCTATTTTCTAAAATAAATTTTCAAATGTGACTAGATTCTGAGGGATTTCAGTGTCTAAGTCTTCTTGGTTCTCACTGTAATGAAAAAGTAGGAAACACTGAGGATGACAGCAATGATTATTAAGTTAGAAGTCTACTAGAGAGAAAACAAAATATAAAGAAGAACAATATGTCATCAGATTTTTTTTATTGTGTGGTTAAACAGTAGCAGAACATTGAAAAAATGATGGAATTGTTTCAGACATTTAAATAGTATTAAAAATATTGGAGTGTAATTATATCAAATACCAGTAAATTCTATGTGAGAGTCAGAATTGCAGAAATCATTGTAATCAGTTTGATTATGATACTTTGCTTTGAAGTTTAATGAGTTTTGAATGAAATTCTGCATTTCTACATTTGTCAGTTCTGTGCAGTGATCTGGTTTAACATTTTTCAGATTGACCTTAAATTTGAAGATTGGGAGTCAGCATAAGATTTTTATATCTATTTTTAGGAACTTAAGGAAGCCTTCTCTTTACCTGTTGGAAGAAGTTTAGAAAAAAACAGCAGAACATTTGTTTGAAATCATTTGAGAAAGATTTGCCTTTCAGTTAGCATTTATCTGTTGCTGGATACCAAATTCAGTGCCAAATTAGATGACTGCTTTGGCTCTTGTGTAGATGTGCTTTTTCAAGATCTCAGCTACAGAAATAAAGGGAAACTTTTTTGATAGAAATGAAAAAAAAACTGATGATGCAATATAGGAACAAATGGATTACACCTAGACGTTCCAGTACGTTCCCAAATCCATAGATGAGGTATAAAACAAACTCTGTGTAGATAAATTCAAGCCATCCTCCAAAATTAATTGTAATTTTTGGTGCTTTAGTAAACAAGTGTACATCTTTGTCCTAGATCCCAAGTAGTCTCTGACACAAAGACTGGTGTAAGTTTGGTCTGGAAATTTGGATCTTCATTACAACATTTCAAATTAAAATGTTTAATGTAGAAGTGTCCGTGTGGTAGTACTGTGACGTGACTAAATTGATGTATCAGGGCTGCTTATTTTCTGGCCTAAAGATTATGCCTGAATATTGGAAAAAAGAAAAAAAAAGAAAAAAAGAAAAAAAAGAAAAAAGAAGAGTTGCATTGATTAAAATGTTAAAATAGTGATTCACATATATTTGATATTTAATGGAGCTGACTTGCAAAAAAATAAAACTAATTCTTGAAGCAAATTATTTTATTTTTGTTTCCAGAGTCTTTAAAAAAGGAGACTTCAACAATACCATCATTTGTGGAAGTAGTCCTGATTTCCACAGTGCTAATAGCTAGGAAATCATTGTGAAGTAAATTTTACAAAGAGTACGATAAGAGTCTGCATACTGTGGACTTCAAAAGACATGACAAACTCATCTACAGGTACCTGAACAAGACCACCTTTATGGAGTTTAGATTTYGTTTAAGGCATAAAAACACCCCCTGCTTTATTTCTTCCCTTGTCCTTTAGCCTGTGACTTGCCTGTTTCTTTTCAAACATTTCAAAACATTGTTAACCTTGTGCAGGCAGCAGTGGAGGATCTGTTGTGTGCAGAGGTTCGGACTCAGGAATTCTGGTTTTTCGATATCAAGGGGTTAGAGATTGCTTGGGATACATCCCTGTGTTTTCTCACTTAATCCAGTTGTTTCTGTTATTCTAATTTATAAATAATAAATAAAATTGTAATTCTCATGTATCTTCTAGGGCCTTCAGTGAGCAAACCATTGAAACTAACACATCAGCTCAACAGCTGAATAAGTGTCTTTAGTAGGAAACCTCTTTTAAAATTGAGGATTTGCTGCAGTATGCAGAGCCCTAAGGAAAGGAAATACTCATATTTTTTTCTCCTGACTTCTAACCGTTGAAATCAAAAGCACTTTCCCTATCCCTTCATTTGCTGTTAAACCTCTTAAAAAATGAGTCGCTCTTCTTGGCAGAAGGTGGTTTTAACAACATTATGATATACGAAAGAGAGTCTGAAACATGAGCCCAAACTTGGACATACCACCAACATTTTTTTTGCCTTTTTACATGTCCTGCTAAAGTTATGCAGAACATCCATAATGTCTACCTTTCTTTACATTTTTTTTTTCTTTTACACTGAAGAAGTAGCATTGGAAAATGTTTTGAAGAATGTTACTGTTTACTAATGACAAGGTCCCAAAGTCATTCACATCTGTATACTTCAAATGAAGCTTTTCAAGATATTGAAAAATTGGTTACAGCTGGCTGCACATCCTGACAGTTGAAAATAAAACTCCCATACCAGTCATAACTAGCAATTCAATTTAACTTATGCACAGTGAGAGCAACAAAATGTAGTTTCTTTCCAAAGAGGCGACAGTGCAGTCAGAACTTCCACAGCTGCCTTTCATGCACTGATAATTTAAAAAAATCAAAACAAAATCCCTAACTGGGAAATACACCCTCCCTTTATAATTATCTCTCTCAAAGCTGTAATCGAGCATTTCATTATAAAGATGCTAATCAATCCAGAACAATGCTCCTAGGACAGCACACACACCCAGAGATGTATCAGTTATAATGGAAATGCTGCAGAAACTTTACTGCGTTTATAATAGTTGTTCATGCATTTCTGTTTTGAAAGATGAAACTCCCACAAGTGCCTTGCAGTGTTTCAAGTAGAACAGGCTCATCTTCTAGCCTTTAGATGTATTGAAAAATAGTACTTTGTTATTAGTATAAATAACCAGAATGCACTGATCTAAAACAAACAAACAAAAAGTTTTCATTCATCTAGCCAGATTCTTAGTTAAAACTAACAACAGTGAGTAAATGAAGCCAAAACTGGAATTATGTTTCTAGGTTATGTTAGATTTTGGTTTTAAATTATTTAACATATCATTTGCAGCACCCACTAAAATTTGTTACGGAGATTTTATCTCTGTGAGATGGTGCTAACACTCCAGAGAAATGTTTGACCATTGAGTTCCGACTGCCAGTTACAGCTCTCATTCATAGTTTAGTGTGTACAGCCTTGGGATTTCAACAAAAGACTGTCAGTCCCAACATTGTGTTTCGTGTGGAATTTGAGTGTAACATGGGTGACATTTTTCTGGGGAAGGAAAGGCATAAACCTTTTTCTGCCTGTGTTTGGGAGCAGTGTTGTGGTAACATGGATGCTAATGGTGCTAATAGACAGTCAATAAGATTATAGGGCACGTTTTCTCCAAGAATTATAAACAGTTTTGTTTCATGTTCTGAAGAGGGATTTAATGTAAGCTGAGTCTTTAAAAGTCTTGAAATTCTTCAGTATGACTGTCTGAAGGCTTAAAGTCACTGTGTACTTCTGTAATGTCAGTCTATGGCATTTTGTACAGAGCATGGGATAAAATTCTGAAATGTTTTTTGAAAGCCACCTATATGAACTGTTGGATATTTTATTAGACTCAGTATTTTCTCGGTTGGATTGGTAATGGAACTGGTTCTCTACTTTCATTAGTTCATTAGTTTAATTTCATCATGGATAAATATAAAATACTGTGTAGCTGAAGGTTAAACTCTTTATTTAGTTCGAATCTCACAGCAGTGTGTTTACTGTTTACTACTTTCCATCTAGAAATACTGGAAATGAAGAAAAACTGAAAGCAGAGGGAAAACGCAGAAGTCCTGAAAGCCTTTGTGTGTGAGGCACATGTCTGAAAGGCATCAGGGGGTTATCTCTTCTACTTCTGTCTCTTCATTAAATTTTGAACTCTGCAAATCAGTTCTTTTTGTAATTGTGTGTGCATGTGTGTATACACAAGTGTGTATTTGTGTATATTCTTAAAAATTTGCTTTACTGGCTGTTAAATGTCTTGTTTTATCTTATATCTGTATTTTCTTATTCCTTCTGATGCTGAGATTATGAAAGAGACTCAAAATCTGAATGGCAGGGAGCTGTAATCTAAGACACCATCTTCTGTGTTTTCTCATCTAGGTATTTTTTATGAAAGGTGACAAACATAACAAGGATAAAATCTTCCTTTTGTGTCATATCTTCAGTCCGTTTCTTTTTTATGACTTTTTACTGTTCATTTAGAAGACAAACGATGAGTAGTGCCTGCAGTTTGTTATTTCACCAATTTAATCTTCTGTAAACTTCTTTCTCTGATTTTTCTTGCTCATTTATGAAAGAAGAGACAACAGATTGCTTGTTTCAGAAACTGTGTCATGTTCCTAAGCAATTAAAGAGATAATTGAGCATATATATGAACCAATGGTATGCAGGAGGTTCTTTAGCAGGATGAAACTGCTTCAGTATATGGGTAGGAAAACAATTTTTGCTAAATATGGCATCACTCTATGACATTGTGGCATGCCCAGTTCTCATTACAATGTACTGTTGGTATATAGGGTGTGTAAGTTGCAGAGATATTTCCACAGCTGTATACAGTAGAGTTCATATTTTTTTGTCTCATACCCTTTATGAAAATAATGTTCATTTGGGTGGTAGCACATACTCTCACTTTGTTACTGAGAACTGACAAAAAGATGCTTCAAAAGAAGTTAATGACAGTTACACAGTATCAGTATGCAATTAACAGGTTAGAAATTACGAGCTTGTTGCTAAGGCCAGCATATTTGTAAGAATAAACTCAAAGTTAGTTTTTCTTTAATATCAGCAACCCAAAAAAGATGAGTGCTTTGGACGCTGTCGCAGGACTTGGATTTGAAACATTCTTGCTGAAATGTTTCCTGAGATGAACATAAACCCAGTGAAGAATATATGGAAAATACATAATGCATTTTAATCTATTCTAGTACTCTGTAACAGTTGTAAGAGGATGAACCACAGGCCTAAGAGGGATTTTTTTTATTATCATGTTCTCGTAGCTAAGGCATATGAGTGTCAAGTTGCCTGTGTAAAACATTGTTAATGAAAGCTCTGGGTATGGGAGCTGCACCACTTCAAAGTGCAGAAAAAAATCTTAAAGTCAAAAATGAGAAGGGAGTGCATCTGTACTGGTTAGTGCTTTGTACCGTCTCCAGTCGTGTTGTCTAATGTTTAGTAATAGGTTTCACAGTGGAAATCTTTTGTTGATCTCAGTTGGCTTTCAGCAGATTAAATACAAGAGGATTAAACTTTCTGCTTCTCACTTCCCATTTGAAGGGGATTGAGTGAGAGGTTCTGTGAAGCACCTGAAATGCCACTTCAAGTGGGCCTACTAAGCCATTCATTTCTTCTAATTACAGATAAATCTATAGTAGTTATTGAGGTCTGTAAAGAAAAACATGCTATGAATTATGCTGTCTGGTTGATGACTTTATGATTTTCTTTGGTATCAAACTGGCTTGTCAACATTATGACATTAGTTTGGTACCTAAAAGTGTACTGATTCACTTGTTTTTTTCCTTAATAAGGAAATTTCAACAGTAAAATATCTGTAGGTTGTTGCTGCCTTTTAACTCTATTTTTCAGAGTTTATAACTTTATTTTTACTTTTTTTCTGAGTGTAGTAAAACATGCATTATATTACAAAGACACTTTGTAGTTGTCATCTTTTTTCCAAAAGAAGACATGGGGACAACCATGCACAATTATGTCATATCTTAGTATGGGAAATSCATGGTGCTTGTATTGCTTCAGGAAGTTTTTGTCTTTTATTACCAAATAATTTTATAATACAAACTACTTTTGAAAAATAACCATTTCAGCTCTCTGTCTCCTCCTCTAATACAATTGTATTGCCATCAGCAACATTATAATAAAGTGCAGTCAGGCTAAACTAGCTGCAGCTGGATTGCTGTCCTGTGGATACTGCAAATTCACTGTCTCAGTCAGTCATGCTTCAATCTGATTAGCCAACAAGTATATTGGATGGTTTTGAAACAAAACCATAAAGGGAAAAGGAAGAAGAAAAGCCATAAAAGAAGAAATTGCAGAGAATAGAGAAAAAATGCATTGTAATACTGAAGTTAGATTTGACTTCTTAGCTCCAAACTTGCAAATATATTTCTAGTTTCATTTTAGTATATGTGATACCTGGTATGTGTCAACCATGTCTGATCCTAAAGATGAGGAATAACCCAAATTTTTTGCAATATCCCTGCTGAAAAAGACAAAGGAAGGGCAAAATTCTCTTGAAAATAAGATGGCTGTTTAGATATAAGCAACGTTAATGTGTCATGTGCATAGCAGTGGAGCTGTAGAGTCATATTGCTAGGTCATCCACATACCAAGCTCTGAGAAGAAGCAAGCTACAGACAGGTGCTGCCTCTGACAGTAACTGTGGTCTCAAAACTCAGCTGCTCATGGTAGAGTCTAGCTGCTCTTGGTAGTTGTGCTTTTTCATAAGACTGCTGGGAGCATGTGCTTGAAAGCTGGTTTTGGAGACCCTTTTCCTGGGAGTGTCTGGTGAGTATGTGGTATATGACACAGTGGCTCTAAAAATGTTTTTGTATGTGACTCACATTCTCTTCTAAGATTTAACCTCTTCTAAGAGGTGATAGCTGCACACCTCCAGTGTTGTTCAAGTAAAGTAATAGCCAAAGAAGACTAACAAACTGCATATGGCAAATACCCTAGTACTAATGATATGTTCCTTCACTTTTTCTTTTTTTGAGGCAAACAAGTCATAAATCAGTCCATAAATGTTTTTGCATAAACACAATCATTGTACTGTTCTTAAACCAGATTTCAGAGGAAACAACTAATAGAATCATAGGATCTAGAACAGTTTATGTTGTAGAAGACATTTAAGATTGAGTCCAGCTGTTACTCTAACACTAAGTCCATCACTAAACCATGTCCCTGATTACTATGTCTGGGCTGACAACCCAACCAACTTCCCAAGGAAGACTGTTCCGATCCTTAGTCACCTGTTCAGAGAAGATTTTTTTCCTAGTATCCATTATAAACCTCCTCTTGCACAACTCATGACAGTTACTCTTCCTCTGTTGAGAAGAGCCTGATCACCTAYGTGTCTAGAACCTCCTGTCAGGCAGTTGTAGACAGTGATAAGATCTGCCCTGAGCCTCCTTTTCTCCAGGCTGAACACCCCCAGCTCCCTCAGCTGCTCCTCACAGAACTTACGCTCCAGACCCTTCACCAGCTCCATTGCCCTTCTCTGGACACACTCCAGCACCTCATTGCCTTTCTTGTACTGAGGGGCCCAAAACAGAGCACAAGATTTGAGGTAAGGCCTCACCAGTGCCCAGTACAAGGGGACAGTCCCTGCCCTGGTCCTGCTGGCCACACTATTGCTGGTACAGGCCAGGATGCCATTGGCCTTCTTGGCCACCTGGGCACACCCTGGCTCATGTTCAGTCACTGTCACAGCACCCCCAGGTCCTTTTCCTGTGGGCAGCTTTCCAGCCACTCTGCCCCAGCCTGTGGCACTGCCTGGGGTTGTTGTGACCCAAGGGCAGGACCCAGCAMTGGGCCTTGTTGAACCTCACACCATTGGCCTCGGCCCATGATCCAGCCTGTCCAGATCCCTCTGCAGAGCCTTCCTGCCCTGCAGCAGATCAACACTCAGCAATCGCATCCAACTTGGTATTGTCTGTGAATTTACCAAAGATGTGTTCAGCCCCTCATCCAAATCCTCAATAAACATACTGAATAGGACTTGCCCAAGATTGATTGCTGCAGGACACCACTAGTGAGTGACCTGATGATTCTAGACCCCTTAGTGTGGGTTTCACCTTGTTTTTCTTCTGTGACTGAAGAAAGAGTCATAATAACACTATAGCCAAGATACTTATTTTAGCTCCTTTTTATTTTTTGTAAGCTGCTGCTCTTTTTTTCACTTTTCTGTCTCTCTGTCTAGCTTTCTTGGGTGTTTGTTTTGTTTCTTTTTGTATTTTTTTAATAGTTTTTTTTGTTTTCTTGGTTTGGGTTTCTTATGGGGGATTTTGTTTGTTTGTTTGGGGTTTTTTTTGTACGTCTGTTCATTTTTATTTTAGCAAGTGTCAGAATAGTTTGCATTCTTTAATTGCTCCTATGGGTGAAATCAGAGCAGGACTGTTTCAGGGTTAATGTATGCAAGGAATTCACAGGAGTTAAGACTGGGGTATTGGCAGAGTTTGTGTTTTTTCAGGCAAGAAGTCTGTCTTAATGGAAGATGTTTCATTTGTCTGCTTAGTATCTGTGGCTTTGTAACATGATTTAAATTATTTCCATAGATTCTCAACAATACATAGCTTTAACGTCCATAGATAACATGGTGTGCTTTTCTCATCTAGCAAGACTATTTCCAGCTCAGCAGCACTTCAGCCTTTGCCAGCACAAAGTTTTTTTCTTGAGCCATTATTTGGAGGCACAAAGTTAAGAAGTTAGGCAATGTTCTAATGAATTGTTTCTGCATGACGTATAAGAAAAGTTCTTACGATCTGCAGAAGTGACTAAGATGGCAGAAGTTTCTAAGCATTGAGACACCTGTCTACTTACAATTGGTATTTTAATTCATGATTTAGAATGGAACTGAAGTTATATAAACATCAGGCTAGGCAAGGTTTTCTCTGTATGGTTTTAAGATTCCATATGAACATAAGTCTGTCTGTAAGCAAAAACCCAGAAACATTTAAACAATTTTCTGTATGAGAAAAAGATCCCAGTGATCACAGTGATGTGATTTCATGGTGCTTTGCTATCGCTGAGTTGATTTATTCAGTAAACAATTTAATCAATTTCTTCAGTTACAAAAAAATCCAGTCTGTTTTTCATGGTAACACAGGAATTTTTGTTGAAGTCTAAAATAGAGTTACAATGTAGAATCAGATTGATATATTAAATTGTTCTATATAGTCAAAATTCCACCTAGTACTGCAAAACATTTTTTTTTTTTAATATAAGATATATCGAATTGCTTTCCTAAGGGGAAATGTCGGGGTTTTCTGTGGGAAGTCCTTGAGACAAACCAGAGATCACCATGAACTAAAATCCTATCTCTAAAAAGTTTAAAACTTTGGAAAAGTTGAACCAGAAGTCCTGTTTGGAGCGCAGATGAACTCTCCTACCTTCACAATCCCTTTCTTCCAAAATTTTGTAAGTTACTGTTTGCTTAGTTATTTTTGTCAGTGTGCCACCTTGCATCTGTTATAAGTTTTATTTGTCTGTTTTCTGACAACTCTTCCCAGCTGAGCTGGATTTGTGTTAGCAAGCATTTAAATGCACATTCAGGCATGGAAAAACAAGCTGATAAAAAAGCCCCCAAAAACTGTTTTCTTTTTTCTTTGTTGTTTCTAAAATTTGCCCCCACGTATGAATTTCCTATAATTGTCTTGGAGGAGGAGCCATCTTGTGAGTACTGTGATGGCACCGAAAAGATTATTTTTGCTACTAAAGTAAACAGACTGCAGGGAAGCATTCCAGTGTTCAGGTGTTTCAGTCACCCAGTTGATCATTTTGAAGATAATTGGTACACGTGCCCGTGCCCTGGTACTATCATCTGCTCATCTTCTGCTGAGAAGAATTCTTTTTTGTCTCTGCATTGAACACTCTGGAGAGCTGCACATCTGCACTTTTACTGATCCTTTTAATAGATACCACTAATCATGGGAAAATCTATCGTCTTACTTACTTGTGTGTTATTGTTAGATGTATTACCTAGTTTCATAGATAGCTCTTTTAGAGGTATGGGAAGAGCCATTTTTGATTATTTAATACGGCAGTTAAACAGCACTTAACCTAAAATAATAACAGCTTTTATTAAAGCTTCATACAGAGGAATTTTTTCCAAAGTAAAAAATTTCTGTAGTTATTGTGATCTTCTGCCAAGAAGAAACCCCATCTTTCTGCCCTGGTGCAGTGTGAATGTTGTAATAGGGGCTGTTAAAAGAGTACCTCACCCAGGATTAATTCTGCAAGGCAAGTATTGGTCCTCTGATGACAAGGCTAGTGTAACTTGGTGCTGAAAATGTTCTTTGTGTTTTCAGTGTCTTTGGTACCACACTCAAGATGAAATGAGCCATCATCAGGAGGAAATAGATAAGGAAAGGAACTACATCATTTAGAACTTACTAGTGCTTTAGATGAGTCTTTCAATTTGGAACTACTAAGGTGGCTTGATGGAGAAGCTGCTAGTTGTCTTGATAATTTCATTTACTCCTTTTAAGGAGTTGCATCTTCATATTAGTTTTCGCAGATAAGCCAAGTACAGGCCTATGTACCACATGATGTGATATCAGTGTTGGTACAGTTTTCAGTCAGTGGCAATGTCTGAAGATTTGTTTTTCTTGTGGGTAAAGCTAAGGCAGACTTTTGTGGAGAACCTTGATAGCACCTGAATGTCTCTTGACTTGCGTTTCTCTATGTTAGTAGCCCATCACCTGCATGCCTCCATTAACAGTGTATCTTCAACTTGAAAAAAAAACCCACTCAACCACCATCTTTATTCTAGTGCTTATGTTTCCTTGAGCTAAAATACTAGAAGTTTGCTTGAGTGCCTAAGAAGGTAAAGAGGGAGAACAAACAACAAGCAAAGGGTCTTCTGGAAACCTTGGTGTTCATCAGGTTAGCTAAAGTCATGACTCTCAGAAACATGACTGAGGGCATTCATTTTATGACCTGAGTGAAAATGAATATTACCTTCAAGGCAGACAAAATGAGTGCAGTATTCCCAAGTGGTTGTATGTACATTTAGAATAAGAGAAGGCAATGAGGTTTCACTAAAAAAAANAAAAAAAAAGCAAAAAAAGCTCTTTTTTCTTTCAACCTTTGCTTTGCCAGGTTTTGTGATACATCCCTTCATTTGCAGGCAGCTTGTAGAAGATAAATGCAAATTCACATATCAGGATCATAAAGTTTTTAAAATTCCTCTTTTCCCCAAGCAGACAGTAATAATTTTCCTGGTAGCCACCACATTTAATATTTTGATGGAAGTGCTTGAAATGTATGAAAATAATGTGCCCCAGTGCCCCATTAAAAAACTGTTGTGTAAAACAAGTACCTTTGTGGTCATCATTTTTTCCCCTTCTCTGCTGCCATTGTTAATTATCAGTGGTGTTTCCTCTCTGCGTCTGCCCTTGAATGAAGTAAGGGAGTACTTGGTACCCACCACATTTCTCCATTCACCTTCACACGTCAGCTAGCATGGTTGTGTACTAATGAAAAGATAGTTGTGTTCTTAAGTGAGCTACCTTTAGAGATAGTTCAGGGCTCCCCTGTAACTCCTGCATTCCAGAAGAATCAAAATAAAAATCACCTCTTCCTTGCAAGTATATTTCATACATCTCCATCTTTGTGATAGTATTGGAATCATTACACAGCAGTTGGCTCTGATATGCTTGCACAGACACAAATTGGGTCCGACAGGACTGGTGTCTCATGGACTTTGCTGTCATTTGAAATGCTGGCATGAAGATGGTAGCAATGAAAGGGGAGAGCTGGTGCCTTAAGCATTTTGCCTGTGAAGAATTCTTAGGCTTGTATTTTTTGATAGCAGTAGCTGATTCAAAAGATGGTTTTACAACAGAGATTCATAACATAGCATAGATTTCTACCAGCTGCTCATGTCTTTTCTTCCTTGAGTAAATTCTTCTGAGACTTTCCCTGTCCTGAAAATAGGCTCTTCATGCCACCCACAAGACTCTAAGATCTATTTAGTGGAACAAAAATTAGTATACTTTTTTCTTGCCCTCTTGGTTTTCATCTTTACTGCATGGAAGCCACCTGTGTGGTGATGAAGTAGAATGAAACTTAACAAATAAATTTACTTAAGTTAATAACTTGTATGTTGCAGATCCTTCAGAAAGTGTAGTTGCATTTCACATTATTTTAGTGCCAATGTGAGGCTGCTTAGGGATATCTCTAGTATTTCCTGTCTGAGGAGGAAAATATTTTTATATTCCTTATTTCTATTAGTGTGGCTTATTTGGACAAGGATAAGGTTTTTTCAAGTTAGGTACTTTCAAGTTAGGTACTTGAACTGTAGTTTTACCAGTGTATAATATTCAATTATGCATTCTAATAAATGAGATGGATTGAATTGAGATCTCAGCCCTTTATTCATTGTCAGATTTCTGGTTTTCTAGTAGGCATAATTCAGATATGTACAGGAAATCATGACAGGAATTTTAACCTTTGAAACTTGCTGAACTGTGCAATATGTTAATAATACGTTCTGAAGTAGATTCTGCGGTGTTATTCTTACCAGATGCCAGGGTGTCAACTCCCTGTTTTCATGTGGATTTGTGGGTATCTAAGCTGGTTTGATTACCTTCTCGCAACAYGCATCACACTGATGTCTTAAACCTCATCAACTATACTAGTTTCTTTGGTTCAGAACATGCTGTTGTTCTAACTAAAGATTCAGAATGTGACAGTTGCTTGATTATGTGGTAACAGTACACTAAGAAATGTGTTGTAACAGTGCTAACATATACTGTGTCTTGGATCTTCTTTTATATACCAGTAGCCTGAAGTTAATTATGTTTCTTTTGCTTTCTGCCTTACCCTTTTATCTTTTAAATTGTTTTGCCTTAAATTGTGCATGCATAAAAAAAAAAGAAAAGAAAAACTCTGGCCTATTTTTGCTAATTGTACTTTTTATCTTTTCGCAGGCTCTGAAAATACTTCATCTGAAATTTCAGACTGGACAGACTCGCAGTGGCTTCTAAGCCAGTGAGAACAAGGCTGCCAAAGCATGCTGGTGCCAAGCTGTCGGATGATGCACRTAGTCAGGCCAATGGTGGTGCTCCTGTGCTTGCTGCTCTATGCCGATGCTGAAAGTAAGCTTATTACTCATTTATGCTTAGGTCTTGGCCATCATGAATAATTTTGTTTTCAGCTGGTGGTTGCTAAGACTCTCGGTATGAGTTTCCTTTTGAGTGATTCTTCAGAAACTTCAAGGTCCTCTCTAGATCAAAACCAGTATTTGAAAAAGATTGTTTATGCAACTTCCTTATTGTTCTTCTTCTTAATACTCCTTTTCTTAAGCATGGAGCGGTTCATGCTAAGATGGCAGAGACCACTGTCACAAAGTTACACAGTCAAAACAAATACCAACCTTGCTTACCAGACATTGGTCAAATACCTTAAAGATATCTGTCATTCTTTGAATATTTCTGTCTTAACTTGGATAAAAAAATAAATACATCCCCCTCCCAATTAATATCCAGTCTAATTAAAATTCCTGTCCCTTTGTAAGTGCTGCAACAGCTGTTCTAATGTATTATTTCCGACAGCTGTCACAGAGTACAGTATCCAAACAAATCAAGCAGAACTGACAACTTAGTGGCTGGCCTAAACATGTGACAATTCAGTGAGGAAAGGCACCTATGTTTACTTGTACGGAGGGGAAGCTGCTGGAGTTTGGTCAATTAGATTATCTATTAATGGGAAGATAATATCTTCTTTTTAAATAGGAAATCATTAAGTGTACCTTGTTTACATGTGTTCCTTCTCCCAGCTGTCCTTTGGCTTCTTGCAGAAGTAGTCTGTGAATGAGAAAGGCCATTTGCTTTCCACCTGTTGATCTGCAGGTTTACTGCAAGCTGACTGTTAACCCTCGCTACAAGCTGACTGCTAACATTCACTTCATTGAGGGATGTTTTCCTACTTTTCCACTAGTTCCTCTATGCAGACACAGGACCAATCAATAGCTTTTTGTTTCAGCTCTGTCTTTAGAAGACTTCTGTGGTTTTTCACACATCTGTTAAATTAAGTATAAACATAGAGTAATAGAATCAGCTTTAGTAAGGCCGGATGAATCAGTTCTCCATAAATGCATGCAGAAGAGTTCCTTATCACCCCACCTATCACCTGCACTCCAGGTACACAGAGTCACAGCAGGAAAAGAGGTACAAAAATTTTTCTATTTCATGGTTAATAAGATTTCCTTAAGTGCAGCTATGTGAAAGTGAAATAAAAGGAGGAAAAAAAGACAAAACATACATGTTTGTTGTGTACTGACAGCTGAGATTCTTTGGCCCCTTTCCAGTTAGATAATGACCAGCTGGGATGATTGTGTCTAAGGTGAAGCCAAGGACATTTTAACACTTTAGCGGCAAATAATTAATTGGGAAGTGGGCCCATATGTTGGACAGTTTTGCAGTTTTGGTATTCCGCCTATTTAAAAAGTTGTGAGAACCACAGAGATCAGCTTTTTGTGACAGTTTCTCTCAAAATGAGGTTATGATTCTCAAGTATTTAATATGCACCAGCTTTTAAGTTGCTTAAATAATTATATACATATATAGAAATGGTATACATTATATGGCATTAATTAAATTGTGTGTCATATAGGTGTTTACGTGACTCCACTTAATACGGCATTTATACTGTGAGTGTTAAATTAATGTTCTTCTATTTTACCAATTTCTTYGAGGGTCACAGTATAGTCACATTTTCATCTTCCACACAGTATTTTATTTGGGAGACACACTGAATCTCCACAGACACTGTTGTTTTGTGGCCTGGGCAAGGTAGGACAGCATCCGTGATCTTTCTGTATGCAGACACACAGAAAGATGTGTCTTTGTCCACAATCAGCCTCCTTACCTGAAGAAAAGTTCCTGCTGTGCTGGAGTTCCTCTGCCCTCTGCTCTTGCAGCTACTCCTGCTCCTGTTTTGTCTTGCTCTTTCTAGAAGGGTCCCAGATGCTACTTTGACCTAGTGTTTATCTTGAAATTCTTCACAAAGAGTGGCAGGACCATGTTATTTCATGTTACTTCATTTTAATGGGGAGAAGGTGAGACAAAGGGAACAACAACAACAACAAAGTAATTTTTTTTTCTCTGTCACCCTGTAAAGGTTATGCTTTCTTTTTTTCACCATTATTTTCCCGTTCCTAACATCAAGGCACTGCAGAGAAGGTATAAATAAATATTGACACTACATTGTACGCTTTCTAGAGTAGTTGCAGATGGGTAAGGAACTCGTGCTCTTCCAGTCTCACTGTCAAATCAATGTGAGTGGGATCCAAGCAGCAAGCCAGCTTAATGCTGCTGAACAGGTTTCCAGTGGTAGTCCTTAGTACTTTTCGGTTTACACACAACATTCACAGATGAGAGGGGGGGGAGATGAGATACCTTTGTTTCTCTCCATCATTATGAAAGACCCCACACTCTGAAATGTGTTGGCGTGAGCTGATAAATGTACTGTGTCAACAGGCATGTGTGAGAAGTAGGTTTGGTCCTTAACTCTTAATCCAGAAACTAAATTTACGCTTGACTGAGAAGAGTAAGCAAAATTGAAAGGTTGCGAAACTACCTTTGCCATTTTCACCTTTTGATGGTAGCAATACGTTGGGATACTTGTAAATACAAGAAGTGAAAAATCTCAAGAACTGTGAGTATTTTTTAGATGTCTTCTTTTATGTTTGGTATTTGTAGGTTCAGGGCACACTAAGAAGGAGTAAAGTACATTTTTGCTGAGGAAAGTACTTGTTCATTGGTCTTCTTTGAAGAACAGCAATCTGCTAGTCTACAGTGTTTTTCATTGGATGGGCTGTTGATGGCAATACTTCGCCATATCTAATGAGATATTAGTAGTATAGCTTTGTTTGTCATAAGAAGAGTACTGGGTTTTTTCATGTTTATTTAAATGAACTGACAGAACAGTAACTATCCAGAACCTTTATGCAGGTTCATCTCTTTAATAGCAAGATGTAGATAAGTTTCGGAGACTCCTACATAACATATTTCTTTAAAAACTATCAAATATGGCACATTATTATGTGTTTCTGACCTTGGCAAGGGTCACTGAGCTCACTTAACCATGGAGCTTAAAGAAATATAGGAAATACAAAATCCTTCTGGAAGAGTTACTCCTGATCTTTCCTAGTATTCCAGTTTTTGAAAAATAAGAGTTTAATTTGTATTAATAGAATCAAGTATTTTTCTGCAGATAATCTGCATCCTGCATTATTAGTAATTTTGGTTCTTGTGCGTCCTGTTCCTTTTCCACATTGAGAAAGGCCTGACCACCAGCATTTCAAAATTTTCTGCTGCATTCCAGTAACTTTGTCTGTTTAGTGCTCTTCCTTCGTTCTTGGTTACATAGCTTCTGCTCTGACATTTTTGTTACTTCTTTGGAGATGCTGTTTTAGAGAGAAACAACAATTCTCTCTTCCTTCAACAGAAGTGTTTGCAGCTTAATGTAAAAAGGCAAACAAATATACTTACTAAAAACAATGCATTTGTTGTATATTGCTTCTATTCCCAATTGTTTGCAATGTGAATAATGCTTAGCTTGTTCTCTGGCTTCTAGTGCATACTGTGACAGTTGTCATCTTGCAGGTAGCCACTGTACCATCATACCATCATCTCAGGCCAGGATCAGTTCTGACAGGACAGTGATTACTTAGAACAGATGTTGGGGTAGTTGAAAGGAATTCTTGTTTAATAGGATGTAAAGACAGTAATTTATTGTAATTGTAATGTATTGTAATGTATTGGTGAAACCTTTTTTTCCTCTATATTTTTTCTTTTTTCACTTTTTTTAAACTTTTGCTTTTCTAGAACGTGTGTTTTTCCCTGCTGATACCACTCTTTCTCTTTAAAAACTTCTTATGTTCTTCCACTAACTGAAACACATTCATGCAGTCCATACTGATTTTTTTTTTCCTCTCTAAGCACTTGTCTGTAACACTAAACTACCCAACAGATCTTTCAAAGTAATTAAATTACAGAAAGCAGTTATGTTATAGTAAGTCTCACAAGTGGACAAATGTGGATCATAGTAAAAACCCTCACTGTTCCAAAACAAGTTCATAAACACTACATGGGGCAGTGAAGCCCAGTCTGGAAATTACTTACGTTTTTGTACGTGTACCTTTGATAATTAGGACTGATTTTGTTCAGAGTAAATTAGATTTACATTCAAACTCTGACATCTTTGAGCCAATAATTTCAATTAATTGCTTTCAGGTATGGGCAGTGACAAGAAATATTTCAAGATAAAATCTTTCTGTTCTTTTTTGGTAACTTTTTACAGTATCATTTGTCTTTCTATTAGTGCTGATAGCATGCACTGTGTAAGATACAGCCCTTTGGTTATATTGCTCTTCTTTTTTTTAAGAATGGTGATGTATTCAAGAGAGTTGAACTATAAGCTGGGGATTTTTTGGGGAAGGGAAAAAGCTTCCAATTTTCTTTTATATTCTTTTTTTTTTCCCCCAGGAATTTTGATATGCTCTCTTCAGTTCAACCCTAGGACATTTTTCAGTTGATTTGATGAAAATTACTATATACTGTTGCAAGAGTAATTTTATACTGGACTTATTAAATATGATACTACATCTGTCAAGTAAATCATCACTTAAAGTTTTAGTTTTAGGGGAAGGTGGGACAGTTAGGCATGCCAAACCATTCTAGATGCATTCATTTTGCTCTGCAGCAAAGTGAAGGCTTTGAAATAAATGTGATAGTTGAGATTAAGAGTCAGGGAAAATGAAAATATTATGTGATCATTCCAAGCATACTGACTTAGCTGCAGAAACTACAGGTAATAAAGCTCTTTACATGAGCTGCAGTTTTTCCAACCCTTATTTTTCCAATCTTTACATTGATGCAAATTTGAATAATTTAGTAGCCATTAGTAGCCAGCAGTAGCCATAACTACCATCATATCTGTTTAACCTGGTGTAAATTATCAAGTATTAACAGCAAAATTATTATCTGCTTGAGGAATAAAATTTTTCAGTGTAGGGAATTTTTAATGYGTTTTTTGTTGTTTCTAAATCTGTATATAAGAAAACATTTTGAAATGTAATATGTAGAAAAGATCTGTGTGTATTTTGTAAAGTGTAGATTCTGAATTAAATCATTAGGGTTTTGAATTTCAGAACAAATTGAAGAAAATGACAGATTGGTTCTTCTGAACATTTTTCTGTCTACATCTCGGCTGCTCTGAAGATTGTTGCTGTGTCTCTTTCAGAGCTATTGTCACTTCAGGTAGTTGTAAGCCTCTGTCTCCCTGAAGCAGAGCACTGAACAGAGCTGAGTTGCAAGCTTGGGAATCCGAAAGCATTAAGCCCTGGCAACTTTACCTTTGTCTAGCTACAGAGGCAGTGAATTCCCCAAGTAAAAAAAGCCTTTATCTTTAGAATTTTTTTGAGCATGTATAAAACCAGAGTCAGAAAATCCAGGGTGTCCAGTCTTCCCAGACACCTAAAAATCTAGATATGGGAACTGTATTTTAATGGCCTTACAGAGTTGGAGAAACGCGCATAATTTAGATTAATGTTATCTGTTAACAGCAAGTGGTTTTGGAGAAACTACAGTATGGGTAGTTATCTCAGTGTGTTTAATTCCCTGCAGCATCAGTAATGACCACTGGCAGATAAAGGAATGTGAGTCATTAATATTCCTGTGTCAGAATTGGCAGTGAATTCCAGTGTGTCTGCTAGATTGCTTAAGAACATGTCTGCATACTTCAAAAGTTTACTAGAGGTACATATCATAATCTCAATATAGGAAGGCTCTTAGGGAAAAAAGGAAGAAGAAACAGTTGTACAGAAAATTTAGATTTTTTTTAGGTTGTATTCACACAGCACAACAGCTGCTGTGGTGTTTTACAGTATTTTTACCCCATCTGAAGCTTAAYCCTCATTGGCTGACATGGAGATAAAATGTTGAGTGGCAGCATCTGTTTCAGTAGTGAATTTCTGACAGCATCTTTAGAAAATTATAAATATCTGAACATGTATAGAAAGGTCACCATTCACTTTTGTCCACCCTATCTTTCAGTAAACTCCCGTCCAAATAACTTATGTACAGGATGATTCTGGCTTAAGCAGTGTCTGCTTGAAGCCATATTTGTTCAAAATAATTAGGCAAATATTTTTTTTAATTTAAGCCTTCTAAATTCTTGTGAATGTGCAAAATATTTTTTAAAAAATTTTGGTGGTACAAATTGATATGAAAATTGCTAATTTATTTTGATTGCTTCCTTCTAAAGAAAGTTATGTGGAGAATAAGGTTACACCTTGACTTTAGATTGCTATAAAAAAGGTTTAAACATGAAGTTGTGTACAAATTCTACTGTGGCTTTTATTGAATTATACAAAACTGTACGTTATGAAAAAATTGAATGTAGAATTTGATCTGTTGATTACAAAGTTCATGTTACATAATTGAGGAGAATATATTGATAAAAGATAATTAAAATTTGAAATTATTCATAAACATAAAATTGAAAATATGTGGCATATGGTCATTGAGTTCACAAGAAATTCTGGGACGTGACTGTAAGCACTTTGGACATGGTCTTGCTGTGCAAAGTAGTGGCAAAGAACAGAATTTCACAATGCATAACATTCTCTAATTCCTACAAAACATGAACTCTGAGAGCCTTTTCCCAACAAGGCTGTTGTCAGGAAGAAAATTCAGTAGAAGTTTAAAATTTGTTTTGTTGGGATATAAATTCTTCATCTGTATGTCTTTGTGAAATCTAAGTGGGTAGAGTTTTGTTCTAGTTACTGCTAAGGAACTGATTTTTGATTTACTTTAAGCTTTCTGTGCCTTCTACTTCAGGACCAGTATATGGACGGAAGAGAGCTTCCACTGCTGTTGATTTTATTTTAATACATGCAGTTGTGAAAAAGGAGGCAGAAACAATAAGAGAAAGAGATAAGAAATTTATTTTAGCAGTGATCATTAATTAGGTATGGTCATTTCCAGGAAGGTTGCACCTGTGTCATTGTTTTCATCCAAGAATATCACATACACTTCAATGGTTAAAATAATTGTAGAGAAAATGGGCAAGTGATATCTGGACTGAAAAGAGAAACAGTCATTTAGTCTCCTGTTCTAGTAAAAAAGCATACATTTTACCATCAATAAAGAGTGCATACTATCTCTAAATGTATGGATTTTGAAAATAAACTAATTTTTTTGTTGAATTTTTTGGGATTTTTTATATGAAAAATTTTGTGTGTTAAGAGGAGGTTTTAGGGTCTTGTATCTTTTGATTGAAAAGCAAAGGTAGAATGAATGTGAATAAAAAGGCAAATTAACCCTACTGATAAGGGTGTAATGAGGCCAGTGATGTATTGAAATTTGCCAGTGGTTGCTGACCAACTGGAGAAAATGCAAGGAGGAGAATAACACAGATTCAGGACTAGGCAAAAGCTTGTATTAATTTTGGTAATAGTTCTTTTATAAAACTGAAGGCTTGCTTCAGCTGATGGATATGTATTTTCTTCTTCTCAGAATGTAGCAATTATAATTGAGAGCTTTGCTCAATACATGCAATTTTTGAGAGCTTTGCTCAATAAATTTGAGTTTAATGGTAATTAGTGGCTGATTGTGGTCAGTTACATTGTATCTGTTGAAACAACGTGCTTAAATGTCAGTTTGCTACTATATATCTGAATATTCTCAGATTCAAATTTGATGTATTTTATAGATAGTACACAAGGTGCTAGACTCATTTCAGAAGTGACAAAGAGAATACATTTGTTTCTTTTCTTTTTTTTTTAATGTAAAAAAACCTAGCTTTAAACCTGTGAGTGATTCTTCCTGAGGAATAAGGAAGAGGAGGAATCCACTGGAAATGGTTTAAACCTTAGTGCACCTGTATCTTGTCAGATTTACATAGAATACTTTCAGTGACAGCTAAAATGGTTCAGAGGATGGGACAGCTGCCATGTGAGAAATGACTGAGGAGGCTGAGACTCTTTCAGTTTCAAGGAGAATTGGCAGAAGTGGGTTGTGGGGATTGTAGCTAAGGTCTGCAAAATTACAGTCATGGAGGAGAGAATGAAAAGAGTGGATATCCACCTACTCAATAATAATGGAACTRGAGTTTGGGGATTTTAGTAGAAGAGTTATTAAAAGCAGGTTAAAAATGGAAATTACTGTTCATTTTTGTGGGGGCAGACAGTATTTATAGTTGTAAAGAACTTAAAAAATCCATGTAGAGGAGGTCCATAAATTAGTACTAAAAGAACAAACAGAAATGCCATCATTAATGTAGTTACACACATGAAGTGAATGGACCTCAAAAATTGCCCAGGCTAATATGCCCGTGTATGGCATGTTCTCTTGACGTGGAGACATGATAGCAGACCACAATGCTTAGTAGGTCCTAATAAGGCATTTTCTGTAGCCTTACACTCAGAAATACATATGGTTTCAACAGGCATTGTGCATTGTGTTCACTGACACTAACTTTTCTAGTTTGGAGATCCTTGTAGCATGCTGTATCACAATTATATCACAATTCGATGTATTTGAAAACTAAGAAGTGAAATTAGAGGCTACAGCAAGAATTAAAGCAAATGCAATTTATAGTTTTGGAAAATTACAATATTAGTGTTACCAATAGCAGAGCTCACATATATGCCAGCTCTCTATGTGTTTTTGTGTGTGCATATGTTGCTTTGGGCAGGAGACACAAGGATTCCTTATTTTATGGGATATGTTATGAAGCTTTACAGTTCACAGATGAAGTACATTAGTGGAAAATCCTAGTCACCTTTTTTTCCTCTTTTATAAACTTCCATCTTCAGACATACTATTAATGTGAAGAAGTGTAGCATGTTCAATGACCTTTTTCAGTATCTGTGGTCTGATGAAAATGACTTAAAGGTTGTAGCATCTAAAGATGTATGTATTCTAAAAACTGGAGGCAAACTGCAACTCAGAAAGGTCCCACAGCATCTTAGGAAGATGACACTGTATTTACTCTTAAGTCCAGGTTTTGAAATCAAATGGATACAGATTCTCTTAAAAATATAGATAGTTCTTTTAAAATTAAATAACTCATAAGAAATTAATTTAGATGCCTTGAAAGTAATTTGGCAATGCACTAATTAAAGATAAATTTGTTACTAGACATTTGTTAAAATTTTAATTTAACTGAACATGATTCTCTTGAATTGAGATTATTTGCATTTTACGGAGCAACTCAGTGTTATTTTTTATCAAGAATTAGAGATTTCTGGAAACATTACAGTGAAATGAAGTGCTCTAGAGACTCCTAACTATGAGTGTGGATAACCTGAGTATGTTAAAAATAGCTTCTGGATTTACATGAAAAATGTGAGGGATTTTCCCATGGCAGAAAGTCTCTAGAAAACTTTTATCAGCTGTACATCTTTTGAAAGCAGCTCAGTACCCACACAGAGCAGGAGCTCATTTGATGTCTTGRGAACCTTGTGACGATTCGTGATTGATCTCGGTTTCGATAGGTAGGTTATGTATAAACAGTTTTGAGAAACCTGATCCTTAATCTTTCTGGATTTTTTTGCATCAAATACAGGATATGAAAGAAAAAGGAGCATTCCTTCTCAAAGCTGCATAACTTGCAGTTATTGCTAAATACTAATAAATGCATTAATAAATGCAATAAATGCACTCTTTCAATTTCTGCTTCTTCTATTCCTTCTGAATAAATGCAAATGTGTGAATGGAGGCTAGACAGGATTTTTAGCTACACTTGGCTGTGAATTTGCTTATTTGATTTTGAAATGCAGAGTTTGGATAGATTTGTAGATATTATTTAAATGAAAATATTAGAACTTCTCGCCCAATTATTCTCAGATCCTCAAGCGCAGTAAGATTTGTTTACCTTTTCCATAGCCAAAAAAATCCACCTTTTGTCTAGAATGCCCCAAAAATTGTTTTCTTTTCAGTAGGGTATAGACTGGTATTTTTGTATGGGTTCCTCTCTAAAAGGTGCACTTAATTGAGAATTTATAGATGCCTTTGTTGATAAATACTCACTTCTGCCACTGAGCAGATCTTCTAAGTCTTTAGCATCTGGGTTTTTTGTATGTGTGCATCTTTTTTCTTATCTATGAGTGCATGGCTCAGTGTCTTATTGCAAAATGCATTTTAACCTTGGGGGAAAAGATGCACTACTCTGAGAGCCTGAAGATCAAGAGTTTGTATTTCTTTGATATGTCATGTCTTTTCCTTTTACAAAGAAAGCATTTTGAAGGATCAAAAGTGAGAATAAAAAGGTGTCTGTTATGTAGGAGGAGGACCAAATCTACAACTCTCAGTTTTTAGCGTGTCAGTGTGTGGCTCTTCCAATCTTTCTTTTATCAAGACGATTTTTTCTAATTCCATGTTAGTATTTTCTTTCTGGTGTATTGCTATTTACTTCTTAGGTTGTGAACAGAATATAAGACTGCAACTACAAATCATCAGAACTCGCTGAGCTGTAGATACGCTGAAACAGTAAAGACTACTGTCTCATTGTGCACAGATTAGTCTCAAAAATTGTATTAGTTAAACATCTGACTGTAGGCAAGAGAAGGGTCTATACTGAGACTGTCAGATTCAAAGGAATATTGCATCTTAGTTTTTTTCCAGACCAGATTCATGCAGGTACCTTATCCAAACCTGAATTTCAGGAGATAAATTAATGATGCTTATTTGTAGTGCCTAATCACGTATATTCAGACATTACAGGTAAATTTAATAAATAATAAATAATTTTAATAAATTTTCAGGGTTGGTTTTTTGGTGTGTTTTGGTGTTTTTTGTTGTGGTTTTTTGTTTTTGTTTTTGTTAGGGAAAAGGAGTTGCAGAGGTAGTCAAGCACTCCTTTCCCTTTGGGAGAATATTGCTAGGAAAGTGAAGGGCAGGTAATGCACAATTACAAAGAAAGCTATTATCTTTGACCATATAGTATTGCTACAGGTACTGGGATCTCAGTGGTATCCCAAAGACTGATTCTTTTAGAAGGCTACTGAAATTTGTTTCCAAGAACTGATTCAGAAAAATAAGAAAGTAATATTTCATGCAATATTCTGATTCAGTTATGTTTTGAGATTGAAGTTTCAGAAAAGATCATAAGCTCTGTGAAAAATATTTCATTGCTATTAATTTCTTAYTGCAACACTACAGTAATGTTTTCTTTAAGATAAATAAATTATACTACTATTCATTCTGGAAGGGAATTTGTATTCCTTTAAAAATTTTTTTTCTCTTTAGAATGCAGATGTGGTCCAGAAAAAACATTTAACGTAGAAGTGATGTAAAGGTGAATAAGAAATGAAATCATAAATACCATTTTACTGTAAATTGGATTTTAGGGTAATTTAAATCTTACTACTGGAGTATTCATCTCTAAATGCTTCTAATCTAAAAGCTTTTAAAGAAGTGTGCAAAATTTCTCTGATAGTTAATGCATTTTTCTTTTTCTGCCAAAATACCCTAAGTTGCACAAAGTCAGCAGAATCCATGGTCTAAAAATATTGTTTATTCTCCAATAGTAATTTTTTTGTTTATCAGAATCTGAGTACCCAGCTCCAAATCCTGGGACCTTTGGGGCAACAGTTGTCCTTATACCTGCTCTGCTAGGTGAGTTACCTCTTACAGTCTGTGTCCCAGTTTTCTTCAGGCAAAGCTGGAGTGCATTCTTACTGGAGTTGAGGGCGATGCTTTCTGCTTTGAGAAGGCATGCTTTTTGCTGTGAGCAAGTCTTCTTCTGCTGGTCTGAGTGGAATGCAGAAGGATTGCTGTGCACCTGCAAAGACCAGCAGCATGCCAGGCCTAAACTTCACCACTCTGTGTTCTTCGGTACCAGAGGGTGCCTGAGTTTTCTGCTGTGCTGTGGATCTCCGTGGGCCTCACCCTCTTAATGAAAAAAACAATTCATATTTCCTGTGTTCTTCATTTACCATTTGTGCCTCTTCCTATGCATCTGTTTTCCCCTTCAGCTCTCTTTATTCTTCCTCATGCTAGCTTCCCCACTCATCTCTTAAAGTCAAAAATATGCACCAGTTTTCATAAGTGTCCTTGGAATCTGGTCCAGAAATGTTGTCAGTCGTGCATCACTAAGTAGAAACAAAGCAGGGGCACCCATGTAGAAATAATAGACTGAAAAATTCATCAAAGAATTTTCATGTAAGTTGCAGGAACTCATTAGAGGTCAGTAAAGTCATATTATAGCCTAATGTTTAAAGAGTAGCAACTTTGCTTTCCTCTTACTCAAGTGGACGTTTTCTCACTTTATTTCTGATTTTTTATATTTGACTTGACCAAACTGTTTCCAAAAATCACAAAGATCCTTTCAATAGTATCTGTGTTGTACAATCAGACAAGCAGTCAGACAGACAAGACTTATTATCTACTGACCTTTCAGTACTTTCAGTGAAGAAAAGGTAATCTCTAATTAATGACATAAAAAGGAAGTGAAACTCTAATTTTTTATCTGTCTAGACTACACAGACCATCTCAAAAGGGACTGTAATTGTGCACAGGTATTTTGCTTTTTAAAAAATTATGTTCCATCTCTGCAAAGAATTTTAAGGATTTTCATTTTGCTAGAATGTGTACCATACTACCCCAATTTACTAGACTGTGGGATCTGTAGAGCTGCTATTCTGGCAAAGTCTGGTGGTTTTTTTCTTTTCTACATACTTTTATTTAATGCAACTTTCATGTTTCATTGATTCTGCTGCAATTTTTTCCTCATACTGAAGTAGCACTGCCTTCACAGAAACTACCTGTAAGAAAAACATAGTTCCCAAGATCCTATCCTAAAAGTTGGGAGTTTGAAAATCCCCTTTTTCTTGGATTGTAGTCCTGCTGTTGTAAATTATCTTAATTAGTCTCACTAATTAAATCAGTAAGTGATTGGCACTTACCTCTTACTAACAAAGAGTAAAGATTAGTGCTTGCTTTCCCCTGAGACCTGCTTTTTCAGTTCTTCATGCAGCTCTCCATTTGTTGTGTTTATGCTGTAACTCTGCAGCACTGGGAAGGGGTTAACGTAGCCCATTGATTGTACTTCCAGACAAACTGCATTTTATGTGTGTCACCTCAGTGAAAAATGAAAGAGAACACCAAGATGAGAAAGCTAATTAATACTGGACAATGAACTGTGTCACTCGAGTTCATTGTAGAGGTCTGATTTTTTAACAGTTAGTTTTCACTGCTCATGGTTTTTGTAGGAATTCTTTTGTGGATGTATATTTCAATAAAAATATTTTGGGTAAAGGATGGTAAATATTTTACTTTAATGATACCAGGTTGGACATGACCTGCCCTTATTCTCAGTGGTAATGTTAGGTCTGCATGCCAAATTAAAAAAATTCAATTTTTTTTTCTTGTAATCAGCTACTACTTCACTAGCTAATACTATGTCAGCTCATACTAAATGAGCTAGTACTGCTTAAACTACTTGTACTGATCAGCTAGGATTGAATCAAAACAGAGATCTTTTTAAAGCTATGTAATTGACAGTGACTGATTTCTCAGGCTTATGTGACAGTTGGCAGTTTTATTTCAAGCAAGATATCTAAGACGCAGGTAAACATTCCTTTGCTGAAGGAGTTAAGAAACATTCTAACAGGCTGCCCTGGGAAGTGGTTAAGTCATCATCCTTCGGAGTATTTTAAAGATACATAGTTGTGGTGTTTAGGATTATTTTATGTGGTGGACTTGGCAGTGTTGGAGTAATTGTTGGTCTCACTGTTCTTAAGTGTTTTTTCCAACCTAGATCATTCTATGGTTCTATCCTGGAGTGCTACATAAAGCACTTCTTTCTAAAATTCTAAGAAGTGTTCCATTAATCTGTGTCTGATCATTCATAGAAACTTTGCATTTCCTCCGGAATTCACTTGTATATACTTGAGATTGGCATTTGCACTTGGGTTCATTAGGAAAATAAAATGAAAATAGAGAATGTCGTACATTTGTGCCCCTATACAAGGTATTTTATCAAAGCTGTTCACAAGATACTGGTTCAAGGGACATGGGCAGGATGGAGATGTGGGCTTACAGGAACCTCATGAAGCTGAAGAGAGGGAAGTGGCAAGGTATCCCTTTTATCTGGGAAAGAACAACCCCATGCACAGTGGAGGCTCACCAGCTGAAAAAACAGCCTGACAGAAAAGTTCAGGGAGTTATGGTTGACCAAAAGCTGGCCATAAATCAGTGATGTGTCCTTGTGGAAAGGAAGGCTGACATTTTTCAGGAGTGAGGTGATCCTTCTCTGTTACTCAGACCTGTTCAGGTGCATCTGGACTGCTGGATTCAGTGTTAGGCTCCTCAGTAGAAGAGAAACAGAGGCATGCTGGAGTGAGTCCATTGGAGGCCCACAGAGGCAATTCTGGGGTTGTAATACTGTGATACAAAGAGAAGTTGAGAGCTGGGACAGCTTGGCCTGATACAAGACGGCTGAGTCAGATTTTACCTATGAATATATAAATATACCTGATAGTAGAGGGTGAAGAGGGAAGCTGCACTCTTCTCAAAGAACCCTAGTTGACAGCCCAAGAGGCCCATGAAACTCTGTTAAAACAGAAGACATTTTTATAATTTTTACCGGTCATGCTGTTGTTGTTGTTGTTGTTACTGCTGTTATTTCAAGACTGATTGAGCACCGGAATAGGTGTTTGTGGTCCCCATTTCTGGAGATACTTAAAATTGAAAAAGGCATGACTCTGGGAAAGCTTCTGTCACTGACCCAGGTCTCAGTCAGGTACTGGACGTGGCACTCTCAAGGTTTGACTGCCAGCTTCAGTGAATCCATGGTTCCGTGAAAACTGATAGGTGAACTTCAGTGTGCCCTTAATAATTTTTATGTTGTATTTGAACTGTTGACTATGGAAGTAAAGTATTATTAAGTCTGCTAACTTTATGAAAATAAGTGTAAGAATGTGATGCCTTATACTATCAAAAATACTGCATTTCTGTAATACAAAAAAGAATGAGAGAAAAATTGGCAGTTTAATAATGGATTAGACTTCTTTTGCATAAAAAAGTGATCATAGTATTCACAATGGAAAGCAAACCCAAAACCTGAAGATGTTAACACAACTGTATGCAATCGCGAGAGAAGAAAGCAAGTAGGAGAGATAGGTAACATACAGAACTAGAGTCTGCCCTTTCAAATTCTACGTGCTGCAGTTTTATGCTACTTACAGCAAAGAACTGTGTGATTGAGGTCTAAGAAACGTAGTATTTATTTTGACTGAAGATATAATCTCTCTTTTCATAAATACACCTTTAGTTGTCTATATAATAAATGTTTTTAAGTATGTGGGTGAAATCCTGCACAAATGAAATCAGTTGGAAAAATCCTGTTTAAATTACAGAGTCCAGTACTTGTATCTTCCTCTAAATTTACACTGTGTGAAACACTCCATCAGAGTTCCAGAGGCAGTAAGTAAATAATTGGCAAATCAACTTTAAAATAAAAGTTACAAAATTTAACTAGATATCATTTTATAAAAGTTAACTAGATATCATTTAAAAAATAAGACTATTGCACATGTTCAGTACATACCAATACTAAGTTTTTAACTAGGTTATTGGAAGTCTATTGAATCAAAATGCCTACCATGTGAACAATGCCTTTACTGTTTTACTTTATCAAGTATCTGTGTTGAAAACCTACAGATTAAAAAACTGGTATCATTTTACCACATAACTTCAGTAAATATACCGTGAGTTTGGTTGGAGTTGTTCTATTGCGGGGCCGGGGCGGYGTTAAGGTGAGTGTATTTTCCTACTGAATATCAGGCAAAAAAAAATTTCATTTCAAACCAGGTTTGTTTTCAGTCCTGGATCGATTTTCATTAGTATTTGTGCGCTTTTTTTAACTTTCCTGACTTCGTAATGAAGTCTGTAACAGAGGAGCAGGTTGTATTTAAAGGTGGGTGACAATACTGAATTATTTTAGTTGCACAGCATTCTGGAAAAAAAAAATGCTTTAAATGAGTTGAAGGAAAACTCTTAAGTTTCTATTATTTATGTTTATATGTATCAAGAATCATGACCAGCAGGTGAAGGGAGGTTATTCTCACCTTGTACTCCATTTTTGCAAGACCCCACCAAGAGTAATGTGTTCAACTCAGTGGTGCCCAACATTAGTATTGGAGAGAGTCCCTAGGAGGGCCACAGTGGTGGTCAGAGGGCTGAGACAGCTCTCTTGTGACGACAGACTGAGAGTGCAGTTGGGGCTGTTCAGCCTAGAGAAGATAAGGTTTCGGGGAGACCTTTCAGCACTTTCCAGTACCTAAGGTAGGCCTACAGAAGGGCTGGAAAGTGCATGTAGTGCCAGGACAAGGAGTAATGGCTTTCAAATGAAAGAGAGTGGATTTAAAATGGACCTTGGGAATAAATTCTTTGCTGTGATGGTGAGGAAGAACTGGAACAGAGAAGCTGTGGATGTTGCATCCTTGGCAGTGTTCAAGGCCAGGCTGGATGTATTTCTGAACAATGTGGTCTGATGGAAGGTGTACCTGCCCATGACAAGGGGCTGGAACTTGATGGTCTTTGAGGTTCCTTCCAACCCAAACCATGCTATGATTCTATGTACACATCACATTTATGTAATTATTAGTCATAAACTACTTAGTGTTGTTCATCTGTTCACTCTTAGATCTAATTGCTAGTTCATTTTCAAAACTGAGTGAGAAGCGCAGTGGTAACCAAAGCTTTGCAACACAAGGCATTACCTCTTTCACTGCTTGGAAATAATAAAAATACATCTCAGTACATCTTGGCCATTAATGGCTGACCTCTAATGTGCAGTGAAGCCATGTAATTTAATAATTCTGTTTGTGAAGACACTAAGTAATTATAAGAAACGGAATTTAAGTGCAGCAAAATGATAAGGAAACTGCTTAATGATGGTGAAAACAGTTAGAAAATGGGAAAAAAACCCTACAACATTYTTTTGATTCCTCAAGGCTGGCTATTTTACTGTGCCATAAGGAATTTGCAGGCTGATCACAAAGAAATGCGAATATTTGTGCTTTCTTTTTGAGTGATAGAATTCTATCGGTGGAAATACCGTGCTATGATACTGAAATTGTTCTCTTGCATTTATTATTCGTCAGTGAAATGTCACACACACAAAAAAAGGTAAATGTMGGTAGTTTAGATTAATTGAAATGACAGATTGGATAACAAAAGATTTGAAGGCCTTGACTATTCCTTCTGGTGAAAATAATAATCTTGTGGTGTTCGCTGCAACACAAAACCATCTTTGAATAGGAACTGAGGTTTAATGGTGTGATGTTTCCAAATAATGACTAATCAGCTACTGCTGCTTCCTCGGCCTTTTACTTAAATAAAAAAGAAAAGGAGAGATGCATTTTTCTATTCATCTGGTATAGAAATTGATGGATATCCAGAGTACAAAAGAAACTGTTTCTCTAAAATTTTTATAATTAAAAAAAGAGAGTGATTTGCACTAGAATTCTGGATATGAATGAAGAATACTTGTGGTAAATAAATTAGTTTCAAGGATTAAGATAAGCTCAAAAGGTATGTAAAAGTCTCAAAAATGGATAATTATCAGAAAATTGTCAGATTAAGTTAGAAATGCAAATTTTATAGATGCATGTAAGATTAGTGTGGAGAAATTAAGATTTTTTTATATCTATTGCAACCTTTTTTTGAAATGTAGCACATTTACATTGAGGTACATATGCAAAGGTTGTGCATGTTAATTACCACTGGCTATTATAAAAGGAGCTCAAATGCAGACCAAATACAATATTTAACACCCAGATATATAACAAAGGAGTGCTGAAATCAAATTTATTAGGTTAAGATCTACACAATATTTTTATAAGTTAAGAACACTTTTCCTTTAGGAAAGGGAAGGCTTTTGACAACTTCAGAGAAAAGAATTTAAAAGACAGTTTACTATTCTAGTGGATATGTATTTAACAAAGTTTTTATTTCTATGGAAGCATGTAGATGTTTTTATGCCATTTGAATTCACAGGAATTTTACAAATATATGTGGTATCAATTACTCTCCTGTTCTGCAATAGTGCAACTCAATACAGCCAAATTTGTGTCTATGTTAGTAACAATAGAAACCACCAAATTTCACGCAGGTTTATTTTCTACTATACCTCATAGAATGGCAGTCTCAATATAGATGGAATTCTAAAATAACTTTCTTCAGAGTTTTGATTTATTTAATATTCAAAGTATGTGAAATCTGTTTTTTTTTGAAAAGCATTTTTCTTACACTACTATAAACACATCACAATAATAGTTAGAAATCATGAAGTGACATGTATTTTCTGTTGCAATACTAAGGCTTGTTATTCATGTTATCCTCCTGGCATCCACTTCAGCTACTTTTCTAAGTAAAGAACAGGATTAAATGAATTATAAATGAGGCACTGCAATTTAAATCTAATCTGAATGTTGAAGATACTTCAAAAAAGTATTCAGCAAATAAATACAGTGATGTAACTTGAGAAATGTAGTAATATTGTAGCATACTTGTCTTTCCATCACATCAAAGTATATACACATTGTATTGTTTTCAGGTTTACTCAGAAGTTTGATGCAACTTGTACTTTCTCCCCTTTTTTTATTTTCTCGGGATTAGAACAAATGTCTTAGAAAGAGGTTCCTCTCTTTCAAAATATGGTTCTCTAACAAAGATGGGTTAGCAACCTCCAAGTGCAGCTGTTGGGCATCTGTCTTACAGGCACAGAGCTATGCTGGTAGGCTTCATAAAGAAACTGAGGGATCTATTTGTCCATTTATAGCTTGTTTTAATTTCATTTTGTTAGACATACACTGATTGAACTATTGATTTTGATTGGACATAAAATTACTGTTCCAACTTAAAAAGTAGATTAATTTATAAATATTCTGACAGGCCCAAGTCATGCAAGAACATGGCAAAATAATATTTTCAAGTAATACTGTAGTAAGTGAAACTTTGCTGTGAAATAAGATGTTATTTCTATACTGTTTATCAGCAAGCTGTGTTATATTTTAGGCATACAGTAATAAAATTTTAAAAAAATGCATTTTTAGATTTAAAATACTGTATTTGCATAATAAAATGTCTTACGAAAAGTGTAATGATACAGACATTCTTGATAGATGCTGTATTTTATAGAAAAGATACATTTTTATTTCATTAAGTAAATTACTGTCAGGTCATGCGAACGCTTCTAATCGTGGCAATAGCGTGACTTCTCTTGATAGCATTTCTCTTCTCTCAGCCTGAAGCATAATCTTTTGTGCATTCAGTCATTCTTTCTCTTCACTTCTGTGCCAGCTCCCCCCTACCTTTAACACAGTGTCTCATTGTCTGAGTCCTCACATAAGTGATTTTCCTCCTTTTTGCCATATTGTGGAGTACGTATGTCAGTGCTGCAAGACATCACAGAATGAAAAGGAGGTCAACCACTGGTTATACCAGATGATGCAAGCAACATTTTCTTTCTGTTCTCCATCATCTGTATTACTTCCTTGTGTTTGAGACATGAGAGATACGACAACTGTAACTGTCTTCACTTACTCAGTTTATTTTTCTTTCTGGTTTTGCCCTGTAGTATGAGTTGGGACCAGTGGCAGCTGGAGAAATGACCTTGGTGGTCAGAATTCCCCTGTAGTGGCATACATTCCTTAGTTTCGTGGGTTTGGACACCAACCCAGACTGCCACGAAATAACTATAATTATAAAAATGATACACCCTGTGGATCAATTTCCTTTATTTCTGCTCCTTTATTTTCAGCTGGGTTACCAATCTGTAGAATCCTGTTGGTCAAGATGTCCTTAGAGATAAAGTAAGGTCCGGAACAATCACTTTTGGAAAAGACACTTAGCAGGGATGCAAGGCTTATGTAGATCACCTGGCAATTGCTCCTTTCTCAGGTCCTTTCTAAAGGCTGCCAGTATCAATGAACAGCAAATGAATAAAGGCAAGCAAAAATTTTACCCTACAGAGATTCCTATAACACTTAGAACTACATTAAGTACAGATTTAAACTATCCATATATATCAAGAAAAAAAACCAAAACACTGGCACAGAGGAAAAACCAGGATTTATTCTATGAGTTTTATTTATGAAATCAATGCAGGATTTTTAGATTAAAAAAGACAATTTGACACATATATGTTGGTTTAAGGATTCTAAAACTTTTTTCTCTTTTTATTATCGTTTACAGCTTTTTCTTCTAAAAGTTTTTGGTTGGTTGGTTGGTGTTTGGGTCTTTTTGGGGGGGTGAGAGTGAACATTTACCTTGTAAGGTCTGTATTTTTTGTAAAAGAGTCTCATTCTAATAAGTATTCAAAGAGGGCATTTTCTAAAGCATATGAAAGGTGGATGCCCAGTTGCCATTGATTTTTTCCAGGCACCAGGAGTTTAGAATCCTATAGAGATTGATCAAGTAAATTAAAATCACTGACAGAATCAGTAGCTGAACAGGAATAAAATGAGTATCTGTTCTATTTGGATTTTATGCTCTAGTTTGTCATGGAACATCTTTCCATTTCTCATAGTTTTGAAAAGGCAGATGTTCTGCAATTGGAATCTCATAAGGATGTTTATAGGACATGAATGTGGAAGTGGTGCATGTTATGCTATAGAGGGGTAAAATTAGCCTATTCCAGCATTGGAATAAATCTCTTACAGAGTTCTAAACCATTGAATTTCATCTTGAATTAGTTTTTGAAATGAATCGTTTGATAACTCATATTATTTCTAAAGTATATGGTTAGGGTTAATGTATAGCTTACACTTAGTTTTGTTCAGTTCATACCACAATTGTTACTTTAACCTTGTAGATGCAGCCAGTAAAACATTGCAAAAGGAGGAAATGAAGGGAAAAAAGGGCACTTTGGAGTTTTCTCTATCACATTACATCTGCATAAAAAAATTTAATCAGCACTATTGAATGATTAATGAAAAGGAGAGTGGCAGCCACCCACCCAGAAACTCATCTGCCTTTGAAAAGATTTAATTTCGGTGTTGGTAGCTTTCTGTTACAGCTCCTGATTTTCCTGACATTGCGTAGTTCCACTGGCCCCTTCCCTCTGAAGCATTTTCACACATTTATTTTTTTGCTTCTTAAGATGTGCTAAATCCTAAATGTTTTCATGGTTCTAGTGGAAAGATACCCAGAAGGGTCCTAAGGGACAAACTGCTACTTAAGACGGTAAACAGATTATTGTCCCCAAAATGGTAAATTGCTAAGTTGGTTTCCTTTGAGAATTAGTTGTTTATAACCAATTGGGCTGTGCCTTATAACTCTGCTTATCATTTGAATAAACCTTCTTCTTCTTCTTTTGTGTTTACCCAATAGTCTCTTTGTTCTCCTTTCCAAAGTACTTATCAGTAGCAGTTAGCCTTTATTTTTGTAGGCTTATTGAGTCTTCTTTGAAACACACAATCTCCTTTTCTTACCATGGTACACTTTATCTCTATGTTTTCCATGTGGAGTGCACTCTGTTGCACATGGATAACTGAAATCTGTGTAAGCTGTAGGATGTAATATTGTCAAAGAATACAATTTTTTTTTTTATACCATTAGCATTAGTTTGTCTCCAACTCTGTGAGGAAAGTGTGTACATATTCTTTCCAGAAACTTCGTAGCCTTTGAAATAGCTGCGTTTCTTTGGCTTTTCATTATTTCATGATTAATTAATATATATGTGTATTTTTTGATGGATGTATTGTGCACCTTTTGCAGTTGTGTTTAAGCACTTCATCTTGTACATTTTACAGTGGCAACTTCTCTTGCTTCACGTGTTTCGATACTCTGGACCCAATTTCTTTAATGTAGTATTTAGATCCTTTTCTATAATGGTGACAACTTCCATCATAGCAAAAGGCAATCCCTTTTAGCTTTGTATCACCATTAGCATGTATCATTAGCTAATTCTGTTTTCTGCAGCCAAGTGAATAATTAGAATTCCTCAGGTCCCAAAGTTGGTCCTGCAAAAACAATATTACAAATTCATGTAGCTTATATCTAGGGCTTTTTTCAGCTTAGTTCAGGACAGTTGGTTAAGTGTTTTATGTTTTGTAAAATAATCACAGTTTGTTTTTATTTTAACCATTAATTTCCCATTTCATGATGCTCTGCTGAAGAATACAGTGCCTCAATGCAAAATATTGTATGATTTTCCCTTGTATCTAAAAAAATCTACTATTTTATTTAAGAGAGTATATTCATTTAGCATAGTCCAGTTTTGATCACTGTTCTGACTTGTCCTGGTTGCATTTTTTTCTTTGTGTCTTTGCTTACTATTTATATCAAAGCTCAACTGTAACACATATGTGTGTGTTTATACACATATAAATTGTGTTTATGTCCATACAAATAGCATGAAAAAAATACAATGATGTGAAGTTTCTTTTCCTATTTGACCTACAATTGCATTAAATAGAATCCTTTATTTAGATCCTCCTAGCAACATTGTCATAATGGCTTTTATTATAGTACGGTAATATAATCAGATAATCTTGGTGTCATTGTGACATGATATAGTGTAGGAATATCTTTACTTTTTTCATAAGTGATTAGTGGGAAAAAAAAGGGCCACTGTTGTCCAGACGGAGATAATAGTGCTGTCCACAAAATGGAATACAAAGCGTCCATTGCTGTAAGGCTTGTGCTAATATGCAGTCAGGATTTATGGCTGCCGTGTCAGGGGAGATTTAGGTTAATCATCCAGGCATGTTATTAGGGAAAGGTTCTTCCCCCAGAGGGTGGCTGAGCACTGGAACAGGCTGTTCAAGGTGGTGGTCATAGCCACAAGCCTGATGGAGTCCGGGGAGTGCTTGGACAATGCTTTCAGATACATGGGATTGTTGGGATGTCCTGTGCAGGGCCAGAACTTGGACTCAATGATCTTCATGATCCCGTCCTGGATATTCTGTGATTCTGTGATACTACTATAAAATTTGAATTTATGGAGACTTTGTAGCATTGCAAGTCTCTTGGGTTGTGTTGAAGTGATAAGCATATCTACTCCCTTTAATTTCCCTTCTATTCATTGTCAAAGAATTGCAGAATCAGGATTGTTTGGGTTAAAATGAATCTTTAAACATGACCTAGTCCAATCCCATCTGCCATGAGAAGAGATATCTTCAATGAAATCAGTTTTCTAAGAGCCCCATCTAACTTGGCCTCAGGGAGCACTTTCAGGGATAGGGCATCTACAGCCTCTCTGGGCAATCTGTTGTAGTATCTCATCACCCTTACAGTGGCTTCTGTTTGATGTCATTGTCTTTGGATGTGGTCTTCTAGCCAGTTTCTTATTCTTCTGACAGTACAATTGTCAAACACATATCTTGCCAATTTTGTGGTTAGAATATTTTGAGGGACCATGCCAAAGGTCTTACGGAGGTCTGCATAGAGCATGAGTTGCTCTTCCCTTGTCCCATTGACACAGTTATTGTAAGTATATTAGTCCAGCAGTGTTTGCACATGGTATAACCATGTCTGTTTCCAGTTATCTCCCTGCCTTGATTTGTCTTGCTGCATCTTCCAGGAAGACCTTCTTCATAATTTCACTGACATGGAGGTGAGATGGATGGGCCAGCCCATGATGGTTCTTTATTTCCAATCATTGGACTTCACTTTAAGGCCACAAATTCTCAGATTTGATCTTGGGTGCCTTGGCATCTCTGTCTGCCATTCTCTCTTTCAGGATCCTGGAATGTGTCTGGCTGGGTCCCATGAGTTGCTCAATTTTCTAATGTGAACTTTTTCTCATATCATTTTCTTTATTCTTTCTTCTAGCATTCAGACCTCTTGCAGTCCCTAGAAATAAAAAAAGTAATCTTTTTATAACTAGACTTCATTTTCCTTCTGAAACATTTCACTTTTTTTTTTTGAATGAAGAATTTAAAATTTTCCCTAAGAATTTCTGCATTCTTTCAGAGTGAAATGTTCTTCATTCTGTTGCATTTTTTAAATTTCAGAAAACAATATTAAGACTCAACTTATGTATACCAAGAACTTGAGTTTTAGTGATGTACAGTTCATTTCTGTCTAAACTGCTATTAAAAATACTGTATCTGCTTTGCTCTTAGTATACATATTTTATTTTTTCAGTGTCAACTAAAGTGCATTGTTTCATTTCAAAAACTTGGTAGCCATTTACAATTTTATGATCAGAAAAACCAGTTGAGAACAAAAAGGGTAAGAGAAGTCCACTAGGAATTTTTGCAGGACAGTGAGTCTGTCATTCTTACCTTTTAAAGAAAAAGAGGCCTCTAACAGCTTTTTCTAACAGGCAAAAGCTGGGGCCACTTAGGGCATGAAAGTCAAGCATCTTTTTCACATTCTCTTCTGTTGTCGTAAAGGCTGGAAGGTTTTTTGTAACTTCTCTTACTTCCTGGTAACTGCATGAGGTTAACCTTAATTGTAATAGATGTTCTTGGGATCTAGTCAGATTAGTATTTGCAGAGTGTGTTTTTGTACTTTACTTAATGTTTGATTGTGCTTACTTTAGGAGATGTAATTGCAAAGAAACTGCACCAACAGTATTTCATACCATTTAAAATGTATTCTCACATTTAATAGCCATTTCTGTCATATGAAAAATAATCAGAAAATAACTTACATCAGTTGACCAAATATTGCATGTTATCCATGAGCTATCAGTATGCCCTCCTGGCAAAATAGGGTGCATTAGGAAGTGCAGTGCCATCAGGTCGAGGGAGGTGATCCTGTCCCTCTAGTCAGCCCTGGTGATGCTTCGCCTGGCGTACTGTGTCCAGTTCTGAGCTCCTCAGCACAACGGAGACACGGGGCTGCTGGAGCAGGTCCAGTGGAGAGTAATAAAGGGGTTTAAGGGACTGGAGCATCTCTTTTACGAGGAAAAGCTGTGGGAGCTGAGCCTGTTCAGCCTGGAGAAGAGATGACTGAGAGGGGACCTCATCAGTGTCTATCAGTATCTGAAGCGGGGGTGGGGGGGGTGTCAGAGGATGGAGCCAGGCTCTGCTTGGTGCTGCTGAGCAGTAGGATAAGAGGCAATGGGCAGAAAATGATGCACAGCAATTTCCACCTGAAAATGAGGAAGAACATCTTTACTGTGCAAGTGACTAAGCCCTGGAACAACTTGCCCAGAGAGATGGTAAAGTCTCCCTTACTGGGGATATTCAAGAATTTTCTGGATGGAATCCTGTGTTCTGGGATGATACCGCTTGAACTTGGAGGTTGAACCAGATGACCCTAATGGCAGCCTCTTCCAACTGTACCCATTCCGTGATTCTGTGATTAGCTTTACTCTACTAATTACTTGCATTTTGGTCTTCAAATTCAAGAATGACAGGCTTTTAACTCTTACATATCATATGAGGTATAGTAATCTTGTCAAACTGTAGTCTTAATTTTATATTAAACCAGTGCCTCTTTGTGTCTTCCTCTTTTGATTTCTTTTTTGTAAGAAGACAAACTGACTATCATAAAAAGTTTCATCTTGAAGATTGAGCAAAGTGAATCTTGTGTGTACTCTCCAGAGTTTTTTTAATAAATGAGGGGGATTAATTTATATTGGGGAATAGATTCTGAAAGCTACTTTGTACAAATCTTTTTTTAATAGGGTAAACCGTCATATTTTTGAGAAGCAAAGATCCAGGAAGCACTTCATGCTGTATTACTTGAAATGTTTAATTGCAGGTATTCTCTTTCCTTGATTTTAGAATCTTGTAAAACTCTTTAAAAATAAAAAGATTTTCCATTCTTTGAAAATCTCAACCAAAAGTAAAGCTATTATTCTTGTGAATGTGAGGAAATATTTTAGCAAACTGATTTAATTTCTTTTCTCCAAAACAGGTTTTGGAAATTGCCCTTTTTGCTTTTATATGTGTTTGTATTTGTTTGTGAGTATGTGTGTAAATTTTGAAAAAAATGCAATTTAGTCTTTACAAAAATGTTCAGAGCTTAAACCACTCTCTGATTAGTAGAAATGTAACTTAAACCAATCTTCTGGCGCTTCTATCTTGGTGTAAGTTCATTTCTATTACGTATATAAAGATTCTGGTTTTAGAAGGGTAAATATTGCTTAACCTTCAGATTCTAGTTTTTGATAAGAAATTTAAAAAAGAATTAATCAAAATATCCCAAATATCAACTTCATGTAAGCATGTACATGGTACAAGTAAAATTTCTAGTTTCCAGAGTTTGAAGTTTCACTGTTGTGGTAGCATTTTGGTTACTACTGAGTCTTCTTGGTATAAAATCAGTCCATTCTGCAGCCTGTATTATCCCTTCTTTATACCTATGTAATTCCTCYTTTGTAAAGTCTAAAAAAACCCAACCCAAACTAAACCAACATTGAGGACTACTTTGTGTTTTTTAACACCCCTTACACAAAGTACAAAGGTTTTGTCCTGATGTTTTTATGGAGAGCTTCTTTGTATTTATTTGGCTTCAAAGCCCTTCCTGTTCCAATAAAGAACATATAAGAGGATGCAGGTTATCAGGCTTATGAAAAGGATTTTTTATTTATACATGTTCTGTTTCCATATCATAGTGGGAATGTTTTCCACCTTCTTCTTATTGCATGTATTTTTATTTCTTTGTTTTAGCTTCCCATCTCTAGAAAATTTGTAAATTTCAGATATAGGTGTAACATTTAAGTGCTCAGACTGGTATCTTAGGAAGTCCTGCAGAGGTATTTAAAATAAAGGAAACGAAAATCAAGGTCTAGAGGAGTAGTTACTAGTTAGTCCTCGAGTTTGATAACAGTATACAAAATTCTTTTTTTTGTGATTCAAAAACATGGCTTTCCAGTGTTGAAAAGTTAGTATTTTTCGCAGTATTCAGGCATGCACACTAATTTCCACAGAGTAAAGAAGAATTCTCAGAAAGAGAACCCTCTTTGTGAATGGTTTGAATGAAGTTATCATTCATGAGCCATCTTTGACATTGCTGCAGTTACTAACCCTTGGATCAAAACAGTCTAAATATGAACTATAGTTTAAAATGTAAAGTACTCTTTTTAGCACCTTCTTTCTAGGTAAACCAGTGATTAATTGACTAAAACAAATACAAAAATTTTAATCAAAGTCATAGGGAATATTGGGAATATTGCAAATTTTGCTTACAATAAAACTGCTGGACAGTCTGACACTGGGAATTAGTACTTCCATGAAGAGAGAGAAACATTTTATAACTGATAAAACTGTGTCAGTGTTTTAAAGGTCTCAGCCTCATTGTAAATATCGTTTAGTTCACCTAAAATCAGTCACTCATGTAGTTGTGTCAGTTTTCATTAGATTGAAGAATAGGAACAACAGACTTGAAATCACAACTGTAGTATTCTTTGCATAATTCTCATATTTCTACTCACATTTAACAGCTATAAGTAATTTTCTTCAAGAACTGATTTCTCGTATATTTGAGGAAAGATCATGGCATTAAACAAAAAGGGATCTGTGTATGGAGTCAAGGAAGGAACAGTTATTCTGTCTCCATGCATCAATCACCATTCAATTCCAACATGTTAGAGGGATCTTAAAATTACTACAGTTAATCTAGTACCCAGTGCCTTAAGTGCTGCTTGAGTTCCTAAGGGACTTTTGTCCTGGCTCATATACTCCAAAGCATCTTCTTATGAAGTTTCATAGTATTTCTAAACTAGTATTGTCATAATTTTTCTTTGGACAGAAGAGCTTTGTAGGTAGTTTTGTTTTATCCTCAAGGCACCACACATCTCTGTTGAAGCTACTTAATATTTTAACACTGGCTACTCAACCCTAGTAATGTCACAGGGGCAATGGGTAGTGTCTTTTGGTAGGATGTAGGAAAAGCCCATACTGTTTTCAGGAAAAGCCAGGTAAATCTTTGGGTAATATAAAATGAGCTGTGAGGTAAGGTACTTCTCTCATGAGAAGAGCTCATGTGACTGTGTATTTTCAACTGCAGAGCCAGCTGGGTGTGAATAATGGAACTTCTCACCCACAAAATTTATCATAAGTAAAAGCTGTTGCATCGTTATGTTTTTGGTATTTTTTCTTACAGTGAAGTCTGAATTAGGTACTGATTTCTTTCAGAGACATTTTTTATCTGTTTTTCAAAGATTATGAAGTTGGGAAACTAACTATTGTTACTTTATTGCATTATTTATTGTATTACAGTTTATTGTTATTAAGTATTGTTACTTTATTGTTACTGTTAGGAGGGCTTATTAATATCTTGTTCATCTGAAGGAAAAAACTTCAAATACTTGCTATTTCTAAGATCTGGTTATGCTGCTTGATAGCTTTTTGATACATTTCAGAGGGTCGTTTGGGGTTGGATCTGCCCATATATGAAGATGAAGTGATTGAGCATCCAAGTCATTAAAAAGTAAGGGGAGGATTAACTGCCTGTTTTTTACATGAAGTATATGAACTGTCAACACAAATTGACTGACTGAGAGATACATTAATATATCCTGGAGACTGTGAAAAGTTTTTCTCTCCCTATTGGTATTTTTTTTATAAATTATACCTCCTCTCCCCCTTTTTTTGTTTCCTTTAAGATACCAGTTTTTCTATTTATTTATGTGCGTATGTGAGATTTCTCAGTTGAAGGTAAGTAGTGATTACCACTGCTTGGTATATCTTTTTTTTTTTCCAGTGCCCAAGGTTAGAACAGGCTCAGTGAAAGACCTCCTTCTTGTAATGGAAGACTTAGGCTTGTCTGGTAAGCATGTGTCCTGTTCAAAATTCAGAGGAGTAAATAGTGGCTGGAGAGTAATCCATGACTCTTTTAATCACCTTCATAGCATTATTAGAAAGCTATGTTTTGTTAAGGCTGTACTGGTAAATGTGGTGAGCTTTCTGACAGTGTTGTGTGGTGAAATGGGGGGTTGCCAGTTCTTGGAGTCATGGGATGGAGGAGGAAAATGAGCCTTAAGCCTCAGTGTGAGGTATGAAGGTGTTAGCTGGTGKAGCAGGGGGGAGGGAGAGGAGATGGAGACTGAAAAGTCTCCCAGCAAAGTCCATAAATGGATCTCAGGACTGAGCCACAGTTTGTCTAGGCCAACAGTCCCTGTACTGTTAGCACTGACTGTGCCTTGAGAATTAATGTGTGTAACTCTGTAGAAAGCAGTGTGACATTTTATTGGACGATGTACCAGAACGGCACAAAGATAATACTTCTTCTGGGTCTCATCATGGGAGTTTATGCTGCTTGAATTACGTTAAAAAACCCCAAGGTCCCTAAAACAGATGTACTATTTAAGAAGTAATGGCTGTGTAGACTATATTTTTGAAGGAGGAACACGAAGCTTGATTATTTTTTTGGTGAAACTGGCTGTGGGTAAACATATGAGCGAAACACGTTTTATCACTGTATTGATTACATTATACATTAGTTGCAAGTTGATTTGAGAATGTAGATAATTAAATGACTTTTTCATGTTGCTAGGAAAAAGAGGATCAGGTTTWTTCCTTGAGAAGTCTTGTCTGTTTGCATAAACTTCCATATTTACAGGTTCTGGTGTCACATTTGCATGTGATAATGAAGGCAGAATCATATAAAACAAAAATTCTGACCAGAATAATTATACCTTGCTATAACCATCGCAATACTACTGATAAAACACTTTACACTCTTCACATATATATGAAAAGAATTGTGTTAATTTTTGGAACACGAGGTTCACCTTTCTTTTGTAAGTAGCCCTCTTAGATCCATAGTAAGAAAAACCTGTAGCACTCTTAAGAATAAGAAAAATTTCATTCACTAGAAATTAAATTCCCTTTTTAGAGTTATCATATATACTTCCATCAGGATCTTTTTGTGCCTTCTTTAAATGGGTGTATTTTTTAGAGCTATGTTATTGGCAAGAGCTGTATTGAAATTCTTGACTTGAATATGTTTCTGTCTATGGGTATGAGAGATTAAAAAAAGAGGGAGAAAGCTTGCGGACAGTTCTCGTTGCATGTAGGTTTGCATATAAAGGTTGAGGGATTTGTAAGGAGAGGCTTATTTATTCTCGCAGGCTCTACTTGCAATTTCTTATTCTTTCGAGTTTTTGTTTGTGGGTTGGGTTTTTTTTTTTTTTTTTTTTTTTTTTT
>QVAJ01000175.1:203899-317659 GCA_003546035.1 Mixornis gularis | reverse complement strand
TTTTTTAAATTTTAATTAGGTATTGGCCATTGACTATTCATTTTCTAGATTATGTTTACTTATTCTCAGATGGGTCAACTAACTTACTCAAAAAGGTAGTGCACTTAATAGAGATTGCAGATAAAGGTTAAAAGTAACAGTATGTTCCTACTCTTAAAGTGAAGTTCATATTTTCTTTTACTGGCATGCAGTATTGCATACAGAGTATTGATTCCACAGGGCTCAGATGCTCTTCATTAAAATCACACTTTTTTGATCATGTTATCTTATAGTTTTTAATTCTGGTGGGGTGCTGAATTTGTCCTATCCTGGCTTTATCCTGATTTTACTTTAAGTAAAATACAAAGCAAGTAGGTGTTCTGTCCAGCAAAACATTAGGGCTTGATCACGGAAGTGGTAAAAGCTCCTTCCTATTATCAGCCAGTAATCAAGTAATGTTATCATGAATCAGCATGAATTAATATGTTCACAGCAATTCTGTTATTCTTTGGAAAACAATGATAGTCTGTGTTTTATGAATAGAAGTTACAGCTGTGAATACTCACGGAAGAAATGCACGGTACCAAGAAGTTGCTGACATTTTCTGTTTGAATTGTAATTCTCACTCTGTCTTAGTTTTAGTGAAATTTACTGTAAATTTCTCTCTCTTTTATCCATTGGTGATAAATGTGAAAATAAAATAAAACCAAAACAAAAAAAACCAACAAAACCATCCGGTGATAGGAATGGGTTTAACCAAGACATTCTACAGTAAATAAAGTATGAAGATACTAAGTATATTGAAATAGTCCACCAAAACTAAGGTAGTTAATGGGGTTCTACTTGAACTACAGTTAATTGAATTGGATCAGAATTGAAGAAACATAAAAATATATTTGCTATTGTAAGCATATTTCTTTTTATGAAGCTAAATCAAGCTTGACTTTCTGCATTTTATCATAAATCAAATTTACTTGCTCAGTAAGATGGTTGGAGTGGATGATTGACGATTGGACTGCATGATCTGAAGAGTGTCTTCCAACCTTGATGATTCTATGATTCTGTGCTAAGATTTGCTTATCAGAAATCCTAGCTGAACCTTCCCATTGCACACTGCCTACTGTGAGAGAGCCTCCGCAGCTGCAAACAGTGGTTAGGAGGTGCAGGTTTTGGCTAAAAATGTGATGATACAGACATACAGTTTCATTTTCATTGTACTCTACACTAAATCTTACCTTTTTTTTTCATTTCAACTCCTCTTAGCTTGCATCAGACTTCCCCAGGCAATTTTTTTGAGACCATTAAGCACTAATGTTTTTTTTTTTTTCCTGAAGTCTACCAGCACTGAAAATTAATTTTGCCTGTATGTTATTTATTGTACCATGACAGCTGCTACTGTCATTATACTATGGTGGGATTGATAATCCTTCTGACTGAAATACGGTTTCCAATTTTGACTGTTATAATGCCTCAGGAAGGTGTTCTGCTAGAATTGGTTTGTGTTGCATTTTGGTTCATCTCTGGTTGCACAGGTGTCAGAGATGGCTAATGAAGATAGTTGGTTTCTTCATGGAAATAAATTACATTAAGTCACCTACTGGAATGATCCACTGATTTTATACAGGTAACTGTCAGCAACAGTGAGATACTTGTAATGTTCACTCCCTACTTACATGGCTGGGTTTGAATTTAGAGAAATGACACACTCATATTCTGAGCATACCAATAGTTGTCTAGCTCAGCATCTCTCAGATTAGTTATTCTCTGCCTTTGTTTTGTAATGCAGTTATACATATATTGTAGTGCCTGTAGATTGAAAATAGTAAATTTGAAAACACTTTAAATTGAAAATAGTATTTCAAAATATTGTCAATTTACTCTGTTTCACTTGCAAAACTCCTTCCTAGGCGAGTTGTTTTTTTCTCCATAAGATACTAATGATTTTCCAAATAGCAAAAGTGTGCACAATGACCATCAATTGCAAAACAAAGTGATACAGTTTTTTAGCTGTTTAATCTGGGCACTTATGTATCTTCTGTCAGAATGTTTTTTATTTATTAATAGGTGGTAGTAGAAGTGGAGTTTTATGTCCAGGGATAATGATGAATTTAAAATACAGCTAAAGTTGCAGGGCATTTGATCCCCCTGTAATAGGAACCTTCTACTTCTTAAAGTGGTTTTTTTCTAATACATCTGAACTATGGAAATAAAATGGGAAATGAAATAGGAAACTGTGCAGTAGAGTACATTTTGAATTAGGTTTTGGCTTTCTTCACATGGGTATTGTTTTCTCAGCTCTAAATATGTGGCCCATAAAAGTGGCCCAAGGGAGCCAAACCTTTTATGTGTTTTAATAAGCTAAGTGCTATTATAAAAGAACCATTAATGGTTTTATTTTAATTCTAATTGGATATTAAGAAATACTGACTCTATATCATATGTGGCTTATTACAGGTTTGGGTTCACAAGTAGAGGAGTGGAATAGAGTTTAGGCTCACAACAGTAGTTGTAGGGTTTACATTTTTGCTAATTTCTGCATAGCATTTCATCATGTTTTGAAGCACACAGGCTTAACTTCAAAACATACTGTCATGAATGAAAGACTGTCATTCTCCAATGAAGCAGTGATCTCTGCGACTTCAAGGAAAGGCAGATGAGGATAACATGACACAGGGCATGGCTGAGGCCAGAGCGCAGCTTCACATCCTAAGGATCATGTTTAACTGGTAATTTTCAGTTCCCTTGGTAGTTGCTGTGATTTTGATCAGCATCATATAAGGCGATAAAGAGGTGTTACTAATGTTGAATTGCATCACATGTGGAGAGACACTGTGCAATTAGTGGAGTTACACAAAGAAAAATGTACTGATATGACTGAAATTGAGGCCTCACAGTCTAGAAACTAATGAATATTTGCATTGCTAATCTTTTCTGCCAAAACCCTGTATTTTGTGTGAAGCTTATATTTTTTTGTTGTAGTAGTTATGAAAAATATTTTTAAAACTCTGGGTAGAGCATGTAGTACTTGTGTTTCAGTGTGTATCAGCTTCTGTTGGACTTGTGTTAAAAAAGCATATTGACAAATCAATTTTTTTTAAATTTATGTATATTGTGCAGATGAATGCTTTGTCAATCAAACGTTCCTTTTATGATAAAACCAAACAGGTACTGACAGAAAACATTAGACCATGCATGTTAATTAAGGCTAGATGGTTTATAATTTTTTGTTACTAATCGTAAGGGGAATGCTTTCTGTTTCTACATGTGATAGAAGATTTTAAAAACAAAGGTTTTGCCATCCCTATGAGTTATTTTAAAAGTTATGTTAAAAAAAACATTTTATTATTACTATTTTTCGTCTTTCAAAAACTAAGAATTTTTAAAATGAAGTAAAGAACTTCAAAAGGTACACATAGGGTTTTCTGTACTATTTTTCATGTTAATTGAAAACTACATAAATTTCTAAAAAAAAAGTAATTCAAATGCAGACCTTATTTTGAACTAAGTGAATTGAAATGGGGATTATGCAAAAGTTTTTTTTGAAAAAATCATATTTTTTTAGTTATTAATTTCTACAGAACAAACTCAAGCTTTTAAATTCTGATCTGTTAAATTTCCTTGGTAGTCATGGAAGATGTATTTGAACACGTAATTTAAGGACTGAGGACTTCTTTGCATTTTGATAAGCTTTGAAATAGATAAATAAATAAGTATTTTCTACAAGTAACAGAACCCCTAGTATAACACAATACTGCAGCCGAGATCGAAGTTTTAATCAGGATTGTTGCTCAGATTTTTTGTTGCTTCATTATGTAATCTATGAATTAATTGAAATTATTAAACTTCTTTTGTCTTTTAAATGCATTTTGTTAAATCTGCAATAAGATTACACTTGAATTAGGACTTTTTGGACGGCAGTACAATCAACATTAGTCTGAATAATTGAACTACAAACAGAAATTCCAGTTACAAAACTCAGGAAGATGCTGGGGGTGGAAAGGTTAGTGAAATATCTGTGAAATTTTTATTTTTTGAGTTGAAATAGCCAGACAATGCCGAGGCCCATATGTAATCCTAAATCCTTTTTTGGGAATTAGTGTGCAACTCAGATTAGTTTTCACTGTAATTATGGTTTTCATGACAGATGAGGAAAAGTTTAATGAAAAGTCAATTACATAAACTACTTGAATCTCATGGAGCTTAATTATAGGGTCCACATTCCGCTAAAATTATTTTTCAAGCTTCATTGAGAGGACCATACTAAAATCAGAAAACATACAAGTAACCTAATAATTACTTATTTCAAAGATTTTTGTAATGTTACATTTACTAGCTTTGTGAAATTACAATAACTGAAATGGGAGAGACAGAAGAAAAGTTCTACAAACTTTTTTTTTCAGAGATTGTGACAAGGGAGTGATCCTGTTGAAAGCAGTTGAAAGCACAGCTAAAAATATGCAGAAGCTTTTTTACACATATGCAAAAGCTTTTTTATGGCTTTTTTAAAGGTTGTACCATCTTGTTAGAGAAAGAATAATTTAAAATAATTTTCATTATTATTATTATTATTATTATTATTATTATTATTATTATTATTATTATTATTATCTGATTTTTTCATATCGGAAGTAAGATCAGATAATTTCTTACGTTTATAACTGATTATGCTTAATAGAAACTCTGCTAGATTTAGTTTTTTGGAATTAATTTCTTCCACATGGACAAAAAATGGAAGTATGTCTGAAAAGGTAAACTGATATTTTTGTGAATGGTCTGCTCTCTCATCAGTGGGAAAATACAAAGGTTACAAATTGCTATGTTTTGCAAGGTACAGCCTAAGCTTCATTTTAAGGAGTAGGTACTAGAGTAAAATAGAAATTCAGTTGCTAATGGCCTAGAGTCTCAGTTACAAGCTGTAAACGCATAGTGCCTTAATGGAGAGTTTAATTTTACACCTTAACATTTACTTCAGTTTTATGCTGGACTAATGACAGAGAGATCGGTGAAAATATGTCCTTTAACTTCTTTTGCTGCTGAAATCAGGTGGCTGTGTTGCAAGGAGTTACCTTCCACTGCTGAGGCAGTGTCAGCCTGATCCTTCTTCATTCTCTCTGATCGTCAAGTGTGTGACAGAAGTAAAACCATGCAACATGGTGTATTAGTGAGAAGTCAAATAATACAGGATATGCCGATGCAGAACTTCTGTGTTTGACATCTGCCTCCCCTTGAAATGATGCTTAGGTATCCAAGATGGATATCCATCCTCCTCGTTACATTTCACAGCTTGAAGTCTGTGCTTAGGCTCTCGCTGGAACTGAACAGGAAAATGTTGCCTGCCATGCAGATGACAGAGGCGTGTAGGCTGTTTGCCATACAGCAGTTGAATCTTCAAATAAATAACTCAGCATAGTGTTTTGTTCGTATTTAAGGGATGGAACTATCTGACTAAGATTTATTTAAAGAAGGGAAGCCATCAGGTTTTCATTGTCCACTGTGAATGTGAGAGAGATGTCCATTGCTGTTATATTGCATCATTTTCAAACATGCAGCAGTAAACTGGAGTAGCTGTTCAAATAATCTCCGTTAAATACCATACTACAGTTGTATTAGTCATAGAGAAAAAAGAGGGAACTTTTCAGCTGTAGCTTCATCGGGTGTATTCTCACCGTTACAGCTAAAAGTTAGTGGAATATGAGTACATAAGAATGTAACAATTAAAAACAAAATAGATACTGGAGATAGTTTGCCTGGCTTGGCTAGCTACTTACATAACTGGCATCTCTGCTGCTTGCAGTGTCTGGAAGATTTCCTTTATGCTTTCTTATTAGTGTAAGTAGAGTGTTCTTATAGTATTAAGTAGAGGTCATTATTCCTTTGAGAAAAGGTGAAACTTTAAAAAAAAATGAGGTGTATATGTGATTTTCTAGACATGATATTGTTGAAGGAATATTGTTGGATCTCGTATCTACAATATGAGATAAAAACTGCTAACACCGGAATGAATTTGAAGCTAAATGGTTGATCCAATAGTTTCAAAATTTAAATATTTTATTTACTGTTTCATGTTAACAGAACTCATGGTCCTAATGGAATACACTGCATTTGTGGAAAGATGGGGGGAATGGTCTTACAGCGAGATATATGAGTGGGAAGATGTGAGGAGAAAATCTGTGATTTAGAAACAAGATATATTAGAAGCAAGATCTGAGGATTGTTCGAGACACAGTCTTGGTAGACATAGTAAGGTTGACAGAAGCCGTGGAAGAAGAAACCAGTGGGGAGAAAAGCAGGGAAAGTTTTGTKCTGCGTAGCCTAAGAATTAATCCAGGTTTCGTGGGATCAAGGATTTCTTTGTTTGATATGAAATAGTCTCTAAACTGAGTAAATAGTGGTTGGCTGTCTTCTATTTTCAGGTAGACATACCAGCTTTAGTGATTACAACTTGCTTTATGCTGCTGCTGCTCCTACATATCAGCGGAAGGGTGAGGATGACTTGGGATTTGTAGAAATACATATTATACAGTAGAATTCCTTTTTCTAATAGGAATAAAAAACCAACTTTGTGAAGATTTCTGTGTTTTTACTTGGTGGGAAATGCTAGACTCAAAGATATTCTTGTAACTTTCTATTCCCCTGTATCAGTGCAAGATCATACAATTGCACAGGCTTTCTTTCCCTGGCCATCTGCCAGGCTTCAGGCTCAGGCTCTTTGCTGTTAGCCCTTTACATCTTTCATTTTTACTGAAGTTGTACARTGAATAAATCAGGGAACTGTGGAAAGTAAAAACTTAGGAAGGTCTGGAAAGATGACAGTGCTATAGAGTATAAAGACATCAGGCAGGTTGTTAAGGAAAAAGCAGGAAGTAGTTACTATTTGTACTAGGTAAAGTTTTTGGTAGAAGGGGCCCACAGAGGTGGCTTCTGTGAGAATCTGTTTGAAGTTTCCCCTATGTCCAACAAAGCCAATGCCAGATGGTAGCCAGATGAACCTGCCAGTGGCCAAAGCCAAGCCCATCAGCAGTGGTGGTAGTGTCTCTGGGATAGTAGATTAAGGAAAGGGAAGGAAGTTGCCATGCTGGGCAATTGCAGCAAGAAAAGTGTAAGGAATGGGAGAGAAACAGCCCTGCAGACACCCAGGTCAGTGGGGAAGGAGGTGGTACAGGCAGCAGAGCAGATTCCCTTGCAGCCTGTGGTGAATACTGTGGTGAGGCAGCTGTGCCCCTGCAGCCCCTGATGAAGCAGATACCCATCTACAGCCTATGAAGGACTCCATAGTGGAGCCCTGTGAGAAGCTCCTGCTGCAGCTGGTTGGCTGACAGGACTTGTGACCCCTTGGATCCGTGCTTCCTTAGTCTTTTCCTGAATGACTGCACTCCACTGGAAGGACTTGTGTTGAAGAAGTTCATGGAAGACAGTCTCCTGTGGGAGGGACTCTACACTGGAGCAGGGGTGGAGTGTGAGGAGAAGGGAGTGGCAGAGACAAAGTGTGATGAACGTAGAGCAAGCCCATTCCCTGTCTCTCTGTGGTGCTCAAGGGCAGGAGGAGGGAGAGAAAAACAAAGATGTAGTTGAGCCCAGGAAGAAGGGAGAGGTGGGGTAATGGTGTTTATAAGATTTGGATTTATTTCTCATTAACCTTCTCTATTTGATTGGTAATAAATACATTAATTTCTCTGAGTGTGGTTTGTCTGYGACAGCAATTGGTGAATGATCTCCCTGTCCGTCTCTTGACCCATGTGTCTTTTGTTGTATTTTCTCTCCACTCCACAGGCTGAGGAGGGGAGTGACAGAAGTTTTGGTCTGCACCTAGCACCCAGCCAAGGTCAACCTACTATGCTGTTTGACCATATTTTGTCACATATGTGGCTCTTTTTGAAATACACGAGGTCTTCATGAACGAGATCAATTTTTGCGGCTACAGTTTAACTGCAGCCTAAATAAATATTTGACATCACCCATATGGTATGTTATAGGCTTTTCAGTAGTGAAGGCGGTCAATGACAGCCATTACATATTTAAACTTTAAAATAGTAACTTATATGTTACTATTTGACCAAAAATTTGGAAGTTCAGAAGCATGCCAATCTGTATGGATGCAGACTGCTAGCCTGAAAGGAGTACAAAAATGCTGATTCATGAAACCAATGGCATTTATCATTATGTAGCTTAGCTTGTTTGAATCTCTTTTACAGCTCCAGAAAGTAAATGTCTCATTACATACTACAATATATTGATATTTTATAGCAGATGGAGAACTGAAGTCTTAACTGCTGTAAGTTACCAAAGGCAGATTTAATGTATTGGCTGGAATGTTTATCTCACTAGAAAACAGAATCTGGAATGATCTGAATGATGAGTAGGTAAGAAAAACTTTCTTGCAGGTAAGAATCCTAGAATGGTTGAGGTTTGAAGGGACTTTGAATGACTTGTATTTCAGAACCCTTTGCAATGGACGTGGGTACCTTCCATGTGGACCAGATTGCTCAAATGCCTGGCCAAATTGTCCTTGAACACTTACAGGGATGGGTCCAGTGCCTTGCGGTTCTCATAGAAAGAATTTCTTTCTTATCTCCAATTTAAATTTACTCTCTTTCAGTATAACACCTTCACACCTTGTGCTGTCGCTACAGGCCCTTGGTAAAAGTACTTCTCCACCTTTCTTTTAAGACTGCTTTAGTTACGGGAAGGCTGCTATAAGAGCTCCCCAGAACCTTCTCTGTGCTGAACAGCCTAGTCTCAGGTTCTAAGATGAGACTGATCATTTGGGTATCTGCTGGCTGTGATCCCATATTCCCTGAACTGAAACAAGACAATAAATTCCTGTTACACCCAGTGGGCAAAATGAAAAATAAAGAGTAGTTCAACCCTGAAATTTGAGATTGGAGTCAGTTTCCTGACTGAGGAAGTATTTTATGTTGGTGATTAGAACTTGAAGACATATGATGTATTTACTGTAAGCTCTCAATCTCTCACTTGGCTGAAATGTGCTCTTTTCTTAATAAATGAGATAATTGATGACCTTTCAATATATTTTCTGTAATTTTAATATCTAGTGACTCAGCAGCAGAGTTGCTTGTGAGTCAAGCTGATGAACATTCTCCTGTAATGGCTGCGATAATTACAAACCAGAGTGCAGAGATAGTGACTTCTTTCTTACGTGTTTTGTTTGGAGGCAATTTTACAGGTTTGCATAAACCTGCATTGCAGGCTATTAAGAAAGATAACCAGAAGTTTAGTTTTCCATCACTATCCACAAAGAGACTGCCTAATCTTCCCTTCAGCTGCATTTTGTTCTACTAAAAGCAATTGTTGGAAAGTTAGCGGAGTTCATTTTAAGTCCATTCCTGCAGACTAAAACTCTCTCGTATTTTCAATGTATTAAGTTTGGCGATGGTCAGCTGTCATGACTTATCTTGTACGTAGACAGCAAACATTTTAGGGGGTAAGATTAAGATTGTAAGCATTCCTGGAGGAAGATTATCCCGTCTGTTTTTCTTGTATATAGCAAAGTCTGATCCTATTTTATGAGGGTCCTAAAGGTTCTACAAATACTAAACAATCTTGATGTAAATAAGTATATTATTTATTACTTTGTAATATAATTCCTGTTCATCTTTGTTTACACGCTCATTAGCTTTATTTCACTGGAATTTTTCTTGATTTCTTCCAATATTACAGGGAAGACTAACAGACCTTGAAAAAATTGATCATGTCAGTCAATAAATACAGAAACTTAAGGCCTTCTACCAGTGTAGCCTGGATATTTATGAGGACTTTTGAAACAGAAACATGATGAAGTGCTACAAAGAATTGCATTCAATACATATGGAGATTTCTTATATAAGGACACACAGATACATATGTGGCATCATTTCACATGGAATACTTTCGCTACAGGCTGTTAGAATTTCTATGTCAGTGTAAATTTTTTATACCTAACGATCAGACCTAGGTTTACCAAATACATAAAAAACATGATAGATTTTCTTTCATTGCTACAAACCAGCTTTGTCTTCTTTCCTTTATCTTGCCGTTCAAAAAAGCTGAACTCTAAATAAATGGTATATAAATTTGAAATGTTTATGTCTCTTTCTCTTCCCCTTGTCGTTGTTACCTTATAAATGTAACTCTAGAAATTAGTTATGATGAAGCGAAATTAAAGTGAATTAGCAGCTACAATTAATGAAATAAGAATAAATATTAGGATAAATAGATACCTATTTTCTAGTTGCTGAATTGCACACACTTCTGGAATAAAATTCCAGAATTATTCTCTTCTGTCTGGTGACCAGTGACAGGACCTGAGGGAACAGCATGAACTTGTGTCAGGGGAGATTTAAGCTGGATATTACGAAAAGGTTCTTCCCCCGGAGGGCGGTTGGGTGCTGGAACAGTCTCCCCAGGGAGGTGGTCACAGCACCAAGCCTGACAGAGCTCAAGAAGAGCTTGGACAATGCCCTCAGACATGTGGTGTGAGTCTTGGGACTGTCCGGTTCAAGACCTCAATTGGATTCGATGATTTTTGTGAGTCAGTTTCAACTACGGTGTTCTGTAATTCTGTGAAAAGAAATTCTGTGTTCATATTTTCTGAGCAAAACCAATATCCAGTCTTGAATTCTAGCAAATTAATTTTAAATTCTTTTGAAGAAATTTTTATCACAAGTTACAACATATTTATATTTTTATCTGCAAAACTCAAGCACAAGACGAATCAGTTCCTTAGAAACAGGTTTGTTTTGTGTCTTGTAGGAAGCTAGGCAAAACTACCATTTACTTACTAACTTTGTCTGCAGTGTAGTATGAGTGCCAGTCACCCAATTAATTAGTTCATAACCTATGGAATATATCCTGTATTCTGGGGGGGGGGGAGATGGTAACTGCTGCCTAACTGATAAGACTCCTTTATGTTTACTTGATATGGTGAATCTTTGTTTGAGCAGAGGTACGAGTGTTATCAGTTCATCCACCCAACTTTGAAACAGTCAGCATTGATCTAGTGCACAAGGATCTAAGCTTGCAAACTTTTTATTTTTGGAAACGATGTAACTAGTAATCTGATCACAGTTCTGTACATTTGCTTCTTAACCTGAATCTGAAAATAGTGGACCAAATCTTCAGCTTTGGTAAATTTAAGCAGTTTTACTGTTACTAGTGATTATCGACCAGCTTATACTAGTGAAGAAATTAGACTGCTCATTTAAGAAATGAATTTACCTGTTCATATTGTGCATACTTCCATCAAGAAAGGGAAAATTGTACATAATTAAAGACATGTCATGGGTAAAATGTCTTGAACAAAACATAGTATCAATTAATAACTTAGGCGACTTTCTAATTAAATAGAAGAAGAATCGTTTCAAAACAGTCCAGTCTTCAAGGATTGCCTAACTCTGATGATCTTTTACAGAAATTTAGTTGTGTAAGAAACCTAGCCAAGTTTGGTAGCAATGTGGCAGTTCAGAAAAAAAGCTGTTCTCCAGAATCTTACTTGTGTTAGTATGCATGCACATTCACTGGGCTGTATATTGGACAATTTTCATTTTGTGAACATAACTGTAAAAATCTTCAGAAATTTTGTAGGTGCTTTGTCTTGTAAAGCAGCACTAATACTGGAGTCTTTCACTATTGTACGAAGTCTAGCTATAGACTTCAAAAGGCTGACTCTCTTTAGGAATGCCAGGCAGCAGGTTTTCTTTGGCACTAGTATTTCATCTGTTGTGATCTGAAGCAAAACTTAGTGTATTTTTCACAGCATTTTAAGAATTTAATATCTTCATTCTTAGAAAAGCAGTCCAAAATGGGAAGGCAAATCTGTAATGGGTTTAATCATCTGTGTGAGATATCCAGGGTGGACTTTACTTCAGTACTCTGAGTGGTTTTGCATCATTCACTTAAGCACTCAGTTCTGTGGTGGCCTTTTGAGACATTCATCTGATCTTGGGAGTAAGATAGCTGCTCCTAGAAGTAAATGTCTGGACATCAGAGATAACTGCGTGACTTTTTAATCTGTTCTTCATTGTTCATTCACACAAAACTATGCACACCTGCTTGACTTCCACTGTCCTTTTATTTCTTTCAGAAAATAGGTTAATTTAGTCAGTCCTGAAAGGTCACAGTTAATCAGAATGTGAGGAAGAACATGAGTATTTTCAAATAACAGTGACGCAGACAATTGGCTCTGGCTCTACAGTGCAAGATCCATATTTTTTCTGTTTGCAGTGTTTGGCAATTAAAATTACTTCATCATAGGGATGTTGCCTTTTAACAGTGTAATGCTTTAGCCATTGAACTAATTTCATACTCTTTTGCTATGGTGCAGAGGAATCACCTGTAAACAAGATAAGGAAGAAATTGAGGGCATGGTGGAAGCATTCACTGGGAAACGATCAGAAAGCTTAAGAAATAAGCCTTTACTTCAATCAGAAGGGACTTAAATTCTCAGATCTGAGAGAACAGGGGAGGCTCAAGATACGTATCGGATAAAGAACTCAGTTCCACTTGAAAAAAGAAAATGTGCAGGGGGGTTGAAAAAGAAATTTGACATTCAAGTGTTACAGGAGATTTGAACTTGCAGGTCACCAGTATGGAAAGATTTACACACCTATAGCAAACCTCGTTTTGATAGTGACAGAACTAACATCTTTGTAATGGATTGCAGAAGGCAAGGGAGCTAAGTGTGTGTAATGGGTTATGGATTGGTATAGGTTTTTCTGGTGAGAAATTATAAGGAACTTGAAAGTTCATTGTTGGATAGTTGTGTCAGTTCTGAAGTTGAACATAGTTGTGACTGTATATAGATATGCTGTTGCTACCTTCACCATTAGGCAGACAGCATACCCTGATTATCTGCAAGGTCCATGTAGTTACTTTTTTGCCTGCTTGAGGGATCTATGGCTAACAGTTAATTGTACTGCTTTACCTTAATTAAAACTGACTAGAACATGTGTATATGACTGTAATTACAAGATTTACTGCAGTATGGGTAAACTCAAAGGTGAGGATGCTTTTGACACTATCTAAAGTGTTGGGGTTTTTTTTCTAATGCGCTAAATCTACATGTTAGCCTTATGCTCTCAAATTAAGCTATACAGTCAGCTTTACAAGTTCTGATTTTTTTTTTTTCATGACTGGTAATCTGTAACCTTGCTCTGAAAGCATGATTATTTCACTGAAGAAACAGTAGTTCTTAACTATAGAAGGTAAAGTATGTCTTTTTAAATTAAGCTACCTCAAATTTTTTTTTGCTGTATTTCTTTCTTCTGAATGTATATTTAGAACATAAAATAATTCCCTAAGAACCTGATCCTGTATACACTAGTAATTTCCTCATTCTTGGTATCTCCATATCTGGGCATATAGCTCTTTGTCTCTAGGAAGGAACAGTTGGAAACATCCTACTACTCCTGTACTAGTAGCAGGGAGCAGCTTCAGAGAAGCTACTACATCCAGTAAGTAAGAACCTTAAAAATAAACAGAAAACACAGATCATTAGATATTATGTTTGTAGCTTCTGATGCAAGGTAGAATGTCACAGATTGGAGTTCCTTGACCAGTGGAGGCTCCTGCGTTGGGAAGAGTGAAAACAATACCTCTTTTAACTCTACCCAGCAGATCTATTCCTGTATACCCATGCACAGCTAATTAAATAATCACAACAAAAGATTTTTATATATAGTGTCATTATGCTACAGGCTGATAGAAAAGTTAAGCATGTTCGTATCAGCTTACTATGCTGCCGTCTATTGAGGGAGAAAGCACACAAAGGTTTAAATCTATTATTCTTAATCATTGAATGTGTTGCTGGGGTTAAGGCCAAACACATAAAAAATACATCTGGTGGGCTGATTTTCTTCGCTGTCAGTAATAATTTTGTATTAATTTGTTTCCCCACCTTCCTTTTGTTTTGGTACCAGGTATTGTGTTACATTATATTGTTACTATTGCAGTGAGAAGTTAAGAGTAATGAAACCAAAACCATCAAAGATTTTTTTTTCTGGAGTTTTTTGAAAGCTGTCTACTTTTAAAAGAGGATTTGTTTTACAAGAGCAAGCATCAAAGTCTAACTTCTCAATATTTATTGCTGACTCTAATTAGAATTTTTTCCAGTTGTGTGTGCCAGCTTATGACACAGTAAGATGCCAAACTATTGAACAGAAGCTGCTTTTCTAAAGGCATTCAGTGAAGGAACAATACACGTAGTAATTGATTCTTGTGATTTATGAACAATACAGTAATTCATTCAAGAGGTTTTACTATTATTTTATGAGAGGCATTGCATGTTAAAGAACATAAAGATCAAATTACAACTTTCCAGACAGCCCTTTGGGTGCAAGCAGCTTTTATACACACTAAAATCAAAGTTTTAAAACATTCTTAATTTTTTACTAAACATATGTGACTGACTGGCATTACAGTAATGTGTAAAGATCTTATTTTTAAATTTTTACTTCAGTAGACCTGAGATACATCTTGGCTTAGGTTATCCTTCTGCCCTGTTGGACCATTAATTTCTGCTTCTCTTTTGCTCTTTATCTTTCTTTTTTTTTAATGAAATGAGCTTTTTTAATCTTGTTTCTTATTCCTGTCTTTCCACAACCCAATTCATTTTATATTAGGATATTTGAGGCCAGTTGTTTTGTGTTCTGTTTGGTGACCTGCCGTATCCATTGCATCCCCAGCTTCTGTAGTCTAACCTCTTATTAATTTTTATTAGTAGTTTCAGTTTTGTTGTGAGAAGTCCATTTCTGGTTGTCTTTTTATATTCAGAAGGAAAAAAAATCAGAGAAAATTAAGTTTTATAACAACAGAGATTTTATTCTACCTTTTGTATTCTTTGTGTAAGCAGATAGTAGCTTTGATGATGGAGTGTAATGATTGATCACTTGATATTTTGAATAGGCCACTGAGATTCAGACGTACAGAAATTTGAATCTGTTGACAGCAAACCAAGCTTCTCAATTCTCCTCATGAACAGTCAGCCATTTTCAAGTATACTTTCAAGAGGTTGCTGAAGCTTGATGTAGAAAATACAATTTCCTTAAATCTCTAATGCATATTATATCTAAACATATGTATACATGTTTACTGTTACCTACATGAATATTTTTAGTGACTGTTATAATTAACATGGTTTCTTAATTAAAGCATTCAATTCTGTTATTTAAATGGACACACACAGTATTAATGATATACCACTGAATTTGAATTATGATGCTACAAGGATCATACAATTTGTAGATGATACAAGGATGACACAATTTGCAGAAATAATTTATTATCATTTATGGAAGTATATTATACTTCTATACTTCTATTACACTTCTATTTTGCATTATAGAATCATTTGTAGAAGTACATCCCTCTTAGTGTACTCCTTTGAGTACATACCTCTTAATATCAAAATGAGCAGTTCTTACTCAGTACACTTGTGCAATGTGAGCTCATTTCCTTAGAGAAAAGAGTGTTAATTAAACCAACAAGTTGCAATACTGATATGCAGAGGACTGCAGTTTTCAAAGACTAGTAGGTTTTTGAAATAGCTACCAATTTCCACTGACACTTCAGACTTAGATTTGAGTGTGGTTTGTTTGTTCATTTTTGTCTTCTTTGCCCTGATAGAAGTGTCACCCGTGTAGTAAGTAGATAGGACTTAAACTGGAACATTTCATTCAATGCATGAGCACAAATCCCTACACAAATTTTGTAAATACAGTGGCAGTAACAACTATAATACTCCTCCCTATGTTTTGCAGCATAATCTAAGTAGCATAATCCTGGAAGTAAGTAAATTGAGACATGGAGGTTAAGTAATTTGCCTGAAGCTAAACAGCAAGCAATTAACAGAGATGGGATTAGAATTACAAAATTTTGGCTGTCAGCCCTCTCTTCTGTCCAGGAGCCAGCTGCCACTTTCAGTGCTTTTGGCATCCAGTTCTATCTCTTGAGACTAAACTTCAGTGAATTTGTTTTCTTCATACGACTTAGATATGAACTTAAAAGGAAAGCATGACTAGGACTGATACTATTTTTTTATTATCATTTTTATAGTAGTTGTAAAGACCTATCTGCCTTTGCAAGAAAATAAAGAATGAAATCCTTGTCGGTAATTATGTTTCAGTAATTTCTGCTTTTCTTTTAAAGATGGGCATGAACCATGCTTTCCAATTATGATGGAGATTTCAGTGTGTCTCTACGAATGGGCAAATGTAATTTTTTTCTTTATTTATTTTAAGAAAAAGGAGTTTATTGTGTCCTACGAAGTCCTATGTCCTTCTTTTAATAGCATACTTTTGACTGAATATCAGTTATGTGTAATGTTATGATTTCTTGGTATCTCTTTTTAAAAGAAGAATAAATTAATATCAAAGGCAGAAGAATGGAAAATGCAGTTATTGAGAGATAGATGAGATAGGTGTAAGTTAGCCACACCACTGTTGGGTTTATCTTAGGTGTATCTCTAACCACTGAAAATTATATTAAAAATCACTGAAGAAACCTGAATAACCATGCAAGATTCTTGTAAAGCAAGTGCAATGCTGCACTGATATACAGGATATCAAATAATTGTATTTTCAGTGATTTTAGGTAATAAGTGGCAGAATAGATGTCATTGTATTAAGTGATATTACATATCTGAATTAAATGAATTTCTAGTGATTAGAGGTTTACCTTTATGTGGTGATATGTTTCTTTTGGTTATGTTTCTGCTTTTTAATCAAATCTGTGATCTGGCAACACCTGTCTTGTGTAGCTTTATATGTGGTTTTAGTTCTCATACTTGTACATGCTTTAATGTGCTTCAGATTCATGCTGGCATAACTATACTAGAGACAATCTAGAAGAATTTAGCTCCTGTAGAGTTTCATGAAGCAGATGAACCTTATGAGTAGTATTTCTTTCATTTTTGCAATGCGTTGTCCTTAATGATGAGAAAATGTGATTGGTATTTACAACAGGACCTATACACAGTAGGACTCTGAAAATACACAGTATCAAAAATATTGCCAGTGTAAATACATTCTAATCTGTGTTTTGATGTCTGCATAGCCATTTCCCAGAGCAGGCTGCTTGTGCTGTCCTTACCATACTGATGTATCGTAAGTGACTTGTAGGCAGGGAACTGGGACAATCCACTGGGGCCTTTAGTCACTGAATCTTTTTTAACATCTATAAACAGCTTTCTGACCTAGTTTATGAATGTCTGCTTATGCATCAGAAATGCATCATCCTACAGGCCACACTAACCTGTCTTACAGTGCAGCTGAAGGTGGGCTCCATTGCATAGCTCAGAGAGACTGCTGATGAGAGGCATATATATTCTGTCTACTTGGCTGGACATCTAATTTAGGTTTCATATAATTGATTCTTGTAGGTAAATGGTAAATGTTGGTTTATAATTAATAGAGGGATGTGTGGATCAAGTTTTGGGGTGAAGCAGGCCTAACTTAGTAAGAAGGAAAGAGATTTATGGACATCTACTAACTAGGTTTTATAATTATTAGTATTTTATAGCAGCCTTAATAATATTGTCTTTTTTTTACCTGTTTATCTCAATAAATTACGCTTATGTCAAGTCATGTCATCTCCTAATGCTGGTCTGCAAGTAGAAAGTCATCTTGAACCCCTTAATGCCTCATATTGCATATGTTCATATGGGCTGTGAGATTTGATTAGACACAAGCATACTTCTGCTTAAATGGGAATTAGGAGAATTTGCTTATGTGGATGCCTTGTCAAGCATTAACACTGAATCATATTAGTATGTAGACTCAGTATTATTACTAGATTGTTGATTTTGCTTTCACAGTCAGTAATAAGCAGTTTGCCCTGTGTATAAATGGCAAGGTATGCATTTTGTTATTTTTGGATAAATAAAATATGAGTGGAAGTTTCACTTCATTGTTACAGTGCCCCAGTTTTATGCTTCCCCATTTTGGTACCAGTATTTTGAGGATTTTTAGTAAGACCGAAACACTTCTAAAGGTCATCTCTCTAGTCATAACCCAGATATTCCAAGTCCCTAATTGAAACTTGTAGTGTCTCATTTATTCCTACCTTTCTCCTGGAGCAAAACTTTTCTGGAAAGAGATCAGCTTGCCTGGCATTTTAAAATTCACTGCTTTTACTTTGCACATTGAAAAGGAGTGTCAGCTCTCAGTTACCAAATAATTCATATGCAGTCTGCAGACATTAAAATTTGAAAAAGAAGCAGTAGAGAGCTTTGAAGCAGAATTTCCTTTCGTTAAATTAGTGAATATGACAAGGTTATGTAATATTCCTGGGGGATAAAGTGGTGCACGTCACTAACCTTTTAGATTCAAGAGGTTTCATGCTTTTTATTTGCTGCTGAAAGAAGGCTTAGTACTGGATTTACTAGCAAGGTCCTCTTTCTAACTCAGGTAAATTAAGTCCCATCTAGCTTTTACATATACTTTTGTGATAAATACTGTGTATATACACAAGCTTATACCTATTTTGTTTTGTATTGTGCATTTGAACATGTGCTTATGACTTGAAGGCATATCTGCAGCTGCGTTAATATCATGAACAGTGGGTTAATAGTGCTGGAATTCCTGTGGGCATGGCAAAAAAAAAAAAAAAAAAGGGAGAATTCTTGCCCTCCTATGCATTTACTAGATAGTGAGAATTACCTAGTCATATGCCTGCATCTTTCAGTGCTCAGGTTAGTCAAGTACTAGAACCAAACTTCCTGATTCTCTTTCTTGAACTCTAGTGTAGAACAGAATTTTTGTGTAGAAACAGCTGGAGACCCTGGAGTAAGTAAGGGGAGGTTTAGAAGCAGACATGTGCCTCTTTTGTTTTCTGTAGGGGTATTTAAATAAAGGCTAAATTTTGTATTTAAGCTAATGCATACGTAGCACTGAAAGCTAAGGCTGTGCACCCAACTTGAGGAATCAAGGCAGGAGGACATGGGTGTGGGAGTAGGCCTGGCTTTGGGAGGTTTCTCCTTTAGTTTGATCGTCTCTGAGACTGACTGTGATAGCTTGGAAGCCCTGGCTTCCTGTTATGCTTAGCACAGTATTGCTCTGATAGGGTAGCAGTTAATGGTTGGTCTGAGTTTTACACTAAATGTCCCAATAATTTGTTAGGAAACTAGCTTAAATTGTTACTAGGTTGCCTGCAACACTTTTAATAGAAAAAGAACAGCAATAAATAGTTCTTCAGCTTCTTTCTACTTAAAATATAAATGTATTAGCACGCACTATTAGTAAAAGGCTTTTTTCACAGGTTTTTCACGTAGGTTCTTCATATTTGAAAGTTTTTCTTTTTTTCTTTTTCTTTCTCACAGTTATTATAAGCTAAAAATGAACATATGTGTGTGTGAATGATATTAGTTGGCAAATAAATGTCTGCTGCTGTCTATGTTAATTCGTATACCTCCCATGTCCCTAGGGCTCAGATAATGTCTGTCTCTAAAAAAGCATACATAATCCACAATGAAATGAACTGGTATCAAGGTTTTCAGAGCTTAGAGGTACACATTAAATACCTGCTATTTTAACATTAGACCTTCTGGAAAATGTAACCTACCTATTCTACTTATGGGGCCTTACTTGTAAGTCTGTAATTTGACTTTGTATTTTGGGGAAGATTGAACCTAATGGTCAGCCAACTACAGTGACACTGCATTGCAGGACATTTGAAAAAATAAAAGATCGAGTCGACTTTACATATTTTTCTTAAGACATCAGCAAGTGATATTATTATTTTTTTAAGCTGCTTGCTAAATCTTGTGGGGTGGGTGTGCTCTGACAGATTGAAGGTTGGGAACTGGAGATGACTGCTAAATTGAAAAAATAGCCCCAAAGAACCAACTAGGAACCTCTCTCAAAAACCAGTCCTTTGTTCTGAGTGATTTTGCTTTTAGAGGAGTGCATGTAGCAGAAAGAAGGTGTGGAGATGAGTGTTTCAATTATATTATCAAGATTTTATGAATATTGCAGGGGCTGAGTTTTTAGGAGAATGCTGTAATGCCTGAAAAGTAAAATAGCTTGATTTCCTTTACCCAGACTTTTGGGGAATGTGTGTTTGTACCTAAAAATATTTTCTGTGAACCAAATGGATCAAGATTTTCAGCTGGACTTCACTGGCATGGCTGAAATGCATTTAATAGTTGAAAGATACAAAACTGATAATTTTCATTCACAGGATAACAAAACTATTCATCTGCTCAGAGTATGATGACATCTGAAGATTGTGTTGTTGCTATTCTTCTTGCTGAAGGGTGTTAAGGCAGGTGCAGTTTTAAGAGGTTCACAGTGAGAAACAGAAAAAATTCACAGCTTGTGGCTGACAGACAAGAGCTTTTAGGAACATGCTACTTGTTAGCTTAGGAGTTTCTTTATGCAGATTTCATGAATGTGAATTATTTCTTGTCCTTATAGAAATAAAAACTAATTAGCTTTTCTCACATAGCCAGTGTGCAGGTCCTCTGTAAGTGCAGGTTAGAATTAAGGTGAAACAATTACTTGTAAAAATGATCAGTCTAACTGGTGTCACAAATTACTACTGAAGAGTAAATTAGCAGGTAATGCTGTATACAGGGGTGTTTTGAAATTTCTATTAAGTAATTTTCTATTAAGTACTATGTATATATATAACAGTTTTTTTAATATATTAACTACTGGAGGAATTGCAAAAATAATAACAAATTATGTGATTTGTAATGCATCAATACAGTATCAGGCTGCAATTATGTGCAGCTTTGCCTGTTTGTTCATTTTTACCTGGACAGGAGTCTTCACACCTTCACCACCACTAAATATGAACCAGTCCGTGACCTTTTTATTTAGCATATATAGCATTTTCTCATCAGTCTGTAGAATACAGTGAATGTTGCAAGATGGGAAATAGGTAAATAAAGGTGTTGGTTTGGTTTGGTTTGTGGTTTTTTTGGGGTTTTTTTGTTTGGTTTTTTTTTTCACTTGGTTGGGGTTGTTTTGGTGGTTTTTTAAAAATTCTGCTTGGGTTTTTTTACTGTGTCAGAAATTTCTGTGTGTAATTTGACATGAGAAGAATAAGTACAGAATTTTTCAGTTGCAGTGAGTCCATTTGCATACCCCCTGAAACTTCATGCAGCTAGACCAGTAAAACTATGCTAAGTGAAAATTATTCTTATGATTGTATGTGTGGCAGACCACAGTGTTTACTCTGCTCTCCACCTATGTTTCTGATCCTGAGCTGAAAATATTTCATGGGAACAGTTGTGATTGTCATCTTCCAACTTATTTTGGTACAAAATGAGTCTTTATAACTGAAAAAAATTTCTGTAATTTTTACAGGAGTCTCCTCAAATATGTGTGAATTTATAAGCAAATGAGGCACTTCAAAAAAGTGTCATTGCATTTTTAATTTTTTCTGATGTCTTTATTCAGCCTTGGTGTATATGCTTACCAATGATACAATATGATATGATTTTTGGCAATTTTTATTCTGAGCTAATAAGCTTGTCATATTTCAGGCATATGATGAAATGTAGTCCTAAATTGAACTATTTTGTGCTAGGAACTTTCATACACCCCAAACAGAGAATCTAGAAACAAGTATACCAGGGTATATAGCATCCTTTACATATCTTGTGTATGGTATGTTCATATGCTGAGCTAGCTGTAGTTGGACTGCAGACTCATTATTAGCTCTCACTGTAAAGAAGGTGAAGTCTTATCCTCATATTCACCTTTTCATTGGATGGGTATGTCCATAAAAATCTCTCTACTCAAGAATAGTTTGGAGTAGCTGTGGAAAGAAGGGGGCTGAAGTAGTAATTTCAGAGGTATTTTGATAGACATTTTGAGTGCAGACAAAAAGTGTAACATATCCTTAAAGCGCAGCACCGAACAGCAACTTTAAAACAGATAATTCTATAATGTGATGATATGTGAATTAATTAATTCCATTCACTATTTTAGAATTCTGCTTAAACTTTAGAAAGACAATGTGAAGGTGCAGAAGGGAGGAAAGAAATGTCTTATGCTTGTGCCAGGATATTCAAAGTTTCCAATCAAAATGAGTTATTTTAGTGTCACATTAAAAATATATTTTGTGGAGCCATAATATGCAAAAAAACTTCACTTCTGTCTGGATAGTGGTAAACCATCTCTATTTCAGAAGTTCCTGTGCCCCCTGAGGGGGCAGTGTGACTGTTATTGAAGCAACAGCCTAATTTCATAGGGGTTAAACTTTTTTAAAAACAAATAAATGCAAGCTCAGTGTATTTAAGGTGAGCTAGAAATAAATTCAATTTTTTGTTGTATATTAAGAGTGTGATTTGCAGTAGTTTAATAGTTGTCACTTCAGCTTCTCAAGAGTCCCAGCAAGAAGTGCATACCAAGTAGCAGATGGTGGGAGCCCTTACATCTTGAATGACAAAGCTTGTGGTACTCTTCAGAAGTCCAAGTTACGGATTTCTCCCGCTTTGATTTTTTTTTAAATGATTTGGCAAGGTATAAAAATTCACTATTATTATGAATGTCTGAGTAGGCACTGGTATATAAGCAAGCAAAACTTAGGTGTTCTTGCATTTAAAAGATAACACTGCAGCAATTTTTATGATGCTGTCAAGAGATTTTAGGTGCAGAAATATGAGATGCTGATTTAACGTGAATTTCAATTATTTTATTTTAATTACAATTACGTTATTTTAACTGCATTTATTGATGTTACCAAGGAGAATTCCAAAAGTGCTGAAAGAATCTGGTAACCTGTTACATCTCTTTTTTTTGGCAGATTTAATTGCAGTGGAAGGTTCACATATAGATTGTTGCTGTGCTTAATGAACTGTGATGTGGAGAGTTTTTCTTGAACTGTGCACTGCTGTTGTTAAGGGAGATCGAAAATAGTTGTCAGTTCTCAATCAAAATTGCCCTCATGTTAATAAGCACAACTGTGTGTGCAGTTTAATTGTGTTTGCTATCAGAGTGTCTAGCAGCTTAGGTCACAATCAATGTCAAGAAGCTGACAACGTTAATTGTGGAGATAATTTGTGTCAAACCTTCATTAACAACCTTTATAAAGATAAAGGCAACAAATACTATTTTTCATTTGTGCTTCTGCTAGGTTATGATTTCACATACCCTTACATGGTGGTGATTGCTTTATATGTAGCAAGATCAACGTCTTGATTGAGTAATAAAAGGAGGGATTGCATAATACTTACTTGTCTTCACGGCAGATAAATTTATGTTTGAATAGTAATTTATCTTTGATATCACATGATACTTGGAAGAGAACTGGCTTACTTCCAATACTACGTATTGGAGGAGAGTTGTGACAATTTTTTTTATAGGAATTACTTATGTAAAAAGAGGCTTTGACCAGATACATACCTTATTTTTTTCGGCTAGGTTATGGTCTAAGTGAAAGACAAAGATCACCCCAATTCCCTTCTATACTGGAATGTGAAACTTTTTATTGATGTAGATAGATAACGTTAGTCACATCACACAAAAAAGTGGATTTTATACACAACCTTAAAACCTTGTTTTCCTTGAAAAATATCCACAAGTTGAAAATGGCATCATTATGTACAACTGGCCTTGTTTTCTCTGTCTAATACTATGTCTCTAATGCTGTGTGGTTAACAAACAACAGGTTTTTTACTAATTGTTGGTCCAGCAAAAATTCACTTAGAATGGCAGAAATACTGTTGTTCGGATAGCTGGACCCATGTTAAGTATTCAGCTCTATTTCTGCAACTCCACAATGTAGATAACAGAGCTCTGCAGAAACCAGTGTGTAATTTCTGTAAGATGTCTTGGCACTTGTAGTCCTATAGTCCTTTACCAGATTTTGAACAGTTCTACATGAAGAAATTCCTGAAAAACTGGTTGTACTCCTTACAGCACTTAAGATTGGTGAAAGATTTTCAATTTAATTTATTGCTATGTGTGCTATTTGCTTCCTATGAGCTACTATACATAGTTAGTGTGTGCTGTTGGACTTCCTCATGGACTGTTTCTCCTTCTTGAAGGCTTGAGTTCTAATAGTGAATTCACAAAATGTCAAAAAAAAAGTTAAAAGAGAATGGCAGCGTGTCATTTTTCACTTGGTGGCCCATGATCACAGCTTGTGCCACAGAATGTCAGACTGTACATCAGATTCAGTCAAGTCTCTTTAGGTATCACAGTGCTGAGTTAAAACATACAGAGAAAGGATTCAAAGAGAGCCGGTTTGTTGAAACCCAGATGGTCTTCATCAGAATATATTTTGTCTTTTTGTGGTCCAGACATAAAGCCTGTTACTTTGGAAAGGATTTCTAGTTTTTTTTCAATTAAAGTGTGTTTTATTTGCTATGGTTTTGCAAATTTTGACATCAGAGAAGTTATTTCATGATTTCCCCATGGCAGTAGTGGTACACTGTTTTGCTGAGATGTAGTCTTGCAGTTGGGTTTAGGTACATTTTCACCAGGAAAATTAGCAGAGTGGATACTTCTAGGACCCTTGAGCATTCTGAAATGTTAAAAACCAACACATTTTCTTGACATTTCTATTAAAGAAACAGCAGGCAGATTTTCAGGAGCATTATAATTTCTATTAAAAATGCCCTTACTTACATTAAGAGTAGGGTAAAAAGTTTCCCTAATTTGATTTTGTAAAATGGCATCTTGGCATTTTGGAGTATTTCAGGATTTTTTTCCAGTGTTGGATACATGCATGACAGTAGTCTGCTGGGTTTCTTACATTCAAATAAACATGCTGACAGGAAATGGTGCCTATGGAAAGAGCAGTTTGCAGAATAAGGTGTTAGACGTCAGAACTAAAGAACAGCAATGTAGAAATGAAAACTAGTACAGTACAGGTACATACCTGTCCGAACTAAGAGAGGAAAGTGGAAGAAAAGGGAAGAGGTAGGAAACATAAAGGAGCTGACTGCTGATACACTGAAGATGGGAACGAAAATGATTTGCAACAGATGGTATAAAGCAACTACTATGGAGGATGGCTTCATAGCAAAGACCTGGGATATTTTACCACTTATTGTCCCTAAGTTCTAACATCATATCATTTAAATTGTTATCTGAAGGTGTATTGCATCTTTAAAAATTCTTTTTCTAAGGAAGATAAGTATGTAAAGATTTACAGGAATTTTTTCAACGTTTTTGTTCTCTGTTTAGGTGTAATGTTATGGATTTTGATATTTTATATTTAGAAGTAATGTATTGTGTTGCTCTAAATTTGAAAATTTTGTCTCACCACAAATAAAATAATAATTTCAATTTGTTGTAACACAAATAAAGGGAAAAAGAATAATGAATTAAAATGCCATTCCATACTTTCAAACCTGTTTCTCCTCTTCTCTCCCTCTCTTGTTGTTGCAGTATTTGGATCTTTTTTTAGTACTCGTTTCTGACAGTAGAATTTGGGGGTGAACAGGAGCTGTGCAAGAAACTGTGCTCATGCACAGTAAATCTGTCTTCTGTTATAGTCCTCTTTGCCTGGACTCTTAATACATAGTAATTTACCTCCCCCATGCAAAATTACAAATGCTTTCTCCTAAATGTCACTGGTTTAATGTCTCAAAGGTGAGCATCCTGTTTTCATGACACCCTGTGATCATAGCATCAAGTAGTGAATCATGATATTTTTCCAGTTGATTGATGAGTTCATTGTGCAACAGAAGTCAAATTGGATTTTTTATTTATAATGGTGATAAAATATAATGTGTGATCTTACTATTCCAATGCCATCAGATTTTGGTTTTAACATAAATTTCACTAGTAAAATCTATAAGTACTTTTCTGACCTTTTAGGTTTTTTTAATAATGCTTTCCCTTGCAGGTGAATGATATCACTAGAGAAACAAAGCATTTCCTTCTTTTTAAATTTTGAAATCTTGATGCGACTTTCTAAAAGATTATGTTTAGTGCTTGGATTAATTTGGTTAATTTTTTTGTTTGTTTCAGCACCACCAAAGTTTACAAGAACTCCCGTTGACCAGACAGGGGTTTCAGGAGGAGTCGCCTCATTCATCTGTCAAGCCGTAGGAGATCCAAGACCTAAAATTGTCTGGAACAAAAAAGGAAAGAAAGTCAGCAATCAGAGATTTGAGGTATTAGGTCCATTGTTCTGTTCCTCTGAAAAACATTTTTTTCCAACCTTGTTGTTAATCACACTATGTGTGTTCATTAACAGTGATTTAGCAAAATAGAATGACTATCAGGTATAATTTGGTGGGAATAGTGTCATGAAGTTTTTAGTTTTGAAAACTGGTTATGAATAAAACCATTAAGGAGAAAACTGCTCCTGCTGTTTTCTAAGCTAGCATGGTTGAACTGGGGAGCTCTGTGGTGCTTCTGTTCAGTTTTCTGTCTCATGAAGGAGCTGGTGGGGACATTAGTTGAGCAGTGACTGCTGTTTCCAAAGAGCAAACCACCTCCTTTTGTGACAGGTGCATTGAGCAGTTCTAGTCTCTGGCTGCTTCTGCTGCCACAATTCCTTACCCCTGTTGAGGAAGGAGATGAAAGAGACACAGTAGTTCCTGCTGCTGAAGAGGAAAAGTAAAACTTGCTTGCTTATGATTATTTTCTTAATAAATTAGGAAAAGGCTTGGAGAAAGATGTTTCTCTCCACAACCTTCAGTTAAAGTAAGTTGAAAATAATCTGTTCAAAGCATTCTGGGTATTTGAGGGAAATAAGAAAACAAGTATTATTCCCTCTTGTAGTGGCAGGACTAATTAGTGTCAAATATGGATTGACCTTTAACGTGAGGAAAAAACTCAGAAAATGGGGAAAGCTTTTAGAAGAGATATTAGAACTGACACTAAAAGTATATAATTGTCTCTTAAATGTTTTCAGTGTTGATAAGAGACTTCTGTTTGCTTAAAAACAACTGTTCAAGGATTAATGATTTTTATAGAAAACAGTTGTGACGTGCATTTTATGAGCAAATGATCTAACATAGTTATTACCAACTGACTGAATATTAAAGTGCTCTATATTAATTTGTACAAGCATTTGTGAAGATTGCTTGTCCTGGCTTTCAGGTTAGATTTTCTTAGAAAATTGCATTTCTTCTATAAACCAAATTTATTTTCTTGATTTTTGGTTCAGTAAATATCTAAAGAGACTGGAATTCACTCACTAACCATTATAATTTCTGGCTTGTATATTTACTACAACATGAAAAACAAAATCATTAATTTAAATGTTACCTCCTAGTGCCAAAAACTGTTTGCACTTTGTAGAGCATATGCAGAGATGTAATTGGCTAAAGGGATTAACATGGAAGTTTTATCATAAATTCTACACAATTTATCCTCTTCTGTTCACAGACGTTTCACTCAAAGTGAATTCTAAACAGAGAAAGATTGTGCATGTGTATGTTTACTGTGTGTTATTCGGCAATATGTCATGGCTTATTTTCTTAATATACTGTTTTCCAGGTACCTGTGAACCTGTTTTTAGGGAGAATAAGCAAAAATAAAGTAGTTTTATTTCCATAAAAATAGTTGAATGTAACTATAAAAAACACCTTAAAATGTTTTAAAAATGCCTTTAGTAGGCTGTTGAACAAACAGTATAGCCAAGTAAGATGGAATGTATTTCAATAAAATAGATGACACTTGCCAAGTGTTTTATAATTTTTATCATGTCCACTGAGCAGAGCAGTTACAAAGTATACATACTAAATCATTTTAAGCAGCTTTTCTTCCTGTTCAAAGTAAGGCCATTAATTCATGCCATTGAATCTCTAAATCAAAAAAGAACAACAGTAGAAATGAGATCCAGTATTTATTGAATCTTACTTACTTTGGTTTATTTGTTGAAGATTCTTCATGGAAGAACATTTAGTTTGGTTTCTTTTCCTCTTCTTTCACGTTAATATTTTGGATATTTCTCTGAGTTACTTAATGATGAAAGACATCAAAATGTTTTACCTGGATACCTGTCTTTATATAGTAAATACAACTGGAAAGGACTCTAGGGGTTCATCTTATCCACATGCTTTACCAGGGATGCTGGGGGTTACTTTTTATAATTCAATAAACTTGGACAGTCTCCTATAGGGTTTCATGAAACTTCCCATGATTATTTGTCCCCCATGGGAAACCAGAATTCTTTTGCTGGAATTTGATGTATGCAGCAATTGGTTTATTTCCTCTTTCTTGACTGTTTATATATTTGAAGACTATTGTCATCGAAATTTATTGCTCAACAGCTAATTCTCCCAATTTATTGAGAATAGCAGTGAAAGCTAGGCATTGCTTCTGAAATTAAAACATACAGTAAGACCTTGAGGGTCTTCCCTATTAATCTTTCAGCTTTTATTTATATTGCAGATATAGACTGTGAATGAAGATCCTTTTTTTCTCATCTTCCTTCAAATTAATTCAAATAATAGGAATTACAAAAATCTGATTTAAGTTGCTGAGAAGTACTTCTCAGAGGAACTTTAAAAGGAACAGAAAAGGGTAAAATAAAAGTTAAAAATTACATCATTCTATCCTGTGTGCAAAACTGCTCTTACTAAAAAATCTCTGTCATAAAAGAAATAAAATCTCATTCAGTCAATGGGGAAGAGTTAGAAATTAAGTAGCTGTGATATGCAGGAAAGGGGAGAACTCATCACATGAAAAAGAAGTCACTTTTATGATACCTATTTTTGAGACGCCAGACTTGAAACTTAATCTGTGCAGTATTTGCCCAATCCAGTCTGCTGCTTTCAGTGTCTGTCCAGATATGTTTATTCAGCATTCAGGTTTAAACCTGAATTCAGGCAGCTATTTTACCTTGTCTAGATTTGTTTAAGGCAATGGCTTTACTGAAAGAACAAGAAAAAGTCATACATCCTGTGGGCTATCAATCAAATTCAGTATCAAAAAACTCCAGGGTTTTTATCTTACTTTCACCGCTCCCAGCACTAAGAAGAAACTGAGCAATTGCTACAATGAAAATAGTGAGATGCAAGGCGTATTTACCATAATTTCTAACCCTGGACTTCGTAACTCTCTTATTGTACTCATATACAGAGATCTCTTAGGTTGCTCGTGTGTAAATGAGATAGAAAGACACAGACAGATGTGCAGATAGACATATATGTAAATCACTTAATGCATGTATATATAGACAGATATTAATTGTTTTTTAGAGGAAAAAAAAATTGTGACTGTCCTTTGTTTAGAAGTGCTGTTTACTGGATGGTAGTACTGGTACCTCTCAGTGATTTTTTAAATTGTTTTTTTATAAAGTGGATTATACAGATTATTGCTATTGCTTAATTTTTAAAAAGGTTTTTCCAGGACCTGCAAAGCATTGCTGTACTTACCAGTATTTGATGTGATACTGACTGCAGATCAAGAAGAAAATAATATCTGTTCAGTGAATTTTCTCATATAAATGTGTTACTTCTCGTGTGAATATTGGAATTTTAAAACTAAATCTTAGAAATTAAGCCTTATTATTTAATCTCCTAAATGATCACTTTGTTGGGTAAATTTACTTATTTTGTGGGTTAAATACAAAGCTAAGTCATCCTGTTTGGTTCAGAAATTGCAGACAGTTTTTTAAGTTTGGAGCTAAATGAGTGTGTGACCTGCATTCTGTGAGTAGAGAGGGAATATTGCTGGCAGCAGTTAAAATGAATACAACTTTCATTTGAAGATAGAGTGCTTTAGCTGAGAAAATTGAGAGGTATTGATGGTGAACTTCAGAATAAGAGAGCATTAAACCACAGACGATTTTCTTACAACCCTTTTTTGGGGGTTTTTTTGGTTTGTTTGTTCATTTGGTTTTTGTCCTGTAGTTCTTGAAGCTATATAAAAGTGGCCACTGAGAACTCACAGAACAGCAGTATATATTTCAACTGTTGCCACTTCAATATTTTCCCATATGACTGGAATTTGTCCTGATACATAAATTTGAAAAACAAACCTATCTTTGGTGACTTGAATACCAACAGGGCACTGTTCATGAACAGATTAGCTGAGGGATAGGTATTTGTAACAACATCTGTGACAGCTTTTGTTTCCTTTTATAGGTAATAGAGTTTGATGATGGATCTGGATCAGTTCTCAGGATACAGCCACTGCGCACACCACGAGATGAAGCTATTTATGAATGTGTGGCTTCCAACAGCGTTGGCGAAATAAGTGTGTCCACGAGACTCACTGTTCTACGTGGTAAGTTCTTTCTAGACATAACTATGTCACTTCATGGAGCTCAAAGTACTACATTGTTGTAATATAGAGGATTCTCTCCGGCAAAGTTAAATTTAGTTCTCTAAAAATGGACCTTACTATAGTCCCGATGCTGTTCATTAGAAATTTTTTTACGTAATACTTGACTGCTGTATTTGTGCCTTTTGACCATAAAATGGTAATGTGAGTATATAGTGTATGACAGATGAGAGTGAAGAAAAAAAGAAGTGAGACAGGAGTGCCACACACAACAGGTTATTATATCAATTACTGCTCAAGACAACCACTTTATGAATGCATCTGATTCACATTTTAGTGCTGCCCTGGGTACCTCAGCTTTGTTCAATCAGCATTTACACAGAAATTTGTTCAATTAACAGTGACCTTGAAAAGTTGCATGGACGGTTTTTAGATGAGGTTAAACTGCTGCGAAATTTTCCCTGCAAGAGACAATCATAAAAAAGGTGAAAAAGCTTCTTCCACTTCAGATATATGTCATCTGAACTTTATTACTTCAATGAGAAGTTTTTGAAAACAGTAAAGGAAAAATTTTTTCAACTCTGTCAGGGGTGAGGATATTAATGTACTGCCAAGCCTACTGTCTAGATAATACTCAGGGGAGAAAATACTAGTGTTCAAATGACCTGAACATTCTGTTTTGTCACCTGGAAATGAATAGACAGTGGATTTGGTGACAATTCATGAAATATCATACTCTTCAGTTTGCAGGGCTGGCTTTATGACTGAAGATTACTGTCTTGTATTTTGATATTACATGGCATCACAAGGTTTGCAGAATTACTATGTGCCTGTTTATAGGAATTGCAGATGATTAAATAGCTTTACAGAATTTAGAGGAAAATTTGTGGAATGTGTAATTGCCGTATGTCTTTTTTGTGATCCTCTAGCCCAAGCAATATAGGGTGACAAGAAGATTAGTTTTTTTCTGTTATTCTCCGGAGTTGGATTTTTACTAGACGAAAAAGAAATCTATAATTTTATTAGCTATTTTAATCATTGCAGACAATCCTGACATTAACAGATAACCAGCAACACTATGAGCATATCTATCCAATAATAAACCTAAAGACATATGTATCTTTTTCTTAAAGGAAGGCTGATGTAAGCAGACGTTTCCAGTATTTAAAATTCTTACCTCTGATGCCATGATTGTTCATTATATTATCTTTTAAAAATTCTTCCCAGTCTAGCCAATGAAAACAGGAATTGATAGATTGATGTCTTAAGAGCACCTGTTCTTTACTCCCTAAGATAAGGTTTTGCCTTTATCAACTGATAGGAGCACTTTTTATGTACAGCTTCCACATTGTTGAAAATGAACATAGAATGACATTTTTATATTCCATTAAAGGTTTTGGACATTAAAGGGAGATTGGGAAGAGGAGCAAGGAAAAAACAGTGTGAAAACTCAGGTTGAAATAGTATTCTTTGTCTTCATAGTTTCTTAAGATGTATTTACAAGGCTACTGGTCATGAAATGTGCGTGCATGTGTCTTGAAAGAGAGTGCTCTAAACCGAGGTTCTCATTTTGGCTTTTGAAGAGAAGCAACAGCCCTCATATCTCTCAACCAAGAACTACAGCAGTTGCAAAAGATAGAAAGGGTGTCTGAGTGTCAAAACTGACTGTACAATGTGGTCTGTTTCTTTAATAGTCCTATTGATTATTAATCGATCTTTTGTAAGGCATATGTAGCTTTACTGCCTATTTTTTGCTTGATAGTAGGAGCAGTAATTGTGGCTCAGTGCTTACTTCAGACAACACTAGTATTGCATCCTATTTTAAAAGCAATGCGTAATGATACGCATATGCAAATGACTAATGAACAAAATACTATTGGTTATAAAGTTAAAATCAAAATAAATTTCAATTTTAAATTTTTTTCATTAAAACCACTGAAATGTAAAGACTGAGCATTGTATCCAACCACAATATATATGGCTTTTGTAACTTCTGAAATATATTTGCCCCAGGAGTAGATTTATGGATTTAATCTGAAACTGGGAACGTACAAGAAGTCATGAACATACAGTGACTGTGGATTTAGATAAAGGGGTAATGTCAGAGAAAGCAAGGAGCCTGCAGAGAAACAGGGCATTATTAGGAGGTTTTGGTGGGGTTAAAATTTTGAATTGCTCAAAGTAAAATGGTTTGCTGTGTTACTTCCCAAGACACGGCATAATTCAGTGCTAAGGGCCTTAGCCTGGAAGATAATTCTATTATTGCAAAGCCTCTACTTTGCAAACTTACACAAATCTTTGTACAGTCTGCAACAGTAGCATTGTGGAAAAACACTCCATTGATGAGGCCTTTTTGGGAAAGAGTGCCTCTGCCTCACATAGCTGCTGTAGGAATAAATATTATAAATATATTATAAAATATAAGTAGGAATATATTTTATAATGTAGGAATATATTTTATAAATTTTATATTCCTATAATGTAGGAATAAATATTATAGATGTGAACAGGAATCAGCTAGATTTAATGAAATACAAAACAGAGTAGAGTGAGTTGGATCTGTGGTTGCTTATTCTCTACTCATCCCTGTAGTAGGTATGTGACTCTGGATTGGAGAAGATGCCTATGTGACTTTCATATGATCTTCTAATTGTTTTGCAATGGTTCTATCACAGACTGGGTGTTTGTGCCTCTTGCAAGATGTCACCCAGAGGCGGAAGTCAGATTTTACTCACAATTCAACCCACAAGTATTGCAACCCTAATAAGGAATGTCAGTGAAATCAGGGTAACTCCAGGAGCAGAAGTGTCTACCTACATTCATTTTGTTTGTTTGATTGTTTCACAAATCCCAGCTTGAGTGCTACAAATAATTTCCACGGTACGGAACAGCAACAGTTTTGTTGATATGTCCGTGTCTTTACAGCTAAATTTTTCAGTTTTTCTGTCTGTGGCTGTGTAGAGTAACTAGTTCCATGCATTACAGATGCTACCATGTTGTGTTAGGTTCCTATACTATGACCAATTCTTAGTGTTTGCGTCTCAAAGAGCTATGAATATAAATAAATTTTTAGCTTGTAGGTGTTAGAAGTTTACAGTGTGAGAAGGAAGAAGGGCAGAAAAGGCATCTACAGATGATAACATTTCAAGGCTTTACCAAAGACAAAAGATTGCATCCTTTTTTCTGTTACTAGAGTAAATCAGGAAATGTTCCAGGCTAAACTTGCACTTGTTAAGCGGAATACTGTGAGAGTCTGGACCAAGAATTAATGTCTGAGATAACTGCTTTTGATTTTCTGTATATAAAGAAGTTGGCTGCTTTCCAGGACAGATTCACCCATATGAAAACATTGAATTTGAAGGGAAACAAGGCTTGAAAAGAGAAATCTGGAAGTTCTATGTTGGAGACAGGCAGACAAGAGCAGTCCATGCTATTTATTTTGGAGCTCTTTGTTTTGAAAGTTTGTGCTGAGAACCAAAGGAGTGGAACAGTGCTTTGATTATTTTATTTATCACTGCTTAATACACGTGCCTTTCTAGCCAAGAATGTCAATGGTGTCCTGGAGTTCATTAGAAAGTGCATTGCCAGCAGGTTGAGGCAGGTGATCCTCCCCCTCTACTCAGGCCTAGTAAGGCCACATCTGGAGTTCTGTGTCCGGTTCTGGGCTCTTCAGAACACGAGAGACAAGGAGCTGCTGGAGCAAGTCCAGCAAAGGTCTACAAAGGTGATGAGGGGACTTGAGCATCTCTTTTGTGAGGAAAAGCTTAGGCAAATGATCATGTTTAGCCTGGAAAAGAGATGACTGAGAGGGGACCTTATCAATGTCTGTTAGTAGCTGAAAAGGAAGGGCAAAGAGGATGGACCAGGCTCTTCTCAGTGACACCAAGCAAAAGGACAAGAGGCAACAGAAAGGAAAACTGATGCACAAGTTCCATCTGAACATGAAGAACTGCTTGAGTGTGGTGATAACTGTGCACTGCAGTAGATTGCCCAGAGAGGTTGTGGAGTCTCCTCACAGGGGATATTCAGGAACTGTCTGGATGCAATCCTGTCCAAGATGCTCTGGAATGACCCTCTTTGAGCAGGGAGGTTGGACCGGATGATCACACTGCATTCCCTTTCAACCCTACCTGTTCTGTGTAAGAAATAGAAAGCAATAAAGTGTAGGATCTTCCTATATTCCCCAGACATTAGATGAAATAGCTTTCCTTTTACCATCCAGTCATTTCATGTTAAAGCCACCTAAATCTGTTTTTAGGTCTTGCAAATGGTGGATATTTTCCCTAGTTGTACAACAAGGGTTCTAGTGTCATACACAAGTCTATAAATTGTTCAGAAGGAGGAAAATAGGTGCTTCCTTCTAGTAAAGAAACCAGCGGCAATTCTATTCAGCTAATTTTCAGGAATCCCACTTACCTTTTTTTTTTTTTTTTAAGTATTGTTATTCCTTTATGAAGTTTTGTCAAGACAATGAGGGCCTCAAGAAGCCTTAGCTTCAACTGCTACTAAGGTATATGAGTAAAGCACGGAAGTGTGCAGGTTGTAAGTATGGATGTAGAGCACAATACATACATTCCAGTGTTGTTCCTGTTTGCTCTGTTTTCCTTGTTTTCCTATTTATTCCTACATTATAGGAAAGTAAAGAGAGAGACTACAACAGCACATTCATGCAGAAGGCAGTTTGTTTGTCTTGACCCATAATTTTCTCTCGTTAATTATGTTGATACTCGGCATTACAAAAATACTGACATACAGCATCGGTGTACCACAGGCAGTACGTAAGCCCAAAAGAAGTAAAATTTTTGTGGGAAGTGCCTAGAGTGGTTATTCCTTTTTATATTATTAGAAACTGATTGATTCAATGTCAAACATTCACTGCTTCCTAAAATGAATTTTTTTAAAAAAAGAAATATTTACTGTATAGTGTGTTCCTGCCCATTGATACACTCAGATATTAAGGTAATTGTGAGAGTTTTTTATGAGACTCTCAGAAGTGCACAACATTTTCACATTAAAGCAAAAAGAGAACACCGAAACTAGACAAAAGCAACTAACTAAACAAAAAAGACCCCAAAACAATTCCAAATCAGAGATGATAAATCCAAGGTATTACAGTTTTTGTTTCTGCTGCTAGCAATAGGTTCAGTGATAATAGAAGCTCATTTCTGTATTTTCACTTTACCTGGTAGTACATTATTTTGAAGTAATCTGTCATCTGGGACAGCTATCTTCGAGGGCATAGAAATTAGACAAATGGAGTGGCACAGCTGTAGTGCTGGAAAATGTGCAGTGGGATATCTCTCATTTCTAGACAAATGGGAGGAAGAACTGTACATATTCTGGATATTAGCTGCACAGTAGGAGAAATTTGCTGTGCTCCAGCTGGAACTGTATAACCATGTACACCAGTGTTTATCTGAAACTCTTCGCTGTATAGTCACAGTGATTAGCCAGGTGGTTGCTAGTAGGACAGGCTTTTACAAGAGGAATGAAGAGAAATAATGGAACTAAGAAAATACCTGTGCATAAGCTAAACACACTGGAAAGACATTTATCTCAATCATATAAGATGATGATAATAATGATAAGACTTTTGAAGAGCCAAAGGAGTATAATTTCCCAAAACTTTGTAAACTTTCAGTGGTCGTGCTATGTGTAGCCCCTTGTGATGAGAGCTAGCATGTTCATTACAATCATATTTTTATTAAGCCTCTTTTTGAAGAGGAACACTGTTGTTCCTGCTGAGAAAATGCTGCTTTACAGTTTATGCTGTAAAGCCTCTCCTGGGTAGCTGTGCGGGGAGGATTAAGAAACTAAACACAGCTGCTTGAAAATCACACAATAGGATTTTGTGAAATAGTGAAACAAAAGGAGAGGTAGCCAATGCAACTTTAGCTTAAAAAAACCCTTACAGACAGCTATGGAATGGCATGCAGATTTCTTGGAATGGCTTATGAAATAGTACAGATTTAGAAATATTTATCTGTAATGTTATAAACTATTTTGAAATATTTTCTTTGGGTATGCAAATATTATTTTTGGAAAATAAATATTAATGTTCCATGCTGTACAGTTTTAAATACTTAATAACTTATTGATCTTCATAAAGATGAGGTGATGACATTTAACTAGGAGCCAGAAAAGCATACAAAACAATAGTGGAATACATGTCTCATATTCCACAGCTGAGTTCAGAGGTACTGTATGTTTCACTTCTGTTAATTTCAAGCATGTACATGCTAGCAGTTTAGAAAGTACTTCACCTAATAAATTTTGTAATAATCAGTAAACATACAAGGGTCTGTCTGAAGGTCTATCTAACATACAAGGGTATTGAGTTTAGCTTTTAGGTATACGCACATGAGTACGTTGATTTAACAGGTATCTATTTTTGACTTTTATGTTGTTCTTAAAAAAACTATGTTGTAATAATTTAATATATATGAAAATGATTGAATAACTGCTATAAGTATTTTAAGAAGTTTCTGGCAAGTGCCTCAACTAGTGTTTTTTATGTTTAATACTTTTTTTCATATTTCCACTCATGTTTCTATATGCAGAATTTATCAAATGCATTTTTTTCCAATCAGGGAATATTTTGGTTCCTTTTTTTTTTCTTTAGTTTGAATTTAACACATCTTCCCTTCTCTTGCACACCATTATGTTATAAATGACCTACTATGGTCATGAATTCAAAGCTAGCCCTGGTTTAGGGCAATTTTGGGAGAGAACTTCCAGAGGGGTCCCTCTACAAAGCAAATTCAAGCGGCTCCTCCCCCTACTGGTTTGGGAGAAGATTTCCTTGGAGAAAAGTGGAAAAAAATGTTTCTTTAACAAGCAAAGTGTTCACAAGCATAAAAAATGAATAATATTAAACAATGAAACCTCTCGCTGTTCTGAAGAGATGACAAATTCAGAAAGTCCTTGTCATGGGGTGTAGCTTGGCTTGCTCAGTCGTCTCAGTCCCTCCTGCTCTGGAAATTGCCATCCTGGGCCCTGGTGGGTCACAGGTATCAGCCCTGGTGTTTTTTGGGTTTTCAGTCCAGAGCAGGGCTGATCAGTTGCAAGAAAAAGAAAAGCTGCAATCCAGGGAACTTCTTTGCCTCAGCTAGCAAAAAAAACTAACTAAAAAGCAAAGGAGAGCTCTGTCCTGCTGTCCATGCTGCAGACAACACAGTCCATGAGAAGGATACGGGGGAGCAAGTGCAGTTTCTGAAAACAAACTGCACGCTTCTACTCCCCACCTTCACTCTCAGAATCAGTCATAAAGGTGCTGTAGAACTTAACATCCAGCATAAACAGAACAGACAATTGGGGATACAAGCATCATAAAGTCACCTTAGGATGATATCAGAAATCTTCTTGTAAAAAATAGAGAGATCAGTTTAGAAAACTAGTGAAACAGCAGTCCTACATTTAATTATCATTATAAATTCCTGTGGTCAAAACTTTCAGAGATTAGTTACTTAGAAAAATTGAGGGTAGGCTGATGTAACATCTTTAAAGATGTCATAAGAGGGTATCCACAGATAACATATTTTTTTGAGAAATCTGTCCTAACTTTTTCCCTACATTATTTTTACCAGTGAAATTTAATTCAGTTCTTTGTTATCGTACGTATTCTTTTAAGGTGATTGATTGCTCAGTTCTGTTTGCTTGATCAACATGCATGGAGAAAGTTTTCCTGCTGCCAGTTACAACCTATCATGTCTTTGCAAAGGTTTATTTTACTTACTTCTAGTTCTCAGTGAATTTCATAAGTCACTGAATTTCAGCCAGCCAAATTTCTGTTTTACATAAAATGCTGTAAAGTTGCCTAGTTCAGTCTTACATACTTGTGCATAGGATTAATTTTATTTTATGAAATGTTGTCAGTAGTAGAAAATCAGTTATGCCATACGTTTTTACGGCAGTATGATGTTCCTAAGAGACAAACATTGGCTTCATATCAGTAATATGGCTAGACTATATAGTATTTGTACTTATTGTGTATATCCATGAAAGAAAATAAACTTATGGATGATAGTTCATGAAAAGATGTCTCACAGTTGTGATCTGAGAAACTGAAATAAAGCTGGACAAAAGCAGAAAAGCTCTGTTTAGCTTGAAAGAATTCTTCATTGGCAGTTTTGGCTAAGCATGTACACCTGTTAAATACTTTCAGACAACAGCTAAGGGACTAATTTTAGCATCACCCCCATTTAGGTATTCCCATTCTCCTATCTAATGACTGCATATGGAGTTATAGACATTTTTCATAGCCACAGTGAGCTGGCTGCTTGTGAAGTGCAAATTAAGCCATGTTGAGCAGATAAATTTTAAAACATATTTGTTTTATACTTTTTTTCCCCCACTCATTGATACCGATTATGATTCAATCCTTTTTCACAGATGATCATCCTTACATCATCAGAAATCTCTCAGAAACAAATGATAGTAAGAACAATGGAAAAGAAAACAGTGGAAGGAGGAGCAATATTTCTCCTCCCAGCAGAATCAGTATCAGGTTATGTAGGATCAGAACTAAAACATGAAATACCCTAAGAGCCATGATCTGCTATATACAATAAGGAACCAATTTGATCTGGTTCTTTAAAGACCCAGATAGAAGCAGCATACAGATGTTATATTAAAAATTATCTTCACAAGAAATGGTGGAGCATTGCTATGTATAAAACTGTTAGCTGTTCTGAACAAGGAAAGCGGGGTAGGGAGAAGGGTATACTTCTGTGCTATCATTTTGATATTTTGGAGTGCTACATGTCTATTTTTTATATATATAAAATTTAATTTCTTCTGCTTTTATCCTGGATGTAATGTAATTCAATTTAAATAAAGCTGTCATTCAAATTTGCATTGTGGTTCTTTTTATCTGCTTAGAAAATGATGGGCTATTTGGTTTTTTTTAATTAGTTAAAAGAAAAAGTGCAAAATATTTTTTCATACACCAATAATTCTTAGAATAGAGTCACTTTTCCTGGGTTTAGTCATTATACATGGATTTAAGGCCTTTGGTCTTGTGTAGAGTGCTGTTGGCGCAGTATCAGGTGTTGAGATTGTGCAGGTTTTCATTGCTCAGTGGCTTAAACACACTGTCTCAAGTGAAGCCAATGGAATAATGAAATTCAATGCAATTAATCAAATGCCATGTTGCCTGTTGTTTGTGTAATCTGTGGCCTCAATTTTGGATGCATTTTATATATCTGTATGTCCACTCACTTAACAAACTCTTGTGATATTAATTAGCAATGTAATTGTTAAAGTTGCACAACACTAGTTTTACTAAAGTAAAATTGACAAAAGAATCCTAGGGATTTTTCTTCATGTCATTATTGCGTATCGATTTTAAAAAGTAATGTAATTCTAGGGACTCTCTGTTTAAGGAGATGATACGGTGATTAGTTGCCCAACCCCTGGCAGTGTCTCATATCTGTAAGGAACCCAGTGGCATTAGCCGCTTGATAGTTTCAATTTAATTGTTATCGCAGCAAATCTTCATATGAGATATGTAATACAGAATAAGAAAACCAAGGCAATTACTAGAAAAATGCATATATTCATATAGTAGTCTTGTCTTCATTTTTTTCCAGGCTAGCCGTTTCTGTGAACACTCATGTCTTATCAAGTGTACCATTAGGGTGACAGAAATGTTTGCTGAAATGTAGGATGTGTTTGACATTAGTGTACTGAGGTGACAGTAAGATTAAATACATTTTAATGTAATGAGTGCTAATCTTCAAATACAGAAAAAGTCCAGTAAGAATGCTTTTTCACATGTATCTGAAAAAGTAATTTAGAAATTAGAGAAAGCTTATGTAATGCTTCAGCTTAGCCTGGCAATAGGTCAGTGTTTATTAAAATAGTATTTATTACTGTACTTCCTAAGTTTTCAATGATTTGATGTAGGAAGCAAAAACTAAAATGAAGAACACATACAAAATATTCAAAATATTTTTGGCAAACATACAGGCATCAAAAGGAAGATTAAATTCAATAGACCTTGACAAAACAAAAATATTCTGTTTATTAGAACTAGAAATGAAACAGTTCTGAAGCAGTGACTTTCAGTTGATTTCACAAAGGAAAGGAGGCTTTGTTGCATTAGTGTGACAGGAGGTTGAAAGAACTGTGATTTAAGTGGCTCTGCTGGGAGGGAAAAACTTACGAATACTTGAAGGCTTAGACAGAATATAAAATCCTGGTATAATATATATAACCTCAAGTATTTTCAGTGCTTGATTTAAACTGATGTAGAGTGCTGCACCTGGCTTACTAATGTTCTATTTAATGTCACAGAAAGATGCAGTAAGTAGCATCTTGCTCCTAGGTCAGTAGAAAATGAAATTTCTTCACTTAAAAATGAATAAAATGTGCAAATTTGTGTCTTACATCCATAGTGATTTAAACTATTCTGTTAAAATGATTTACTGTTACAAAGAATGTACTGTGAGATAAGATGTTGGACAATAATAGTAGCATTTTAGCACTTTAGTGTATAATGAATGCATCTTGTGACCTACAATGTCCATGCATGCTTAATATGACAACAGCTAAACAGCATAATGAGGTAATTCTTCAAGAAACATTTCAGTAAGCTTTTCAGTCAAATACAGTCAAAAAGCACTGATTTGAGCCAGGTGTTTCATTAGGCCATTCAGTGCACCTGAATCTTAGCTTGTGACATTGGTCTTTTGTAACATTTATATATTTCAGGGTATATTAATAATAAATTTATAAACTACTGTTGTTACTACCTGAATTATTTTTATTATCGTTACTGCATGACCCCTTTGCATCATCTACCAAAGGTCTGGGGAGTCTGGGAAGGATCCTGCTGACTGGAAACTAGCCAATATTGTTCAATTTACATGAAGGGTGTGCAGAAAGACACAGGAAACTATGAATGTGATAGTTCTAGCCTCAGTTTCTGGAAGACTGTACTGTGTGCTTCTGAAAGGCATTTAAAGAACAATCAACATTAGTTCACAAGGTGATTCAGAAAGGTCTTGTTTACCTAATTTGATATCCATCTATGATATCCTCCAGGTAGATAAAGGGAAGGTGGTGGAGGGGGCTTTTCTGGACTTTAGTAAGGCTGTCCCTCACAGCAGCCTTCTGGAAAAAGTTGACCAGTTGTGGGATGAGAGGGTGAGGGTGAAGAACTGGCTTAATGTAAGAGCTGAAGGGATTGTGATGAGTGGGGCTATATCTGTCTGGCAGCCACTTACCAGGGGTGTTCCTCAGGGATCAGTTTTAGGGTCAGTCCTGTTCAAAATATTTATTCATTATCTGCATATAGGAGAGTGCACCATTTTATATCAGAAGGTTTGCTGATGATATAAAACTGGGAGGTGCTGTTGGCTCTTGCAGAGTGATCTTGCAGACTTTTCTAGATGGACCAAAACACTAGACAAAGATTAATGAGACAAAATTTAAGTACAAATGCCACATTCTTGACCTAGAGCACAAGATCACATCTAGGGAGGAGTGACTGAATAGCAGCTTTTCAGAAGGGGTTCTGGGGCTGTTGGTTGGCATTAAGCTCCATGTTGAGCCAACCCTGCCAGCCAGGAGGGCAGGCTGCATCCTGGGGTACATCAGACACAGCATCAGCAGCCAGTCCAAAGAGGTGATTGTCCCACTGTATTCAGCATTAGTGTGGCTTCGCCTTGAATGCTGGGTGCACTGGGTACCCCACAATTTATAAAAAGTATTGAGGTCCTTGAATGCATTCAGAACAGGGCAGCAAAGCCGAGGAAAGGACTTGAAGCCATTGCCCCTGGGGAGCAGCTAAGCACTTTGGGCTGCCATAGTTTAAAGAAAAGGAGGCTAAGATCTTACTGCTCTCTGCAGCTTCCCAAGGTGAGGAAGCAAGAGGGAGATGCTGATGTATCTCTTAATATCTAGTGATGAGGTGCTTGGGAACAGTTCTAAGGGGCATCAAGGGAGATGCAGGCTGAACCTGAACCTCAGAAAATACTTCTTTAACAGGACAGTGGAGCAGGCTTCCTAACCCTGTCAGTGTTTATGAGGCATTTGGAAAATGCTATTAATACTTGCTTTAGCTTTGAGTCAGCCCTGAAGTGGTTGGGCAGTTAGATCACTGGAGATAACTTCCAAATGAAATATTCTATTCTGTTCTATTCTTAATTATAATATTTACATATTATATATTATATAAAGTTATAATCAATATTATTATTTGGCATTAAGAAGAACAAAGATTATTTAAAGAATGCTAAAAATTTTAGCTTCAAAAATCACTTGGTTTTCAACCAACACAAGTTCTTACTCTGAACATAAAATCATCTTGTTCTTTCTGTGCTCATTCATATTCCCAGCCTTTCAAAAAAAAAATTGTATTGGAACATGATAGCCGTATTTTTGTATCCTGTTTAACTTGACTAAGTACTGTTCTCCGTTACGGTGAACATTCTTGTAAAGAAATCCATTTTTTATGATTACTGCTATGAATGGCAGTTAAAAAGTACATTTTTTTAAATAACTTGAAATTCACTGTGCCTAGCTTAGTACGAAGCTCAAAAGCTCATCTGAGTTCCCATATATTCCATTGTTTCACCTGTTGCACTGACATGTTTTCACTAGGCCTGTAATTTATTTTCATAAAATATATCGTCTTAAATGGCATTATCAGCCTAGCTGCTAAGATAAACAAATCTGTATAGACAACCTCTATCGTAATGTTCACACAGAGATTTATTTGGGTTTTGGCTGTATAGATAAGGAAGTAGGCTATCTGGGAAACCCTCTTCATTATACCTGCAGCAAAATGAATTTCAAAGAAAGCAAATTGAGAGGCTGAGAAGTTGCCAGGTCTTTTTTTTTTGCAAAAGGCTACTGTCACTTGGAACTTGATTTATGGCAGGAAGATGAAGCCAAGTGCAGAAAAACCATTAATAAGCCCAAAAGCAATTGTTTTTTGTTGTGCTGTGTTACATACATCAGACAGAGGTTTTAATTGAGAATATGTTCAAGTCAGTGAAAAAATGGTCTTCTTTGCTGGACTGCAGACCAGTCAAAACTTGAGTTTGGCCACTAGTTGCAAAAATGTCAAAACCACAAAATGCCAGCAGAAAAAATGCTAATTTTGTTAACATTTTTCAGACCTGGAAATGTAAATTTAATCTTACTGGTAGTTCCTGTGATGGTACCAAGTGCTTCTTGTTTCTAAGGATATTTATACACATCAAAAAACTGTTGAGGTGTTTTTTGTTTAAGTTCTGAAACAGAACGGTGAAGGGAGAGTGATATTTGTTGCTTAATGAGTTGCCTAAACTTAAATGACTGTGTAAGTAGATATTCTTAAATGTCGCCTCATTTTCAAATGAATGTGCCATTCTGAATGTACCATTTGGTTCCAACAAGATTCAGGACCTTTGGAACTCCAGAATCTACATGGTTTTGGCACTAATACTAGCTGATAACTCATGAGAGATGATTTTAAAATACAGATTAATTTTTAAAATAGTATGTACATTTGAAACTGTTCCCCTTATGAAAAAGTAGGAAGCTATGCATGTGGTGTGGGCTGCAATTTCTTTCTTATGAGTGAGTCAGATAAACAAGGTGATATTTCAGGTATTTGTCATGAGTGTCATTTATTCATAGAATCAGAGAATATGCTGAGTTGGAAGGAACCCATCAGGATCACAGAGTCCCGACTTCGGCCCTGCACAGGACAGGCCCAAGAGTCACACCATGTACCTGAGAGCACTTTTTGAACTCTGTCAGGGCTGGTGCTGCAACCACTTCCCTGGGGAGCCTGTTCCAGTGCCCAACCACCCTTTGGGTGAAAATTCCTGATATCCAACTAAACTTCCTCTGATACAGCTCCAGGCCATTCCCTCTGTTTCTGTCACTGGTCACCACAGATCTCTTGATCAGTGCCTGCCCTCCTCTTCCCCTTAAGAGGAAGTTGCAGACTGCAATGAAGTCTCAGCAATGAGACTTCAGCTACTCTTTTAAAGCTTCCTCTCAAGACCCTTTACCATCCTTGCAGTCCTCCTTTGGACACTCTTAATAGCTTTAACATTTTCGTGTATTATATTGCCCAAAACTGCTCCCAGCTCTCAAGGTGAGGTTGCCCCAGGTCGGAGCAGATCAGGACAATCCCCTCCCTTGCCTAGCTGGCAATGCTGTGCCTGATGCCCCCCTGGGCAGGGTTGGCCCTCCTGGCTGCCAGGGCACTGCTGGCTCATGTTCAACTTTCTCTTGACTGGGATATCCAGCTGCCTTTCCATAGTGCTGCTCTCCAGCCTCTCGTTCCCCAATCTGTCTGTACATCCAGGGTTGTCCCATCTCAGATGCAGAATCTGTAACTTCCCGTTTTTCAACTTCATGTGGTTGGTGATGGCTCATCTCTCTCATTTGTGGAGATCTTCCTGCAGGGCCTCTCTGCCCTCAGGGCAGTCGACAGCTGCTCTCAATTTAGTGGTATTGGCAAACTTAATTAGTATTCTTTCCAGTCCTGCATCTGATGCTATTTTGATTTTTACCTTTTTTCTCTGTATTCTTTACACATATGTTTGTAGCTTTGTAACTTCTTATTGTAGCCTAACTTCAACATTTTCCTAGGCAGAAAGACAAAACATGGTCCACAAACCCTATCCTGTCTTGGTTCTCCGTAGAAACCAAGGCTGACAAACAGCTCCTCAGACACATTTTCACCAACAAGGTTCAGTCCCATCTAAGGAGGGAGGAGAATTTAGAAGGGGCTTGGAYTGGGTGGGAATTACATCACCACTTCTGCTCTTAATTGGTTCTTTTTTGTTAAGTAAGCTAATTTACCAAGCTTAAAAACTGTACGCATCCCTGTGGGCTTTTGTGGACATTTTTCCATAACTACCTCTGGAGGCCTTCAATAAAGATCCACTTTTATATTAATTCCTATACTAATATTATCTCAAAAGTGTGTTGTTTCATTTCTAGGTTGAAAAAGGCATCACATCCAAGTCATTTATGAAAATGCTGAAGAACTGGGCCAAGGATGGAACCCTGTGGAACCCCATTAATGACAGGTCCCTGGGCTGATGTCACCCCATTCACTGTAACCCCCTGTGCCTGACCCATGAGCCACTTGGTCACCCATCACATGACGTGTTTATCCAGCTGTGGGCTGGACGTTTTGTCGAGGAGGATGCCATGAGAAACAGCATCAAAAGCTTTGCTGAAGTTCAAAAAGGTTACGTCAACAGGCTTTCCTAGATCAGCTAGGTGGGCTACCCTGTCATAGAAGGTCAGATTTGACATGCAGGACTTCCCCTCATGAAGCCATGCTGGCTGTGACTGATGACTTTGTTGTCCCTCAGGTGTTTTTCAATACCTCCCATAACAATCTTCTCCATGATTTTACTAGATACTGACATGAAATTGACAGGTGTGTAGTTTCTTTCTTTGTGAGGGCATCCTTCCATTGAAAATCAAGACAACATTCACCAGTTTCCAGTCAACTGGGACCTCTCCAGAGTCCCAAGACTACTCAAAAATCACTGAGAGAGGCTCTGTGATGACATCAGCTCCTTGACTGTTGGATTAATCCCATCAGGCCTCATAGATTTTTAGGGATCAGGCTCGAGCAGCAGATCCCACACAAGTTCACGCTCAACTGCGGTTTTATCATTCTTGGAATTACGGTCTTCCAGTTTAGGAAGTGTTAAAATTAAGGCAAAGAGTGCATTAAACACCTTGGACTTGTCTGCGTTTGTGAGGTGACCACCCTCATCCTGTAATGGGCCAATGTTATTCCTGCACTGTTTTTGCCATCAACATGTTTGAAGAAAAACACCTCTTTTTATTGCTCCCACTATTCTGCCCAGTTTCAACTCCAGTTGAGCTTTGGTTGTACAACTTTTTTTCCCTGCAGCAGTGAGCAGCATTTCTGCATTCTTCCTATGTCACCTGATCTTGCTTCCACTGGGCACACACTTGGCTTTTTCTCCTTATTTCCAAAAGATCCATGTTCAGCTAAGCTGGCCTTGTGCTTCACCTGCTTGGCTTCCATTATTTGGGAATTGCCTGCTCCTGTATCTTTAGGAGGTGATGGTTAAAAAAGGACCAGCACTGAAAAAGGATTTTCCCAAGTGAATTTACTCATTAATTCCCTGAGCATCTTGAAGTCTGCACTCCTCATGTCCAGGGTTGAGAGTTTGCTGGCACTTTTCCTCCTGTAAACAGAGATTTTAAACTAGATTGCTTCATGGTCACTGTGGCCAAGACAGCTGCCAGCCTCCACTTTGCTTGCAAGATCATTTCTGTTGACAAGCAGCAGATGATGGGGGCAAATTTCTGAGCCGGCTCCCTTAGGGCCTGTTCCATAAAGTTGTCATCCAGGTTTTATGAGGAATCTTCTGTCCTGGGTTGTACCAGCTGTGTCATGCTCCCATTTGATTTCTGGCAAGCTGAAGTCCCCCAGAACAAGAGCAGTTGACCTGGAAGTATCCCTTCATTCCTCAAAGTGATATATTTGCATTATGATCCTGGCTAGGAGGGCTGTAGTAGACTCCCAGGATGACATCTGAATTAATTTTTTGCCCCTTGATTCTTACCCAGAGACTCTCAGTTTTGCCATTGCTAACTATGAGCTCCATACATTCCTTTCTGTGATGTACAGTGCCACCCCTCTGCCTCTTCTCCCTGCCTATTCCTCCTGAAGAGCCTGTAACCATCCAGCAGGGCACTCCAGTCACAGCTCTCATCCCACCATGTCTCACTTATGCCAGTGATATCAAATCTCTGGGGCTGGGACAAGCTCATCTTGTTTGCTCCTCATGCTGGGTTCATCAGTGTAGAAATATCTCACGTGTAGCTAACACCTCCTGAAGCTGCTGCAATGATCCCATTAGTGCATTTTCCCATAAGTTGTGTCACACCATCCCCTTGTTCATCGTTAGCAGGGCTGATTTAGTCCCATACCAAGCTAGTTGAAATCTCTATCAACAAGCTGCGCTAGCTCCTCTCTAGTGGAGTTCTAGTGTGCTAGAACTCTTTTTCCCCCTCTGAGAAGGATGCATCCCATCAGGTGTCAGTAGGCCAGGTGTTAAATAGATCATCTCATGGTCAAAAATCCCCAAAAAATCCCCAAATGTTTCTGATTACACAAGCCTCAGCAGTGACCTGATGGATCTGCCTATTCCTATCAATATTATTTCTTGTTACCAGAAGGATCAAGGAACTCACTGTGATGCTGATCCTTCAAGCAGTCATCCAAACAGCCAGACGGATGAGCAGAGATAATGGCACAAGACCAAGTGCTGAGTCCTAAACTTTGGCCACAACAACCCCAGGCAGCATTGCCAACTTTCTGCCCAGGCAGCTGCCCTGGCAGGAAAGGACCTGGGGGGAAAGGAGGCTCAGGGGGGGACCTTACCACTGTCTACAACTCCCTGAAGGAGTGTGTAGCCAGCTGAGGGTTGGCCTCTGGCGCAGTCAGCAATAGGACAAGAGAACTGTAAAGCTGTGGTCAGGGAGGTTAAAGTTGGACATGGGACAGAAATTCTTCAGAAGGGGTGATTAGATCTCAGAATGGGCTGCCCAGGAAGGTCACCATTCCTGGAGGAAGGACTGGACCTGGCAGTTGGTGCTGTGGTCTAGTTGAGGTGGTGGTGTTCGGTCACAGGTTGGACTTTTCCAACCTAGTTGGTTCTGTGATTTTGTACATGCAATAACCTTCTTCAACCTTCATTTTCAACTCACCTTTGCCTAATTACCTTGTGGGGTTCTGAGTCTGTCTTCTCCACTACATTAATTTGTTGAAACTAATCTTCTCATATGAGAAAAGAAGAAGGATGCAATAGGACATCGGTTGTTGGGGTTGGATTTTTAGGTTAAAAATACAAAGAAGATAAGGCAGGTGGCCTCATGAACAGGTTTATTGCAATTTCATATTAGAGGGCAGAGCAGAATTAAAGGTAGAGGCTGAACTTGACTAAGAAGAGGTCAGCTTTCATCTTCAGCTGTTAATGTAGGCCGTTTTATACCCTGATGTCTGAAATGTATGTCTAATTCTACTTTGCAGGTAAGTCATCATGATTGGTATGTTTTTCTTTTAGGTGAACTGGAAGCAGGAAGAATAGTTTAGACAAGAATTCACAAATAAGTTGTTTTCAATAGCTCTAAATTCATTATGTTTAATTTACTTCTGCTTGTGAGAGGGAAACACACATACCTTCTATCAATAGCATAGTTAGTTCCAGGTGCTCAGAAAATGTAAATACATATATTTGAAATAATAAGCTAAGTTCAAAAATAAATCGACTGTTTTAATAATTGAAATTAAGGAATTTGGAGGTTTGATATTTTAGGACTTTTGTTTCCTAATGTCCTTTTTTTTCCCTCTTCATTAACAAATACTTATATTGAAATATTGGTCAAATCTTAAGTACTGGTGATAGACCTGTAGTCAAGTGTTCATATTTTGAAATACCACCAGAACAGTGTTTAAAAGCTCCATATTATTAATTTGGATTATGGTAAATGATCCTTACTTCTTAACTAAATGTTACTATTTTTTTCCCCCCACATTTTCTTAATTATCTCAAGCATATTGATTATTCTCATTGTTTACCATCTCCTTAAAAGAAGTGAAAGAAATGGTCATATTTTATTAAAGAAAGTGGTGTACTAAATCTGTTAGGAACTCTATTGAAATTGATACACATACCAAAAACTTTTGGATACAGTCATTAAATCCAGCACTTGAGCAGTAGGTAGCACTAATAGTGGAATTCAGAGTCAACTAAAATGGTGCAAAGTTTAAATAATGCTTTGAGTGATCACTTTTTAATTTTGTGTTCCAGAAAGTTGATAATTGATTTAATTTTCTATATCTAGACCCATGTTATTAATGGAAAATAAATTTGATCTGTGGAGCAGGAAGCTGGATGTTCTCTGCTAAAGGCACAGCTAATGTCATTTTCTGCTCTCACTAAATATTGGTAAAAGTTTATATATAGTCTCAGTTTTGCCTTGATGACTTTTGATACTTCACATATTCAGAAGGACCTGCCGATTGCACTTTAAGAATTGCAGTTGTAGTTCAAGGTTCCTCACCTTAAGAAAATTCTACAGTGTAAGAACATTTTAATTAGGTGAAAAACATAGAAATTCAAAATTTGTGTACCTTCAGCATTTCTAAATGTTTAAAATATAGAGGAAAAGATAAAATTACTGAAAATAGTAATGTACATGGTTATTATTTAACAGGCAGATAGTTATTCCTGGCTGTTCTTTCCTCTGTATGGTTTACTCAAACAATACTTTGTTTTTGCTTTAGAAGTGGCTAGTTCTTTTGTACTGCATAATAATAGCACTCGCTTTGGACAGACTATGAAGATAGCATAGCAAACACCAGCTTCCTTCTGTGAGAGAGTGACTTTGTCACAGCTCTCCTGTCCACGTTTCTGTCCACATCCATCTGTCCAGTGGTGAAAAGCTCCTTTCATTCCTTTCCAGTGTTTATTGAAGCAAGGAGTGAAGGTCAGTTTTTTTCTCAAGTTTTTATTACTGATAGACTGGCAAGAAAACTAAGATTAATTTTTCTAAGGCAGGCCTGCAAAGGACATTGACAGCAACATGCCCACTTGCTCTCTCTTAAACAAGGGATCAAATAAATTTTTTATTTTTGTCTTCATCAACCGATGGAGAATGTTGTCTGTTGTCAGGATTATTGGCAAGATAATTCAAGTGCGTTTTACTAGACAAGAACTTAAAAAGAGAAAGCTGATGTGGCAGTGCATTCCTTCAGTTACCTCACCTAGATTTCACAAAGCATTTCTAGTCCAGGTACATGGGGTTTTTTCTTAATAATGAGTATTGGAAAGGTTGCAACTTAACTTTTGACCTGGAGAAAAGATAAATTCTTAGATCAGGGGTCAGTTACTTGAACAGGAAGAACTGGAATTCTGGTGTTACTGACATGGGTCTTGACCATATATTGGTGTTTCCAACAGAACAATACCATTTCTCATGTTGCTTGACACCTGATTTTTTACCCTTAGAATTAACAACAGTTTGATTCCTAAGTGACTTCTTGTTTCTTGCTCTGTTAGGTTTCTATGGATCCTAAAAAGCTGCTTACACTTGGAAATTGCATCAGTCCTGATGCAAAAGAGCACTGAAAGCAATTTTTAGTGAAATTGTCTTCAGAAAGCATGAATATTCACTATTATACTAAGAATATTTGCTTTTCTATTCTTTGCATATTATAAAAGAACTTTGTGGTGTTTTTTGCAATCCTCTCATATAACAGTGCCTGTTCTGAGACACTGTTACACTATCATTTAAAGAGGGCCTTTGTGTCAGTATATTTAAAAATATTTAAATTTTAAAATAAACTTTCAAATTATTAAGTGTCTGAGTAGGTAGATGGTAAGTAGGTAGACAGATAGTACCTACGAAAAGAGATAACCAAATACTACATATGTATTTTCTGTGTGGGTTCAAAACAGATAGGTTTGGTATTTGTTGTGCACTGTAAAATTAGCTTTCTGAATAAAAGAGAAAATTTAAAGGGTTTTTTTTTTCAGCCAAGGTTACTGGTGAAGGGAGAATGAAGTACTGAAAATGGTAGGCAGAAAGAGAAATCTGTGTTTTAAAGACAGATTTTTGTTGAATAATTTTGCACCTGTTTTATGTGTTTCCTGTTGCACTTAAGGTCATGGATTTATTTCTTTCTGTTTATGTTTTAAATCAGCTGAGATGATAGTAAAATACAGAAAAGGTTGAAGACTGGTATTGTGAAAATTATGTAACATTATAACGTAATACAATACTCTAGGAAAGCGGTAGAATAAGAGCAAGAAAAATAAAATGCCAATTTTTTGTTAAACTAAAAGTAATTAATTAGCAATGAGTAACAGACGGGATATGGGAAAGGGCAATCCTCTTGGATTTGGCTGGGATGTTAAATGGATGTGATTTGGAATCCATGACATTTACTGCTCCTTGAAAAAATGAATTTTGGATACTGGTAAAATTTTTTGAAGTTGTAGGTCCTGTAAGAGACGTGAAGGATCCTGAGAATGGTAGAATCCAGAAGTGGATGTCAGTGAAGAGAATTTAAGTTGTTGGAAGTCCAAAATAGCATACAGAAAGTTCATTTCATCTTAAAAATTGTTGCTAAACAAATAATTTTTATTACAAAATAAATGTAAAAGTTTCAAACTCACATTCTCCAGGTAGAAAAAAATTGAAGTTCTTACACATTAAATAAAATTGAATTTCTCAGGTAAATGAGTGTAGAGAAATCTAGTGAAAAAAAAATGTAATTTATTTCTGTTTTATAAAAATTTCATATGGTCAAGCTATGAATTCGGGCTGGGATGCCTGTTACTGTGCTTCTTTATGCACAGTTTTTGTACATAAATTGGTTTTGGCAAGGACATGGCAGAACCTTATCAGCTGAACCATATCTGAAGCACAATGGACACCCAATACCATGTTGTTTCAAAATTTGCAGTTGCTGTATTTAAATTCTATTCTATTAAAGGCTGATATAAGCAGGGTTACTCAGGACCATTTTTGCTGACTATGGAATTGATTTGCAATAAATTTGAAATAAATTGCCTGGTCTTAACATTACCTGCATTATATTAGATTTGTGAGGTGTATATTTTTTCCCAGGTGTGGAAGTAAGATCTCTCCAGGTGCTTCTGTAGTTTTGGCATGTCTCAAATGATGCTAAGTGGACATTTGAAAAAGAATTTTTAACTAGTAGAGAAAAAAGTTTCTGCTAAAGAGGTATGTCTTGGTTTAGGAATATGTCTTCCCCAGTTTAGTGTTCCCATGGAAACACTCCAAACCATGCACCTGTCAATTCCCCCTCCCCTTCCCCCCTACATCAGGCTGGAGAGGAAGACTTGAGGCACAAAAGTGGAAGATCATGGGTTGAGATAAGAAAAATTTACTGGAAACAGCCATGAAAGAAGACAACAGACAGAAACAGCAAGTACATTAATAACAAAGTGTGTTAACAAAGGCAGGCAAACTCTTCACATGCAGATCCTGCAGACCCTGGCATTACTCAACTGCTCACTTCCTACTGCCGGACCCAGAAGGGATCCTTCCTCTCCCCGAGGATGATGTGAGGTGGTATGGAACTATCTCTGGGTCCTAGCAATGCCTCCTCCTGGCTGCTGCAAAAAATTAATCCTTTCCTGGCTGGAACCAGTCGTAGCTGTGTCACCCATTCTGACAATCATACAGATTACTTTGTACTTAGGGGTTTGGGAGAGTAACTTTGTCTGTGAGGAATCCTGTAGACATAAATGGTCTTGAAAGAATAAACAACTTCTGTGGTGAATAGATCCCTTCAGAATCATAGAACACCATTGTTTCTCTTAGAGCCTTAAAACTGACTGTAAATAAAAATTGACTATGAAGAAAGTCATTAAAATTGTCTCTAACTACAGTAACAGGGGTAAATCTTGGACTCATGACTTGGATCGTCTTGGACTTCCTGAACCTAGCAGGATGATCATGTCATATCATATCTTGTCAGAATTTGCAAGAAAAGACTGAGATATAAAGGTGTTTGAATTCTGTCCGCTGTTAAACACAGTTTTGATTATTTTACTCTTCCTTGGCTACTAATTCAAAGCATCTATATACTACCTGTTCTAAAGAACATTCTAAACAAATTTGCACATTGTTCTCTATTACAAGTCCCAAATGTAAACTGTTTAACCACTGGTTTTCTTGTTTTAAGGTATTCAGTTATTCTGAAATTTAGACATCTTGCAAACTTCTATCAGATTTATTTTAGTACATCAGTTTAGTTCCAGCTGGAAATGACAGTCCAATGTGAATGTAAGTCTTTATTGCTTATATCGATTTACATTTGTAGAAATACTAAACATTTTTCATCTACAAAAACAAAGATATCTATCTCAGGTGCAGAATTTCTTTGAGTTCATGTCATCTTTGCTTGTTCAAGACTGGTATGGATGCTAGATCTATCTGTAAACTCCTATCTTCTGAAATAAAGCTGAATTTTTGCATGACTGTGAAAGGGCAGCCATAGATAGGCAAAGTATTCATTGCTATCTTCTAACTGTCTGTTAAGAAACTTGCGGTATAACCTGGGCTTTGTGGGAATCTGTTAGAGCTTTTCTACTTAGAGAATTTTATCATAGGGTTAACTTGCTGCGTTTCTTAGATCTAATCTTTCTGAGAAATGTTTCTGTAAACACTGACATTTAAATTTGAAATAGGTTAAAACCTTGTCACCAGCAGTGTGATGGACAGTATGATTGGATTGACCAATAATCATTGACTTTCCATCACAAGTACTGCCAGAGTGCCACTGTTTTAACTGGAATGAGCATGCCTCTGACTCATTGAAGTGCCACACAAAAATAACAGTTGCTTCTCATAAAGTCAGCCACAAAATAAAAACATAGCCTGAGGATATTGTTATTGCTGTTTTAAAATTACAGACCCTAGATTTACTTGTTAAGACTTGATATTTGCATTTCACTGTAATAAAAAGAATGTTTATTTGATGTCTCTTAAATGGCTCTGCTGCTCATTTCCATGAAATTTGGCAATATAAGCATGCATTTGTAAAGCAAAGTGGGAACTAGAAAACCATGCTTTGGAAATGGTATCACAAACACATGATTCCTTTTTTCATTTATTTTATTGCCACTTAGGCACTTTTTTTTTTCCTTTTTTTTTGGTTTTTTTTTTGTTTGTTTGTTTTGTTTTGTGTTTTTTTTTGTTTTGTTTTGTTTTGTTTTTTTAATTCTGTCCATTCTCATTTCAGATACATTTATTTTTGTCAAGGCAAGTATGTTCTCAACTGACAGGGTCAGTAAACACTAATTTTATAAAGGGTTTTAACTCACCTTCTGTGAGTTAGTGACTGTGAGATTAGGGAGAAGTGACAAGTGTCAAACACCCATGGGAGCTAACAGCATCTCTTTTGCAAAGTGCATTCTCGGTCATTTGTACTTGAGCTTTTTCCAATTTCTAGCAATTCCAGATATTTATGGAATTTCCAGATACAGGATTATAAAGCTGTAATAGAAACTACAGAAGATAAAAGAGCATGGAATAGTTCCACATTTCTGTTCTAGGAGTACACTACAGTGTATTTTATAAGAAACACAAATATAACAAGACCTGTATCTTTAAGTCTCAATGCTGGGAATAATAAATTGAGGAAGGTTCATGATATATTTGTCCTGTTACACTTATCTCTGTATCCGATCTTGACCATTGACAGAAGAGACGTAGGAAGTTATATGTCTCTTTGGTTCCCATAAAAAGACTGATTTATGTTCTTAAGAAATATTTGCACAACGAGAGTTTCATAAACTGTATAACATGATGGTAGAACAGTTTCATTAGCAAGGATCTAACATTTCTGCATCTTTTCCTAATAAATAAATAAATAAATAAATAAATAAATAAATAAATAAATAAATTTTTGGAAAAAAGTAAATAAATGGCTCTGAGGACAAAAACCCGAAACAAACAGAAAAACAAACCCACAATGATCCCCCAAAACTATAAAACAGAATCCCATTAAAATGAAGACCATTGGTTTAGTCCAATTATTTATGGCACTTGTAGCCTTCATAAATACTAAGCTGCCAAGTAATAAAACATGATAACTAGACTGACACTATGTACTGTTGTCATTGTTATTAATATCTCTTGAGGTACTCTATTTCAGATAAAGTGATTTCTTGAAGAAGTGGTTTAAAGAATACATTTCTTTAATGTTGCGCAGGAAAAAAAAATTGACAGTTTAACAGGTTATTTCCAGATGTAGTGCCAAAAGAAAACACGCCTTCTTAAAAGTATTATTTTGAATTATTTCTTTGTTGTAAGTCATAGCCAACTTGCTGAATGTAAATTTTATGTTAGAATGTTTCTAAGTAAACAGATATTTTAACTCACTGTATATTTAGGAAACAGGATATTTGTGCTAATATTTCAGTAGCTAATTTGTAAGACACTTGGGTATATAGCTATTTAAGGAAACCATTATTCCTTGTATACTGAGCAACACCTAGGATTTCTGCCAAGAAAAGCAACAGTATTCTGTGGCTGTGAAAACTATGACAGTCAGAGATCAAGGCAGGCATTATTCCTGCTGTGTGCAGGGCTTGTTAGACCACATCTGTCTTACAGGTTACAGCCTTTGTCACCCTACTACTTTAAAAATACAGAGCAAATGACAGGCAGGAGTTGAGGGGGCCAGTGGGGCTGGAGGAGAGACACTGGCATTCTTTGGCACTGGTTCAGCTGAAAGAAGGGGTGGCTGCGGGGACATACAGCAGCATCCTCAGCACCTCTGGGAGGGATGAAGGAGCTGTGCTCTTCACAGCAGTGTGTAGTGGGATTGTGAGAGACAGCAGCACAGAATGAAATACCAGAGGCTCAGGATGGAGATAAGGAAAAGCCAATTTTTTTTTCCCCAGCAAAACAATTGGAGGGGGGCCTGGCCCAAAGTAGGTTGGAGGGTCTCCATCACTGGGAATGCTGTAGTTCAGCTGGGTGAAGCCCTGAGCAGCCCAGTCTGAGCTCACAGATGAGCCTCTTTGGGGCAGGGGTCCTGAGGCTTCAGGACTTCCAGTATGAATGAGCCTCTGGTGATGTAGTTTACAGCAAAAAACATTTCACAGCTGACCTGCTTCCCCAACTATATGACAGTGTTCATGACACTGCTCCTCTCCATGTCTTGACTTTCATTAGTAAAATTCAAAATTTCAACGTAGAGGTGCAGTTCAGTTTTATGAGGGCACACAGCATGTGTTCTATTTCAGAATATTAATTTCAAATACTTCATAAGCTAAACAATTTTAAAAGATACCATGTGATTTTAAAAGATGCTAATATTCCTGCTGTGTAGATTGAGTTCAGAGTTGAGAGTTATGGACTTCATTACAGTAATTAGCAATACAGATAAAGATAAAATAATTTTTAAAAAAAATATTTCTGCTCCCTACTGCATTTGATGAAGAGGAAGAAGGGTTTGGCGGTTGGTTTTTTTTTTTTTTTTTCATTTATTATTTATAATGATGTGGAATCAAATAGACTGCTCTAAAATCCATTTAACTCTTTGAAGATGTTTTCATTATGCATTCTAATGTATTCGAGTTACCTGTTAAACAAAGCCATTATGAAGAAGCTGGAATATCTTTACGGGCTGTACTAAATACACAGAATTTTTTTTTAATGAATATGATAAAGTATCCCCTTGGTGCGAGTCTGTAGCTTTTACTTTTTCCATTTAAATGTCTGTCTTTTAAAGGTTCCCAGGTGATAACCTTATTTAGTGTAAGAAAATCAAATGAAAATATTAAAGACGAAAGGAGAAAAGATACTTTGAGAATTTCTTTTTCCTAATTTTTTATTACCTGTCATAATGTCTCAATGACTCTGCCTTTGATGTGCTACAGGTCATTGAATTTTCATGTACAAACAAGAAATCAGAACTCAGCAGATGACTCCACTTTCACCACAGTTCTTCCTATACATATTCTTTCAAGAAGGGCTAGGGTTGGTCAGCTATGTACACATCATTGTTCTGGGAGAGAAGTCCAGCACAAGCTGTAGATTTCATTGTTTAAAGTAGTTCAGTGTACTGCATTGAAGCTTAAGTGGAAGTTGTTCTCTGAGGAACAAGATTCAGACCTATTACAATGTTTTTTCCATCTTTCAAAACTGTACCACACTATCCTGAGAGACAAAAGGCTTAGAGAGAAAGCTGCAGAACAACAATTCTTCTTTTACATTAAAGAAATTCCTCTAGTGAAGTCCAAATATACAGTGTTACAGATATTCACAGTGGCATTTTTATAGGCAGATTTGCATTTATGGTCATATATTTCTTTAATTGCTGGCACCCAAAAAAGCTTGTCAATTAAGAACCTTTTTTAAATCATTGTGAGGCAAATGTACACAATTCAGTGTGTAAGTTACCCAGATGGGCAAGAGTGAGTCACAGAGTATTCATATTTTATATCCATCTTCTCCCTATATGTTTCCTTTGTGAAAGAAGCCTCCTTTGAAAGAGGCTTCAAAACAATGTAACAATGCTATAAGAGCAGCTCACATTCTCATACTGCATGAGATACTTTCACAGATCCTAATACTAAGTTTTGCTTAAAATTTCATGTGCAATGTGCAGCCTTGATGGTAGTAGTTGCCTCTGGAAGATGCTGCCATTTTTTAAAATGTGTATATCCTAACTAGTTTGTAACTAGGTAATTTTTTAAAATTTGTTTCCTATTTTGATATTTAAATGTTGTGGGAAGAGAAGGAAGCAAAGGAAGGAGCTCGAGTAAATTCTACTGTCACTTCAGAAAAGACATTAGATATGGGGATTTCAAGAAATGAAAATCACTAAACAGCTGGTCCAAGTTCTGCCCTGTAATCAGAGAGTAAAGACTGCAAACTCCATGGCAGGAATGCTTTTACTTACTTTTGAAGCATTACTTTACATCAAAAAGAGAACAGTTTTTAGACTTTCCCCTTCTTACTTGATCGTTCCTGGTCCCTGTATAATGGTCAGTACATTCAAATATTTAACACATTTTTTTAAAAAACCAAAAAAAAAGTTAAGCTGTGTATCACCAACACAGCTGTAGATTTTGTAAGTTATTTTGAAAATAAGGCCAAATTCGTAAAAAAGCATTACCATATCAGGCAAGACAGAAAATTTACTGACTGAAGTTCAATATTTTGTAAAGTTCTGGAATCAGTATGTTTTATAATGATTGCCAAAGCTTTAGTTTATCTAACTCATTAAACAGGTAGAGTAATAGAGAAAAAATGTTTTGCACTTACTTTAACTTCCTTTGTTATTGTAAATCTTCATTTATTTATGTTCTCTTCATTTATTTAGTTTCTGTGAAATAGCAGATTGTTATCAACAGCCATATAAAAAATAACTACAGTGAAAAGCACTGTCAAACTAATAAGTTTAAACAAAAACATATGTCATCCTATCCTGTAGCTTCTTTGACTAGATCCACTACATTTTCTGGGTAATTAACAGAAATGAGAGTCTTGTCAGGCCATTCTGTTAAACAGCACAGCTTTACAGGAGCTTGGGATTTGAGTCAGACATCTTGGTAAATGCTTAGGTAAAAGTCTATAGGATTATTTAGTGGATGAACATTTCCCCAGGGCATTAAAGGGTGAATTTTAAAATCTTCATTACCATATCTTAAACTTATAGTGGAAATTGGTTTTATATCTTGCTTTGGATGGACCCCTATGTTTCTGCTTCATACCAGAGAGTCTTTTCACACCAAGTAGAGTTAAATCTGGTCATCTAACAATATCTGGAATCTGACAGTTCTTTTACTGTGCAGAATGCTTTGTATGTCCTAACTTGAGAAGTTAATCGATGTTCCTGCCTAGGTTTTTTCATGTTGTACACACTCAAATTATTCCAGTTATACTTTGGATTGCATTCAAGATTTATCATTAGAAATCTAAAACATAGCATAAAGCCAGTATGCTTTATAGCCAGCTACAGAGATGTTGGTAGCATGAGATACGAGAGTCAGTTTCTGCCTCTGTGGCGTGAGTTGTGTCCACAGTGTTTCACAGGAGGGTGATAGCGTCTGTTGCATGCTACTAAGTCCATAGGTGAGACCATAGAACAATAAAATGGTTAATGTTGGAAGGGAAATGGTTAATGTTGGAAGGGAATTAAAGATCTAGATCCAGCCCTCCGTGCCTTGGCAATGGACTTATCCACTAGACCAGGCTGCTCAAAGCCACATCCAGCTTGGTCTTGAGCACCCCAGGGATGGGACCACTACAGTTTCTCTGGGAAACCTGTTCCAATGCCTCACCATGCTTGTAGTACAGAATTTCTTCCCAATGTCTAACCTGTTGTCCTTCACTTAAGGCTTTGTCCTATCACCACATGCTGTTATGGAAAGTTTTTCTCCAGCCTTCTTGTAAAACCCCTTTATGTGCTGAAAGGTGCTATAAAGGCTCCCTGGAGTGTTCTTTTCTCCAGACAGAAAACCCTGCTCTCTCAGCCTGTATTCATAAAGCTGAGGAAGAGCTTCTACAGCTCCCAAGATCCAAGTGTTGGTCCTACCTGTTGTTCAAGAAGTGTTGAACAACATTCTGAAGACACACATTGTAATTCTTTGGTAATCCTGTTCAGGGCCAGAAGTTGGACTGGATGGTCTGTGTGGATCCCCTCCAACCAGCGCATTCTGTACCTGTTTGCTGTGGAGATTAGTTAACTCTGAAGTGCGCTCCATCGTTCTCATGATCTTAATAATTCTTCCAAGAGATTACATACAATCAATCGGTTTTGCAGAAGGTAAATTCCTGGAATTGAACAGGACTGACTCTTTTGCTACTTTTAAGAAGGAGAGCTCTGGTTCAGTCTCAATACTACTTCATACAAAATTAATAATTAAAAAAAATTAAAAGTGCAGATGATAAATTGATAGATAATAGATCTACCTACAGTTACAGGCTGACTCATAATCCTCCAATGTACTCTAATAAGAAAAAATTGGGGTATCACAGGACAATACAAAAAGCACTCATAATCAAAGGGATATTTTTCATCTCTTACACAAAAGAATTACAAAGCCTTGTTTACAAAAAGTCTCCATGTACTTCCGAGTAAAGAAAAATACAGACATAGTTCTTAAGTATAGTGACAGACACCCAGAAACCATTTTGCCCAGCCCATCTTCTGATTTATTGAAAAAGATGACATTTTGTGACTAGCACATGCATTTATTATTTAACAGTATTACTGTGAGCCTCTGCCAGTCTTTATCTCTTTCTTTGTGTCTTTGCCCAGTCTTTTCTTGGTATGTGTTCTCAATATTATTTAAAATAACCATAAAGAAGTATGCTCAGTTTTCTGCCAACTTTGTTCCATCTGTCCAATTCTACCATTACCGCCATTTTAAAAACTGTGTTAGAGATTTTGGTGTTTTATTACTATACCTGGACCTAGAATCACTATTCTCAAATGGAATAAGCACTTGGAAAGGTGTCCATAAGTCCAGAAACCATCCTTTCTGCCTAAATAAATTTTATGATCTTGGTGTTCCCACAACACAATCCAAATCGTTCATCTTGTCCAAGAGCTGGGAAATGGCAGCATGCCATAACCTCAAGGGCTGATTCACCATTGCCAAGACCTTAGATGCCAAATGCTTAGCTGCCAAGGTTTTCAAGGCTCTTGGAAATCACCCAAGCTTGATTTTTTTTTTTTTTTCTGGAGAGTAAGTGTTTCTCCTGGTAAAATGGTTGCTGTTCAGTTGTGATGACAACTGTCTTGTGACAATGCATCTACTTTTTCTAAAGATGAATTGGATACTTTCAGAGTATTAGCAAAGTCTTTATTGCACTAGGTTTTTTGTCTCTTTTCTCCCATTTTCTCTGTGCTCCTAGACAAGCTCTGCTGTCACATAACTGAAAAGCAGCACATAGTAGCTTTGTGTTTCACAGCAAATAGCAGGCCCTTGCCTGCCTACTGCATTTTGTCCAATTTCAGTTGTGCTAGCTGTTGTTTCCATTTTAGTTTCAGTAACAAAAGTATTAGGTAAATACAGAGAACTTTGGGTATTCATACCTGTTCATTGAATTCTCCATCACTTTGCTAAGGTCTGTGCAGAGAGTACAGCCATTCTTGAAGGAATCCRCATTATTTGTTCATAATGTTGAGATGAAAGAATCTCTTTTGCAGTGATCTTTGAAGACAAAATATTACTATAATTTCTGTGAACCAAAAGTGTAATCTTGGAACATTTCAAAGGAGAGATGCCAAACTGAGCTGGATTATTTAGTCCCTGTTTTTCTATTTATTATGGTTCCACTAAACCTTTTAATTGATTGAAACTGAGAATAGATTAGCTGAAATTATAATTAAAATTACAATAATATAGTCCAAATTAAACTACATTATACCCTCTGGGTCCAGAAGGTACAGATCTAACCATAATGGTTTCAGCTGATCTTTAAAATTACTTCTAATATTTTTGTCATGCAGCATCAGTTTCTGGTTCAGTGGAATATACTAAATTAAGATGTTACGCCTTTGAGTCCTAAAATTATACTAATATTTTTGTCACTACTGCTAAATGTTATTTTTCTGACTTATCCTAGCTGACCACTAAAAGTCAACATAAAAAAAGAACTTATTATACTGTCTGTGTTTTTTAATATTCCTTATCTGTGTAATTATTTTGAAATGTTTTGGATAGAATGAATCTATAAAGACTTCTGACATAGCTGTTTTTGTCTCTCATTAAGGACAGGGAACTTGCTTTGCAGCATATGGAGGCAAAAAAACCCCAGACCATAGCGGGAAACAGCAGAAGATGATTAAAAGATTTAGAGAAAATGATGAGACTGAAGTACAGCCACATAAAACATCACAGAAGAGAGCTAGTTATGAGGGTTATCAGTGAAAAAAACAAAGTTTTACATTATTCTTGATAGAAGCTAAATGATGGTGGGCTTTGTGTTTTAAGGGATTTTTTATGAGAAACCCAAGCACACTTACAGAGAGCTGCTAGTCATTGCAGATGAAATTAGCAGTGGAAGCAATAAGGAACTTCTAAAGGTAGTTCATGCTGATAGTGTTTGTTTTTCTCAGATTAATTTAATTTAAATTAATTAAATTTTACTCTCATTTTCAACAGGAAAAATGGTCACTGCATTTAGTAATGTAAAAAACAAAAATGGTTTTATTTACATGGAGAAAATAATGTGTTTTGAACTAGTATGTGAAATTAGTCTCTTTTGTTATAGATTGTCCGACTTTCTGCTTTATTTGATCACAAGCAGGAGGAGAAGTAGGTTAAATGTCATACAGTTTGCTCTGGCTAGTTATTCACATTCACCAGTTTGGATGTTACCTAGATTGTTAACATCCTTAGGAACAATTCTTGTCCAGAATCAATGTCCTGGGAGACAATAACACATCAAAGAGGAAGAATGAATCAGCTTAAATTGAAAAGACATGAAGAAAGAGTCCAGATGAAAAAGACCTTTGGACAGAATACAAATTCTGACTAAAATTTAATACAAATATCTTAAGTGAAAAGGAGGTGAAAACAGCAGCAGTGCAGAAGATCAGTACCCTAAGTCTTATTGCTTTTGGTGTAGAACGTATCTGTGATCAGGTTTTCTAGTATCATGAATTTTCTGGAATGTGTGTGTGGCTGATAGTCAAACAAATACTTCGTACACAATAAATCCATGTATTTATTAAAAATAACCAAAAAAACAAACAACAAAACAGGTAACAGTTTATTCTAAAAAATGTCAATGACCTGGTGTCTGGAAAACTTCTGTGGAGTACAAACTAATGCTGAAAGAGAAAATTACCCAGCCTAATACTGGCGTGATCTTAGGTTGAACAAGGCTTCTTAATACATCAGTGTTATATTTGATGTGCAGTGTTACTGCTCTTAGGGAGTTACATAGTGCCATGAAACTATAGGAAGTGTATTTTTACTTGATGGCTCTGAGTTATATCAAGTGTATATGTAGCATACACATATCAAATATATGTAAGAGGAATGAGATCTGGATGGTTTGTAAATTGTAATAAATTTGAGTTATCAGACTTCTTCTCAGCCTTTTGGGGCTTTTGTATCATGTGATTTGATGATGTTCCCTACTTTCCCTAGAAATAAAGTTATTCCCATCTTTTACAGAAAGACAGAAAAAGTGTATTTTCTACATAATAATCATCACTAAAAATTTTCTGTACTTTCTTGTGAATCATTGATCTCTGCTCGTAGGTCAGATAAACCTATTCCAGCTGTTTGATATGCATCAGTACTATGCTAAGTACTAGTGTCTTGTGTTTCTTCCTGCCAGAGATGTCAGTATCCAGGAATGCAAGTGAAGCACTTCTAAAAAAACCTTCAAAAAAACGAGCAAGCAAGAAAGCAAGCAAGCAAACAACCAACCAAGTAAAAAACCAAAACCAGCAAGCAAGAACTATTAACTGTATATTTTTCCTTTTGACATTACAAAATAGTGCAGTTTTAAGGGAAGGAGTAATTACTGGAGCTTTTTGCCCCTACAGGGCTTTCTTTGTTTCTCAGTAACAGCTGTTTGGCAACAACAATTGTAAAAACTGTCAGCAGTTTACAAATTAATGTTTTTTGACTGCTTTTGCAAACAACCCCTTTCATTTTATTCATGAATCTTCTCGACATGAAGCTTTGAGGTACAGATGACAGAAAAACGAAAAACAAAAAATCAAGGTCTTCTTTCCTGGTTTTTTGATTAATTTTAAAATATGAGGACATGAAAGCCTTCATCTTGTACAAAAAACCTCTAAAATTTTGAAGTCTCTAAAAGCCTAGAAATGTTGTAATTAAAACCAAACAAATGTAAAATAAAACCAAACAATGTAAATGTTTTAGATACCAAAACTGCTGATAATGTCTGGTGCTTTGTCATTGTATGAATAACAAATGTATGTCATGTGGGGCAGTAGGAGCAACCTGAAGTGCCCTTTTTGTGCATGACCACACAGTTGAGGAAAGCAGCTGATAGCATATGCACTGAAGATGCAGCTGACAATGCATGACTTTTTATTTCAGCCTTTGCCCTGATAAGTTTTTGACTAGTCTGTTCAGAAAGCAACTCTGCTGAACATTCATTTTGGTTCTAAACTTAATGAGTTGTATGGGGATTGTATGAGAAAGACAGATAAACCTAGGTGAGAAGAAGGATGAATAAAGTCACCATGAGTCTTTTCTCAAGTCTGCTAGAAGCTATTTTCTTAGTGCTATGTGTTGCTGTTTTGCGTATCTTAACTTATACTACTTATCAGTGTAATGATTGAACTTTATGTACCTATCCTCAGCTCACAAATGCAATACTTTTTTTTAGAATATGTGGTTGACTTTATCCAATCTAAAGGAAAGGAAAAAAATGCAAATCACCTTCCCAGTGATAGCCATCTAATTATACTTAAGTATAGTTATTAAATTTTACAGTTATTCTGACAGTAAAGTTTATAGTTTAAATGTAAATCTTGACAAGAAAATAATTAAGAATTACCTTTGACTTCTCACGTTCTCTTCCTAGTGTCAGTGTGTTTTCGAAAGTAAAGTTTCAGAGGTTGATAATAGGCTTATAGGGCTGTGATCATGAATGGTATAGTTATAATAGTGTTGGCTTTTGTGAATTAAGAAGAAATTAAAAGTTTAAAAAGCACAAATGCTAAGTAGCTTGAATACCAAGTCTTTAGGATTAACTATTAGTTAGTATTAACACATTTCAAAAGCAGAAATATTAATGAAAACAGTTCTGTAATTATTGGATGAGGGTATTTCTAGGTTTCATCTGTTTATTCATGTTCTTTGAAATATGGTAGTTCAGATATGTGCTGTATCATGTTTTTCTTGCCACATTTCATCCATTCCTTGCCTTGTTTTTTCCATTATAAGCAGTTCTTTTTAGCTGTTCAGATAAGGAATGCTTCAGTGAGGATGTAAGAAATACAGAACACTTTAAAAATTAACTTAAGCAGGTAAGAACACAACTGGGAAGATTGTACATCATCCCAGATTCTCTGGGAGTACTGAAGAACATTCTTGTGAAATAAAATTCTGAATTTCAAGACCTTGTGTCATATGCCAAATTAGGCTTACAATTTTATTACGTGCTGAAGTTTAGCAAAGTCCTTTGTGATACAATCCAGCAAAATCTGAGATTCTTCCTCTGTGTAATCCAAGCTACAGTTTACATAAATTGTCAGTTATGTTTTCAATTCATGTTCCATAATGTTTTTTCATTAAAAATATTCACATACATGCAACTAAGAAGGAGCTTCTGCAGCTTAGTGAATGCTGTTACGAGGGGGGCATGAGAGATCATGACTATTGTTAATTAGAAGTGTTCAGTACTGTCAGTTTGAAGGTTTCCTGTCAACCAGTCAAAACCAAACTAGAAAGTCTTAACCAGTAACACTGAAGCCAGTGATGCAGTCATCAACAAACAGATGTCAGTCTGTACTATATATAATTTATTTTTTTCCCTCTAATTTAATAGCAATCTTGACATGAGTATTCTGTACAGCAAAACTAAAACTTTGGAGAGTTTTTCCCATATTATACTAAATTTCAAAAACATATTTGAACTGTTTAGGAAGCCTAAATCTTATATATTACTAGACTTAGGAGTTTAAAGCCTTTTATGGAAGTGCTAGAGAGAATGTAATCTTCTGTTTTTAATAATATGCTGACAATGCAATGTTACTAAGCATAGTATCTATTTTACAGATAAAATTGTCATCCTTATTCTAAAAAGGACAAAAGAGGTGCGAAGAAAAATCTGAAATATTCAGGAAAGCTTGTACTTGATCTTATCCACAACAGCTGTCTCAACACTGCAGAAAGTCAGGCTAGTTAAAAATGATAGTCTCTCCTGTATCATGTAATGAATAAGAAATTTTATTGATAGCAGTAAAACCTATGTTGTCTAGTGCTATTTCACACAAGGCTAATAACTGTTCTATGGTAGCTGTAGATACAGTTTAATATACACATGCATTATTCTGAGTACTTCTTGGCAGTGTAGTTCTTTTGTATTAAGTATTATCATTAAAATACAAATTTAAGTGTCACAGAGAAATGAGACCATTTCTGTAGACCTACCTAGAAATTTTGAGGGGAAAAACCTGCACTGGAGAAGCAGGAGGAAGACAGGAGATGAGAGGACATTTCTATGACATTACGTGCCTGTGAAAAAGAACCAGCATAATCAACTAGCTTGTAATCCTGAAGAGAAGGAGAATGAAGGAAGGAGTTCTACACATAAAAACATCATATATATAGTTGAGAGATTTTCGTATGGGTCATCACTTCAAATGGAAATGAACTAAATTTAAAAACCATCTGAGGACTTTGGCACATGGAAAGCCAAATATTTAATAGCTGTTTTCTGCTGCATAATACCTTTCATGCTAACATAAAAAAGTTTCTCCTAAAAAGCTGCTTACTGTAAACATGTAAAAGTATTTTCCTACTGTTACCTTTCTCCTATCTTGGAGATCTTCCCTCCATCATATATACTACCATGGGAGCAGCTCTGCTGTTGAGAGGTGAGATGGTTATTTGGTATACTTCTAATGTTTTAAAAATTAAATCCTTTCCTAATAGAGAAGAAATCTGAATCTAATAATCTAGTAAAACATTTGCTTCAGGTTGAAGATAGCTTTGCACAATGCATTCTTTGACATTCTCTAGCATGTGTCAGCCACATCGCAGGTGTCAAGTTACATCTGGGCTAAGACTGAGGTTTAGCACATCTAGAAACAGAATAAATTTGTTCACTATGAAGTGTGTTTTTATAGACTGAAGAAGCAGCTGTAACCTATGAGGAGCTCCTTATTTGTTCTGAGCTGGCTGTTGAGTTACTGTGTTATTTTATAGATTTCATCCAGTTTGGTTTTATTTGCTTTGCAACTGGATTTGGAAAATATGGGGGGTTGTTGCATTTCTGAACTGTACTTTCAACCTCTTTCTGCCCAAGTGAAAAAATCCAACTTTTCATGGTAAGATACAGGTTTTGTTGTACCTGAACAGGATACAAGGGTCACTCGCTCTGTTCATTCTGGAGGGGACTGAGGAGAGACCTCACTGCAGTTTCAACTTCCTGGTGAGGGGAGGAGGAAAGGCAGGCACTGCTCTCTTCCCTCTGGTGACCGTGACAGGGAATGGCCTGAGGCTGTGTCAGGGGAGGTTTAGGTTGGATATCAGGAAAAGGTTCTTCACCCAGAGGGTGGTTGGGCACTGGAACAGTCTGGACCAGGGCAGTGGTCACAGCACAAYGCCTGAAAGAGTTCAGCAAATGTTTTGACACTGCTTTCGGGCACATGATGGTGGCCCTGTGCAGGGCCATGAGTTGGACTCAATGATCCTTGTGGGTCCCTTTAAGTCAGAATAGTGTAAAATTCTGTGTTTCTTTCTAGGGAGTATATCATCGTGAGATTTGTCAAAAGCTGGATTAAAGGAGCATTATATTTAGAGATGTTACTAAATTTTTTTACAAGTAAAAAAAATCAGGATGAAGAATGTGAAAGGCATGAAAAATTCACTGCTTATGCTCTCATATATCTGTATTATTAACACTTTCTCTATTTTTAATAGAAAAAAGCACCTGTTAAGTTTGATAAAACATACAAATATTTATTAATGTCTTACTGTGATCCTTAGCTTTGCTGAGGCAATCCAGAAGCATGTTTGGGCCACCGTGTGTGTTTTTTGTTGAACTTGCTTTTTATCACCAAAGGCAACAAATAATTATTATTAGTTTAGATTTTAAAATGTGTTCTATTCAAATGTATTCAGAACAAATTCCACTAATGTTTTCCTAGGTCACTGTTTTCTGCCTTATCTATTCCCATGAGTGCTTTCAAGAGAATGGTGAGGGTCTTGTATGTGAAAAGGATATGTAAATACAATAATTTACTCTTAGTATAATTTAAATTCTAAGTATTGTAAAAAACGAATTAGTTGAAAATTGGTTATTAAAGAACAGAATGACAAATCACAAGCAAAATACTGGGATTTTATATATTTATATATTTTTATATTCTATATTTTATTTATAGTTTATTTATATTTATATATTTTTATACAAAAAAATTCTTAAATATAATCATGCAGTGAAGTCTTTCACAAAAACACTTCCTGGTATTTTTCACAACGCGTTTTTTCTGTTGTGCTCATTTTCAGTGCTTCTGTGGAGTCTTGGGGTGGATAGCTTCAGTCTGTTACTACAGGCTGTAACAGCAAGTTCTAATATCACCTCAAGTCTGAGAAATGCAGAGCTCATGTTGACTGCTCTTCCTCCCACTAGGATCCACCTGGAGTAATTTTTATGTCTGCTAGCACAGTTTTACACTTTGCTGTTTCTTCACCAATGTGTAGGTTGATGTTACATATGATTTTATTACAAACTATTCCTTTTGTGTATGCCAGATGCTATTTCCCTCTTCCTTTTGTTGCCCAGCAGTTTAACTGAGCATTGGAGAACTGGTGCTGGGCTGGGCCTCTTTTTTAGCAGTCCCTTGGTGCTCATCTGCAGGATGTCTCCACTTCTCAAAGCCTCTGCTGGCACACCAAGCCTTCTCTCTATGAATACCAGTGCATTAGGGTAGTAAATACCTCGTTCTGCCCAAAGTAACCTCTTGCTATGACTGTAAAAACAGCAGCTGTAATATCCAAAAGGTAAGTAAAGGTGACCCAAGTTAGTGATAGCCACCTGTCAGAAGAAAAGCTTCTGTTACAGCTAAAAACATGAAAATGAATCTGCAGGCATGTTTAGGCAGAGAAACCCTCAGTGCTGAAGCCGTGCAAGCCATATTGGAAGCCTGTTACTAGGAGAACCCTGTCAACATCACTGGACTGCAGCATTCACTTATTTCCATTTTATTTTTCCTCTCAATCAATGAATTTATTTCATGTGCATTGTATGAAATAAATAAGTATAAGGACTACAAAAAATGTGCTTACCTATAGGTGTCACTTTTATTAAAGATGTATAGCTAAAATTCCTTGTCACAAAGTCATGTAACACCCTGACCATTTTCCTGAAAGGACAGAAGTCTGCATATGGAGTGAAAAATAGGAGTCTAGGAAAGTATCAATAGGATCCATTTGAATTAAACATATTTTACCATTTTTTACCCTTTGTGCTAGAAAAAGGTCTCTCTGCATAGATGAGACTGCGTGTAATATACTTGCCAGGGACTCTCAAAAAAAAAAAAAAAAATCCAGATCCATGTCCCATTGTGGCAAAGTAARCCAGGAATGGTGGACTAAAAAAATGTAAGCAGACTTAGAGCCACTCTTCTCCCCTCACTAAAGCCATTCTTGTAAGGTATTGAGGTTGTTTATCACCATCAGAGGTGGAAAGTGAACCTGTTAAAGAAGAGGAAGACACATTGTACAGATAGTGAGGTGTCCTGGATGCCACCCTTGGACAGGACTGGTGGATGTGGTGACCGAGTAAGACAGTGCTCTGACACTGCTGCTGCTGCTTCAGGTGCCATGCCTGTCAGACCAGCTGTGCCCCATGCCTTGTTTGCAGCTACCTGTGCTTGGTGATACTTAGCTGCTCCTTCCAAGTGATTTGCAAAAACTCTGTTTCAGACATTACGTGGAGGGAAATTGAATTTTCTCCCATTTTTCTCACCATCCCTAATGCCTTAATTTTTAAAAGCGGAGCCTTTTCGAAGAAAAATGCATCAGGTGGCTTATCCCTTGCCCATTCAGCTGAGCAGGGACATATGTATCTGAGCTGAACAGGGGTACTTACATTTTTAAGGGAAAATTCATGTGTATGTGTTTTGTAGATTCAGATGCTAACCATGTTCCAACCATGTTCCAATTCTTATTGCTTCATCTCTTTTATACCAGATTTTAAATCTTTATCTCAAGAAAGTTTATAAAAATAGCTTTACTGGCATTGAGATTTTGTAGTTTTCATTTTAACATTACTTTTAATCAAATTGATGAGCCATAACTGAATATTACATACTGGATTGCTAGCTTACTTGCTTATCTTTTAAATGGTGATAATCCAGCCAGTATTTTTCATTAAAAATACCGCTAGTTTTTAGATAATTTAATACGCACCATATAATGGCTTTATTTTTTGTTGCCTTTGCAAATGCACATCAATGAAAAAAGAAACAACTATCATATACTTGCAAAATTTCTTTTTCAGGAGCCTTTTTTCATCTCTCAATATATCAGCCTGTGGATTAACTTGAAGGAGGCTTCAATTAAACATAATTTATGCTTGTTACAAACATTTTAAGGTATTAAGTGAAATATGATTTATTAATGGAACAAAGCAAAAATACAGTGGTGGTGTATGTATAACTTATGTTATGAAAAAACAAGCTTGAGACACAGTGCATAGATGCGATGGTTTTCATACCAGAATATTTATTTCACGTAGTTCAAATTACAAAGATGCAAAATATAGCTCTTGTTTAAACTGCATGAAAATCTACAATATCAGGGTGTGACTGACAGCCACATGCTTCTAAATTCATGTTGTTAGAAAGATGGCTTGAATGCTAAGATTTTTCTTGACCATGTGCAACAAAATGAAAAACATTTCACATGCTATGGCACAGATGCTAATAAAATAAAACTGTGTTTCTCTGCTTCCCACTATTTGCTAAATTTTGGATTTTTTTAGTTCAGGTTAGTCGTGTTAAATTAGAAACTGAGTTACAGTATAAATATAGAAGTGTTTTGAGTGTATCCAGTGAGGTTTTGGCAGTGGGTGACAAGAAAAGACCAGTGCCAGACACAGCTGGCTCCAGCTAGCTCTGCAACAGCTCTGCCACGGGACACAGCTGAGCCTATCAGTGAAGCTGGTGGTGTCTCTTGTGAACGCATATTTAAGGAAAAACTAAAATACTAGACAGGCAGAGGAGAAGGGAACAAAGGCAGAGTGGGAAACAACACAGGCACCAGCTAAGGTAAAAGAGGAGGAGCTCTACAGCAGAGCAGACATCTACAGCGCTGCTTGTGGGCACAGGAAGAAAGACATTGTTTTAATTTTTGTGTTTGATGCTCACCTGTTTTAATCAGGGCGAAATGTCAGTAATTTTCCTTAGATCTGATTTGTCCACTAGAGAAGCTGTTGAGCAATCTCCCTGCCTTCAGCTTGACCCAGCTCATTCAGCCTGTTTTCTCCCCGTGTCCTAAGTGCTAAGGAAGGACTGTGAGGGAGCAAGTGGCTGGGTAGGAGTTCACCTGTTTGCCAAAGCTAACCTACCACAAGAGAGGAGGAGTTAGGGAGCTAGTGCATGTCTCATAAAATATCCTTGGTAGTCTAAGTCTTGTTCATGTTGGAGTTTGGTTCTAAATTGGGAGTAAGTTCTTGAAGATAACAGAAGTACACCAGCTAAGTAAGGCAAATACTGAGAATGGAAGTCATGTCCAAGTGTGTGGTTATCTTTATTGTAGCAATTGTGGAGGAGAAAATAAATAGCATAATCATTGTGAAAGGATTCTTGTTCAGCAGGCTGTAATTTTAATCTGACATTTTCAAAAGTAATACAGTTTTTACAGACTTCTAACTACAGGCAGATTTAGGTAGTAGTGCATATGAAAGCTATGAACAGAGTCCTCTTGATGTAAGCACAGAACTTCTCTAGCACTGAATAAAGATTTGTTTTCTGCCTCCATCACTGTACCTACCATCTGTCTTGGGTGTGTCTTATTAGTGCATGCTTCCAAGATGCTAATTCAGACTTAAATGATTTTTTTCAAATATATTAATAAGAAATGTTAAAAAGCATATGGAGAAATAGAACTACTTCAGATTTTCTCAGCCGCTCATAATTGAATAAAGATACTACTTCATTAGCAGGTGATATTCAGCAGTAGATGCTTAAACATGGCTCATGCAACTCTCCAGATAAATGAAAGACAGTAGGTTACCAGAGAGTAAATTGGAGTTAAATGACTGGGCCTGTCCTTGCTGACTCTGCTGAAATTCATCCACTTTTTTCCAGCATGGTATCAAATTTCCCACAGTGAGGCAGTTATGTTCACTTCAGGCCTCTTTCAGTCTGTGTCTGTCTGTCTATCTATCTATCTGTCTACCTACCTACCTACCTACCTACCTACCTACCTACCTACCTACCTACCTACCTACCTACCTACCTACCTACCTATCTGTCTATCTACGTCCCATGTGTTTAAATGCATTTAAATTAAAATGCTCTTCTCTGGACTTCTCACACCTTGATTTTCCATAAAAAACATAGTCAGTATAGACTATCTGATTCAATCAGGGAGTCCCTGAAAAGGTTGAGCTTTTCCTAAAAGTACTGAATTTTTAAAACTGACATTTTAACTGACAAGTTTTATGGTTTTGTTACTTTTTAAAAATTGTATTACATTGTGGTGACCTATGCAGTTTTCTCTTTGCATCTTCAAAACATTGCAAGTAACTTCTCTGAAGTGAATTTTGCAGGGATTCATGGACTTCCAGAGCTTTTGCTTGGGTTTACATTAAATTTTACATGTATTCACAGAATTTTGTGAATTCTGATGCCTGTGAAAAGGGAGGTTGGTCTCTTTGAAGCATTACAAACTTTCAGTGGGAATTAAATTTCTCAATTTTTCCTTAGACTGCAGCGGTTGTATATGCCATTAAGGAAATACATGCACATTCTCCTTTAGTGATTTCATGTATATGAGGTTTCTGGATTGGTCATCTGGTATTTTACTATGGTTGCCTATATCAAAAATAACAGAATTACTGTAGGAAACAGCTCAGAAATAAATTTATGGGATGCACATTTGTGAGTAATTTATGCCAGTATTCCTGCATCACTTCAATATTAGACGACAATGACAAATTGAGTTTGTTTTAAGTGATAGTTTATTGATAGGATTTATAAGATTTTAATTACTTGATAGTTCTTTAAAGGTGTATGTATGAGTTGAGGCATTTTCTGTGTGTGTGTTACAGCCATGGTTGACTACCTATTCCCATATACTTTAGTATATGGGAATATATAACCAGTTTTCAGATCAATGGTCAGTCGTTTGTTGCTTCTCTCTCTGAGGATAAAACTGGTTTTCGGCAGCTCAGGTCACATCCAGTAGTAAGAACAAATCTACAGAAACAAAATCACTAAGGAAGGGATAGAAGATGGTGAGTAGTCAGGGTCTTCACCTTGTTCTTACACTGTAGTGCGGAGAAAAAAGATGGTTATGTTCAAGTAGGAGGTTGATAATGTTTATTATCCCTGTTGTTTATTATGAGGAGTTAACCTCTAGCAGTGTGACTGACACAGGTAACACCTCAATAACTCTGCAGTTACTCTGTTTGCCATATGAACAGTTATTTCCTTAAATTGGTTACACACCCCGCTATAAAGACCTGTAACACTGTCAAAGTGATGCTAGTCGGATATTTCTACTTTTGTGTTGTGTCTCACAACATTTTGTGTTATCACAAAATGATATCGCTCTGTCTTCTCTACGTGGGAAAAGAAATAATACTGGGTTTTTAAAAACTAGAGTGTAAGAGTTTTGGGGGCAGAAATCAATCTACATGTAACTGGCTCTGCCTGCACTTAAGAGGTTGATATATTAAGAATCAAATATAATGGCCTTTTGATGAACAAACATAGGTCATCAGTGTACTATAGCTTGAAGGGAGAGAAAGTTCTTTCTAGCATACATGACAAGTGCCTAATCCAAACCTACAGTACTGAAATGACATCTTGTGTGAGTCAAAGTCTGAGATCCTTCTGTGTTTGTCACCTGATGCAGAAGTAGTTCAGGTGGTTCATGAATAATGAGCCGGCAGTATGTGCTCACAGCCCAGAAAGCCAAACATGTCCTGGGCTGCATCCAAAGCAGTGCACCCAGCAGGGCCAGGGAGGGGATTTTGCCCCTCTGCTCTGCTCAGACTCCCCCTGCAGGGCCACATCCAGCTCTGGAGTGCCCAACATAAGAAGGACGTGAAACTGTTGGAGCAAGTCCAGAGAAGGGTATGAGCTTGATAAGAGGACTGGAGCACTTTCCTTATGAAGACAGACTTCATGAGGAAGTTGGGCCTATTCTGCCTGGAGAAGATTGCATAGACTCACAGCACCTTCCTGAAGGGGGCCTGCAGGGAAGGTGGAGAGKGACTCTTCATAAGGAACTGCACTGAAGGACAAGTGGGAATGGCTTCAGATAGAAAGAAGGGAAATTTAGATATGATATTGGGAAGAAATTCTGTACTGTGAGTGGTGAGGCATTGAAACAGGGTGTTTTGGAGGTTATGGATTCCCCAGCCCCAGCAATGTTCTAACCTGAGTTGGATGGGACTTTGAGAAAACTGGTCTAGTGGGATGTGTCCCTTCTCATGACAGGAAGATTGGGACTAGACAATCTTTATGGTCCATTCCATACCCTTAATGTTCCATGAGTCTAAGATAATGGGAAAGAACTTTAAAATATTACTAACTCATTTACTACATCTTTCACTTTAATAATCATTCATTCATTCATTCAGACAAGAGATTTAAATTGTGATTGGATAGATTGCTAAATGTATACAAATCTATTTATTTGAATAAGACACTTCTTGCATCTGAAGCACTGTATGAACAATAATTCCACTTCCTGATTGCCTCCATCATTTACTTTTACTATGGCATAGAACTGCTGAAGTGAAATAGTGCAGGAAGATCTGTGGAATTATTTAGCTTCAGCACCTGTTGGGAGGTGCTGTCAGTCAAAGCCTGCAGTGGAAGAGATAACTGGGTTTGGCAGAAGCAGAAAAGTTTGTAGTTATAAAGTTCTCATGCAAAGGCAATACCATTATTGTTAATTAAACGAACAAGAAAATAGAATATAATACTCATTATCTAAATAAATTTCTTGGAATTTTAGAAAGAATTTTACATTTCCTGTTAATGGCATTTTTAAATTAAATTAGTGTGTATTGACTCACTTTGGATGCATTTAAATTGTCACCTTAAATTAGTTTTCAGAAAGTATTTTGAACCCATTAATTTCATCATAAGTTTTAAGGTGAAGGAATAGCTCTCAAGATTGTAGTCAAGGTCCTTCAGAGATGCATGCCTTTCTTACTGCAACATAGTGTGGAATTCATATTGTTGCTAGATTCTTGTATGAGTTCTATACTTTTACTGTATATTCTAGTAACGTTTGCCTTACAACTGGTTTATACTCTGGCCTTGGATGTTGAATACCCTTCTGTTGAAAATGAATTGACACATGAAAAACCAAATCCAGAATAGTTTTCCTGGATTATATTTGCTGTGAGTGAAATCCACAAAAATTGGTGAAAGCTTATTGTTCTGGAAAAATTAAATTTGCCCTAAGGCTCTTGTGTAAGAAGGTCATCATCTTGCATTGAACAGCACAGTATGGCTCTGTAACATTGTGAATACCTTAACACTGTTGCTACAATATTTATCAGGAAAAGCGTATTTAGCGATTAAAGGATAAGAGTGTTTAAAATAATTTTGAGTAATGCAAATACCATATTCAACTAATACAATATCTTAATTTTGCTCATTGGGATTTAATCAAAGTAATAAACGATTACCATTAAATGCTTGGCAAAATAATGGTCTTGTAATGTAAAGTAGGCGCACCTGATCATAGTCTAGAAGCTATATGTCAGTCTAGTTGCTTTTCATTATTTAGAAGCCTGCTGAAAATGTTTTATTTATAAACACTAAAACAGATTACTTAAATGCACTCTGAGACCAGTTCACATCAGTGAGAAACATGAGTTCTGACCTTCTGATTTCTTAAGAGAAATCAGAAATAATCCAGAATTCCAAGACTAAAGTTCAGCTGCATCATTAGTGTTTTATTTTGCCCTGCAGTTTACCTTAGCAAGTAGTCAAAGCACAGATAAAAACTGATTAAAAAATAGAACATAAATACATTCTGACATAAAATAAAACCCTGTTCATAAATATATGTCTGAATCTGATAAACTGTACTTTGGCAGAACAAAACTATCTCTGCCTAGATTCAGTAAAGGAATTTGGGTATCCTGCAGCTGATCACCAGGTATATAAATGTATTATTTGCATGTGGGCAGCCCGATACAACAGCAGCGAAAGCATGTGCATGTTATGGGATTATATCCTGCTGCAATATTTGGGTGAAGTGCCATAATGCTGAGGGTTGAACATGAATGTCTCATAGTGTGATCTCTACATTTACAGATATTGCCTCTTTATTTGTTTTCATTTTTGGGGTTTTTTGTTGTCATAATGTAACCTCAACCAGCATTGAAGCCCCACACAGCTGCCCGTTCATTCCCCCACTAGTGGGATGGGTGAGCGAAATGGAGGAGTAAAAATGGAAAAGCTTAGGTATGGTGACAAAGAAAGTTTAATAGGAAAAAGCCTTGCACATAAACAAAGCAAATCAAGGCATTAATCCCCCCCTTCCAGTGGGCAGTCAGGTGTTCAGCCATCTTCAAAAAAAAAGCCAGACTCTGTCATGTGTAATAGTGCCTTAGGAAAACAAACACAATTACTCCCTAGGTCATCGCTCTTCCTTTTTCTCCCATGAGCTTTGTGTACATGATGCCATGTGGAACATCCCTGTGGTCAGTTGGAGTCAGCTGTCCTGGCTGTGTCTCCTCCCAGCTTCTCATGCATGCCCAGTCTCGTCACTGGTGGAGCAGTACAAGAAGCAGGCATTGACGCTATGCAGGCACTGCTCAGTAATAACAAAAACATCTCTCTATTATCAACTCTGTTTTCAGCACAGATCCAAAACACATCCCATGCCAGCCACTGTGAAGAAAATTAAGTCTATCCTAGCCAAAAGCAGCATGCAGATGTTGCTGAAGTTGCCCCCTCCCGTGCCCTTTTCTTTTTTTAAAAAGGGAAGACTATCTTGGCCTGCTTTTTCAACACTGGACTGTTTGCAGGTTTTCCCTCTTAATTTGACTTCAGCAATACAGTCTGGGAGTCTAATGGACCTAAATAACAAGGCATACAGTTAGATATATAGGTAATTGGCAGCCTCATTTTCCTATCTTTGCACAAGAGGCTAAATTGCTTTAGTTGCTTTAGTAGAGTATCAGCAGCAAGGACTAAGCACAGGCTGTGGGAAAGTAGTGCCATGTTCTAATTCAACTTCTTTCTGAATTTTTCTGTTATGTAATCTGATGCTCAGTGTTGTATTTTTACCTTGATCTTTTTCCAGGAAATTATTAACAGATAAAAACGATGATATGGTCAGTAGTGATGTTGTCATTGTAAATCTATGCTCAGCTGCTCTTGGTTTCATTTTCTCTTAACCTTAGATTATAAGAAGGGCATGAACACTGAAACATGTTCAGATAAAACCCCAGGACAGTATTTTTAATAAATGCACATAGCATGACTATGTTATTTCTTAAAATAACTACACTGTATTTTGCAGAACCTGTGTCATGTCTCTGTATTCAGGCACTTCCCATATGCTTCATCCGTGTGAAGTGTGCACCCTGTTTGAAGTTTACTCTTCTGATACTGAAGCAAATTTCTTGACATAAGGGAGGGTTTTGTTAGAAAGAGTAAACAGGATAAGGAAACAAAATATTAAGTAGCTAAGTGTATAATAGTAGAGTAGCTAATGCTCTAATAGAGTTTTACTTTTTTCATTCCTTCTTCCATTCTTGTGGTCTTCTGGTTGAATTGAACTCCAGTTTTAATTTTGATTTGTAAAAAACAAAACTGTTTATGGTATAATTTCTTGAATATTGAACCATATTTGATAGCAAATGATAATTTACATATTTACATACTGATTCCATTATTTTATTTATTGTATTTCACAGGGTTTTCTGTATGTGTGGTTGTTTTTTAAATGCTCCATTGTTCACTTATTATCTTGACTGGGATCTTGGGAGAGCACAAGAGTCTGTGAAGCTGATGAACAGAAAAGTCTATGAAGTTCACTAATGACAAATAAACATAGCTTGTACAACTTTAGTCATAAACACCAAATGGGTTTATGGCTTAAGGTAAAGATTGATAAATGGAATATGCTAAATAAAATCCTGAATAGGAACACTTGCCCAGTATCTGTAGGCTATCTGTGAAGCAGAAAAGTTAAAGCTTTATTCTTTTATGCATTAGCCTGTGGAAACAATTTCACTTCTGAAATGCTTCAAGAACATTTGACTGTAATGGGCTTTGTACTGCCTGCTTTGGCTGTACCCTGTAGAGAGCACTCAGCCCATTCAGCTTGAACTCCATTTTATCTAGCTCTTATCCATTAATTTTATCCTGACCTTGGGCATAAAATATATGCACTTTTTATGCTTCATGCTTTTTGTGGAGAAAGAGGAATAGCATTACCCATCAATCACCATTATGAATGATATAGCTTAAAACAAACACAGGTCAGAGACAGATACGTTAAGAGCGGTTTTGTATTGATTCCATCACAATACTGAGTTAAAAGGGGAAAAAAGAACACATCAGAGTATAAATGATGAAAAGAGATTTGGAAAACAACAACCGCTATGAAGTAAACTTAAGGGCTTTACTTTAGGGTTATTATTGGGGAAAAAAGAATTGCTATTATTAATACAATCTACCTCCCCTTAATATATTTATTGTCATAGCTTAGACTCTGCAGTGTACTACAGCAATAAGGTCTGTGTGTTTTACTGTTGCATTTTTTCCTGTTGAAAGCTTTTTTGTTAAAAGAACCTTACACTGATTAGATCCTTTATATTTAGCTCTAGTGCTGAAATATTTATACCATACTTCTCGCTATAGGCACTTTTTATTTGTTTGTTATTCCAATCCACTTGCAGAACACTGACTACAGTAAAAGTGAATATCTTGTTAGGATCTGTGACACTAATACTAATCACAGAAGTTTTAACAAGCCTGCCTGAATTACAGTATGTATCTCTATTGTAATGTACATGGAGAAAAGAAATCCCCCTTTGTTAATGAATTTCCATTGAGGAAATAGTGACTTAAGTAATATTATTGATGGAGGACAGTAGTTTTACACTGTGAGACTTCTCTTTGGAAACAAGAAAACCTAGGAAATTAGAGCTTCGAGTAGAAAGATATTATGAAACAGCTTATTAGATGAAAAGGCTTTAAATGTGGAATTTGACGAATCTGTGATAATACCTTTATGGTCTGTTTACTTCCTAAAGTAGAAACCTGGAACTGCTAATTCCGTATATCCAGGGAAAGATATCCATAACAGCCTTCCTTTGCCAGACATCAAAGTTTTGTTTTCAGTTTTCTAAGCAGTTTTCCAATGTAAAACTCTGAGTGTTCACAATTAATTGAGTGTTGCTTTAGTATTACCATCCTCAATTCTTAGATTTTGCCTCTTGATTTTTATGCTGGATTTTTCAGTTTATAAATTGGTGATTTCTGTTCCTGATTATGAAGTACAGAGGAAGGGAGGTTCTGTTAACACAGTAGCTCCTGCGAGGACTAGGGGCTATGAAAAAGCTTCTTTCTGTTCAGCCAGGGATCAGCTGGTCAGAGGAACTGCTAGTCCTGCATGTTCCTAGTGCTGGAGGCTGTCTTACCTGTACTTCCATTGTCCAGAGAATTTACACATATGTAATGCAGCAGTCATCTGTTGGTGAGAGTCTGTTCGGTAAAAATTAATTGAGCTGTGTCTGTTTTGTATAGTAGTTGAAAGCCTTCCCCAGTGACTTTCCCGATTACCATTTTCCTGCTGTAGGAAAAGATACAGTTGGTAAAAAAGTGGAAAACTTTAAGGTTAAATTTCTTTTTTTTTTTCCTGTAGCTTACTGTCACATTGTACTGGTAATAAAAATTACTTGTTTCTTTACACCCTCAGGTCTTTTGTAAGTATTCACATATGCGTCTTCATTCATTATTATCTTATAATTCGTGGTCGAACCTGAATTAATAATAATAATATTGCACTAGTTCCGTGATCTTGTCATTTAATATTGCTTTTGGTCAATTTGTGATTTAAAACAAAGCTAGGAAAATTAATAATTTGAATATACTGGCATATACTACAGATGAAAGATGGTATTTTCCTCTGGACTTTTTTTCTTATCAGGACTATTTTATCATACACAAAGCAGTTTTTGAAAAGTAAGGTAGGTATTCTGCAGTTGCAGGCATTATTCTGAAAGGGCCATTATGCTTAACGATCCTTTTTTTATAGAAATTGGATGAGATTGTATTTTTAATAAAACAGGAATTTTCATGTAATTTTTTTGGCATTTATTATATGGATAAGCCCCAGGAAATTTAGGGATGAATTTGTCAGGTGGCCTTCATCTCATTTGTTTTCTCTTTAAAGAGTGATACTACCTACTTGGTTACTTTTATTAAGCAGCTTTGAATGAGAATACAATTTTTTATCATACATGACTTATGTTCTTGAAGCGTCTTTTGGTAATGCATTATTGTTACTATTTACTTAAAAATCATTCACATGTTTAGAACAATATACCATAATTGATTGACAGCATCTTCGTAAAACAGGATCAGGAATAACACATGTTCTTACGTGGAAAAGTAGAAAAGGCAGTATACCGTTGTACAATGAATCGATTGCAGATCCAGAGACTCAGTTCTCCTGAGGCCATAGGTTTTAAAGCCATGAGGGACTAATAAGGCTATTTAGGCTGGCCTCCTGTATAATAGAGGTCACAGGATTTCCCTGAATTAGTTCCTACTTCATTATCTTATGCTTGTGAGTAGAAGTATCAGCTGGGTTTCAAATTTCCTGTCTTAAATGCCTGGTTCTGTTCCATGGGACTGTTCAGATTTCTTAGCTAAGGCTTGATCATGTATTTGCTTTCAGCCAGGATTTATACAGACTTCAGCAGAAACTGGGTTTTTACAGGGATATGTGCCCACCTCCTTTATCATTACATGGAAACAACTTTTGAAGCTGGTACTGGGTCATGAAAGATTTGATGAAATCTCTTTGAACTGGTCAGGTTACAGAAAAATACAGTACCCTACATTGCTCAGCAACTGCTTCATCTCTTCTAAATCTTCAGCTGCTACTTTCTAGAGCATAGTTTACCTGTTCACCCACTATCAGCTTCTGTGTGCCACTTGTGCTATCAGTCCTTTTCTGTCCCAGACACCCCTGTCTGGGAATTCAAGCCAGACTTCTGAAAAAGCACAAATCAGCAAGAGAGAAAGGCACCCTTCACAGGTTTTATGCACACTTGTTTCATGTGCGGCTGAGTAAGTAGCACCTTCACAGTGAAGGGGATCAGTAAAATATTTTTCTGAGTGATGACTGGTCATGGATGCGCTGTATTTTATGTAAGGAAAATAAATATGCATAGTACTCTGGTTTGTGTAAAATAAAATTTAAAAGAAATTGTTTAATTTTTCACTTTTTTGTCAGTGACATATTGGAAAGAAGAGAAAAAAAACCCAAACCCACTTTTCTCTGCCACTTTAAAAATTATTTCCTGGTATTCACATCCTAAAAAGATTTGAAATACACAGGGTGTTCTAATCATCGTCAGCTTTTATTCAGAAATGCTTTGTAAAATATCTGGAATCCTGCCTGTCAAATTTTGGATGTGGGTATGGTCAAAATAGAAAAATTTAAAAGGAAAAAAAGTATCCAAAATTGATGACTTCTCTCTTAAGTTTAAAATTTAAATGACAGTTTTTATTCTACTTCAAGCCAATGCACGAAGCATTGCACATGCTGTATAGAAAACTTTATTAAATCCTTAGGGTCTAGTATTCAAAATTATTCTTTTAGTTGGTTAGTGAGACAAATTTTTGAGGTATTTGCTATGTGTAACAGGGATGTAGAAACATACAATTAACATGAAGAAAATTATTTTAGGAAAAGTAAAACAATGACCATGGAGTCATAGGGGAAAAGTGAATACAGAAACCATTGGAGATAGCAAGCATTTCTCTGTGTATAGCTAGAAATGTACACAAGCATGAACATTCTGTGTACTTCTTGTATGGAGTCTAAGTTCTGATCTGGGTGCCTCCACTGGCAGGCAGACCTTAAGGGATGCTGGTTCTTTGCATCTAGTCAGCTACACACACAACTGAATGCAAAATCTCAAGTGTTCCCTCACACTCACAAAAGCTTGGTTTGCAAATGCAAAGACAGTACAGGTATACTTAATCTGTAGTTAGTATGAAGGCATCTAGTCTGTAAAACAGACATTAATACAAAGAGTAATACAGTAAATAATCTTGCTTTCTTCAACAACTGGTAATGTTTTTCATCTCATAAATTAATACCATTCTTTAAGAACTACATTCATGGCTGAGTAAAGTCTCTGTTATATTTTGCTTTATGGGAGTATCATGTTAATTAAGCAAAGCTGATCTATCTATAAATAAATAAGGAAAACCTTCCAGGAAATTGCAGCTACAAATACTACACTACCAACTTACATTTAATTAATCTAATTCTTCCTTCGTTTGGTGTACTGAAATCTGTAAAGGTGGTGTTTTGTATCACAAGTAGACATTTTTGCCTCATGAAAGAAAAAATTATGGGAGGAAATAAGGCAAGTTCGAATGTATCCTAAAATCTTCCCTATTGTGTAATTTCTATTGCTGCCTTGTAAAGGAGAATGCTTCCAGTACTCTTAAGAATGTTCAAAATTCAGACAAAATAAATCCAGTCATCTCTACTGAACCTTTTCTGAATGTATTCATCACTTTTCACTGATTGCTAGTAAAGTTAAACAAGGTGTTGGGTAATATATTACTAAGGTACAATCCCAAACTTCTAATGCAGCCTTAAAAAGGACGAAACACTAAACCTGACAAAAAGTTCTAATTTTATTGGCATTTAATTGAGGCGAATTCTTCAAGAGATATAGAAAAACCTCGTAACAAAAAGGAAATGGGGAGCAGATCAATTTCAAAAGTGGCTTGTTCTAATTACTGCTAATTTGGTGAGGGAGTGTAACTGTTGAACTGAATGATCAACAGTTAGAGTGTACTTCATTTTGCAGTCATATTACAATTTCTAACAGACAGGTGTCCACTTGACAGAAGCTGCAGTCGTGATAGAACTGTGTCAAATCCAATTCTAGTTTGCTGTCTCTCCAGAGAGACAGATGATCAAAAACAGGCACAGTCTAAACTGCCATCTCATCCACTGCTTTCTCAGATCAGCTCTGCAGACCCATTGAAAATGTAACAAAGCCCTCAGTATGGAGGACACTGATGTGTGGAATGAAAAATTCCTTTTAGGGAATTAGTTTGATACTGGAGTCTTCTTCTAAACAGCCTTTCCAGTAACTTTTCAGTCTTCCAGATGCTATGTTGAGGTGAAGTGTATCATCTCTTAAAAACTGAGAAATTAGGATGGTGAGAGTTTGTCCTTTGTTTGTTGAACAAGTCAGTGGTGAGACTGAAAATGTAAGCAAGATTAAACAAGCAGCCAGTTCTGACCATTCCATTTAAGGGATGTTAATGTTTCATGAAGCAGGTTGCTGATACATACGTCACCAAATTATCATTTCTATATGGAGGATATTGTTAACTTTTAGACAAATCTAGTAACTCATTCCTTATTGCAGGTTTATTCCTTTGTTGCCTTACCTGCACCCAGAAAGGTAACGTTCTCAAAAGATGTGACAAAATGGGTTTACTTCTTTATTCCGTACAAATACCATAGTCTGATTCAAAACATACTTTGTAACAAAGGGTATAAAATTAAAAACACAATGTTTAAAAATTAAATACAAGATGTCAAAAAATTAAATACAACTGTAGTTGCATAGAAGTGATTAAATATACCTGGAATAAACAGCTGGAACAGGTCAATTAAATTAAGAGGAATTTAGTCTATGGTAGTTGCCAGCTCTTTATTAAGGAAGAGCCTGGACTAACTAGCAGAAACTTTACTGTTCTTGAGACATCATGGGTAAAGGGAACAGAAACTGCTTTACAGCCTTAGAACCAAAATACTTGAAAGAATGTATGTCTTTTTTAGCTACAGTCACTCTATGCTATGCATAAAATCAAGAGAATTAATTCATTTCATAGATGTTTCTGGAGCCCCAGGTCTTTGCAAAATTTAATGTGATTTTGTTTGTGTGTGGCTAAAGATATTTTGAGGGGACTTCACTTTGGTTCCCCTGTGTTAATCGTCACCATGGGGCGACAGCAGATGATTGACTGTCAGTTCTCTGTCACCCACAGGGTTGCTATTATCTGTGTCAGCCATACATCATGGTGTTGCAGTTTAACAGATTTTAAAGTTTGTGGTGCACTTTAGAGGGAAGGATTTAGCAATGCAATAAGATGCTGAATAGCGTAAGCCTTCTGCCAAGCAAGTATTTTCATTTCAGATACAAAATAAATTTTATTCAATCCTGCCTGATACTTGCAACTGACAGTTCCAGTAATTGTTCCTTTTAGTCCAGTATATGGTTCTAATTTTTTCCTGAAAAAACTGAATTTCTTTAAATGAATGACAGATATAGTAGGGGTAACAGAATATTGAATCTGCAATCAACTCTTGAATAGCAGAAGTGGTATATACTTTTAAATGGGTATGTGTAGGATTGTGAATATACGAATGGAAGGATTTTTCCATTGATGGGAACACTGGTCTTGTAAAGTTAGAGCTTTGGCATTTTATTGTCAGTCATGCTGCTGACCCACCGTGTAATTACTTGGGAATCATAAAACTGCATTGTACCAATATTTTATTTTTAGATAGCATGTATAGATTTTAAAAATGTATTTTATGTAATTTCTTAATAGTAGTTATTAGCTACTACTAAATTAAAAGCTTGCTAGTAAATTTAAAATCATAGAATCATAAAATGGATCTGAGAATGTTAAGGGTTAGAAGGGATCTTAAAGGTCATCTAATCCCAACTCCCACTGCCATGAACAGGGAGAGCTCCCAGTAGACCAGTAGCTTGTTCAAGGCCATATCCAGCTTAGCCTTGAACACACACAAGAGCAAAATGTCCTCTGACCCTGCTGGCTGTACTGCTTTGTTGAAGCCCAGGACATGTTTGGCTTTTTGGGCTACAAGTGCACATGGCTGGGTCGCGTTGAGTTTTTAATCAAACATCACCCCCAAGTTCTCCACAGGGCTGCTTTCAGTCACGTCCTCTCCTGTCTCTATAGGACACGTAATGAATGACACGCACACTGTCAGGTCGTCAGGGCAAAAAGAGGGAAGTTTATTTCCTTACTTCAGTTTATATAGATTTTGGACAATGACCGTGGATTGGACAAACTAGGTTGACACCTCTCTAACTACAGTGGTCAAACTAGAAGTCTATTAATTGTCCCTCTTCAAGAGAGGAACGATAAACAAGAAGAACAGTTTACAATAACATTGCTTTTGTTTACATGAAAATCTGTGAGAAACTCTGCTACAAAAATGCAAACATCAGAAGGCTGAAAAAGATCAGGGTGACACCCTCCCAACCCACAGGTGTGTCTGGGACTGCCATGACCCAGGTGTAGAACCTTGTTCTTCTCCTTGCTGAACATCCTGAGGCTTCCGTGAGCCCACTGTTAAGTCTGTCCAGGCCCCCTGGATGGCCTCCCTTCCCTGCAGGGTGTCAGCTGCCCCACACGGGCTGTGGTCAGTGAACTTCTGAGGGTGCACTCACTCAGTCCCACTGTCCTGGGCACAAAGATGTTGAACGGTTTCGGCCCTGGTACTGACCCCTGAGGGACACCACCTGTCACTGCTCTCCCCGTGGGCAGTGAGCCATTGACCACAACTCTGACCACAGCCTTCCAGACAGTTCTTTATCCACTGAGTCATCCATCCCTCAAATCCATGTTTCTCCCATTYAGAGACAAGGATGTCATGTGGGACAGTGTCAAATTTTGCATAAGTCTAGGTAGAAAATATCAGTTGTTCTGCCCTTATACTTAAATGCTGTTGCCTTGCCATAGAAAGTCACCAAATTTTTCAGGGTGACTTCCCCTTTCTAAATCCTTGTTGTCTGTTACCAATCGCCTCTTCATTTTTCCATGTGCCTTAGAACTGTTTCCAGGAAAAACTGCTCCATGGTCTTTTCTGGAACATGTGAGACTGACTGGTCTGTAGTTCCATGGTTCTTCCACTTTCTTCTTTTTAAAAGTGGGGGTTACATTTCCCTTTTTCCATTGGGAATTTTACCAACAGTTACTTTTTCAAAAATTATGGATAGTGTCTTAGCAACTTCATCTGCTGGCTATCTCAGGGTGCACAGATCAGTCTCATCAGGTCCCACAGACTTCTGCACACTCAGGTTCCTTAGATGGTCAGGAGCCTGATCTTCTCCTACAGTGGACATGGGATCTTCATTCTCCCAGTCCCCGCATTTGCCTTTCTCATCTTGATCAGCATGGCTGGAGCACTTGCCATTGAGTACCCTGGCACAGAAATCATTTACACTCTCAGCCTTCTCTTTGTCCATGGTAGCTAGGTCTCCTGTTTCCTTTTGGAGAGATTCCACACTACCCCTAGTCTTCCTTTTGTTTGCAATATATCTATAGAAGTCCTTCCTGTTGTCCTTGATATCCATGGCCAGACTAAATTCTAACAGCCTTGGCTTCCCTCACCTAATCCCTAGCTTCTCACACAATTTTCCTGTATTCCTCTGAGGCCACCTCTCTCCATTTCCACTTTCTAAAAACTTCATTTCTTGCTTTGACTTTGCTTGGCTGCTTCTTAGTCATCCATGAAGGCCTCCTGGCATTTTTCTCCAATTTCCTTCTTGTCAGGATGCATCTCTCCTGAGCTTGCAGGATGTGATATTTGAGTATCAGCCAGCATTCTTGTCCTCCTCTGCCCTCCAGAGCTTTATCTCATGGGACTCCACCTGTTAGGTCCTTGAAGGGGCCAAAGTTTGCTCTCCCAAAGTCCAGGGCAAAGCTTGCAGTGGACTTGCTGCAGGTCTTTCTCCCTGCCCTGAGGATCTCAAACTCCACCCTTTTGTGGTCACTGCAGCCAAAGCTGCCTTGGAGCACTGTATTCTACCAGCTCCTTCCTGTTGGTGGGTTAAAGGTCCAGCAGGACACCTCTCCTTGTTGGCTTCTCAATGACTTTGTAAGGAATTTTTTGTTGGCATATTCAAAGAACCTCTGGAATGGCTTTTGTTTTTTCACTATTTCCCAACCCCCCTGTGTCAATGCACTCCCTCCCTCCTTTCCATGTGTACTGGGGGATGAATTTTTGACCTGTCATCAGCAGCCCGTGGTTACCCACCACTGGGACTGGACCCCACTGTCCAACTCTGTCTCAGCCTCTCTGCCATCTCTTCGTCTTTTGACTGTCTCCTGCAGCCTGCCTGTTCTTGGAGGTAGTCCACCAGGACAAAATTCTTACAGTTCAGTGAACTACTCTACACACGTCATCATACTCCTTGACCGCTTCCTCATTCAGTTCTGCCACCAGGCTTAGCAGATCATGCACTTGCAAACACATATCATCTCCATGGCCCTCTGGCATCCATGAGAAGTTCAGACACTCCCTGCAGCCAGAGACCTGGACAGCTGTAGGTTGATGTGTGAGGTTTGTCTGGGTCACTGTGTTCCTTCTGTGACAGTAGCTTTTGACTGAGTGCAAACCACAGTCCTCTTCTGGTGTGGTGGATGATGACTTACTCCCTAAATTCCGTGCCTTACCTTTATGAATTGCCGTGCATACTGCTGTACCACACCTTTCTGCCATGCCACACCCTGTGTGCCTGCTCTGTTCACTGCACTCCTGGTCACTTGCACTTCATGGAGCTTTTTTAATTTCCTGTGGATGCTCCTGCAAAATCCCCTAAATTCCTGATTGGCTTGCAAGAGCTCCCAGGTTTTACAGGGGATGTGAGATGCTCATCAGGTGTCCCTGTGCTCAGGAATTCCTCTGTACAGCACAGTGCCAGAGTCACCCCTGGACTTAAAATGAGTTTCTGTTGCCTCACTGATATAAATCTTAAAAAGTGGTCCTAGGCTATTTATCAATTACCCAAATAAAAATGAAACCATTACTTCTTCATGGCTAATGAAAACTGCTGAGAAGTGAGAATGGTTCTGTGACCTTATATCTGCTTTCCACATGGGACCCCTTACACTGACATGGTGCAAGAGAAAATAAATCAATATATTATGCTGTTTCTCAAGGAATGTAGTAGTGACCGTTATCCAAATTAACATTAGACACTCACAAATTCTATGTATAACTACAGATTTACTTTTATAACATATGATTAGCAAAAAACTCAGCCTTTTTAAAGAATTCTATCAGGAAATTTTCTGCTTGAGGGTCTCCGTGTTAGGATGTGATTTTTCTGTGATAAACTGGCACAAAGTTTTGAAATGCACTAGTTGCAATTTTGAAACCTGTCCTATACTGCTTTTGTTGCCTCAGGTGTTACCACATTTCTCAGAGACCATTCAGTTTTAAGTTCAAGGCCCACAACAGGTCTCTGAGTGATATTTAGTGATGGTGTTATGTACAGTCCACTTCAATGAAAAGAAAGCTGTAAGGTACTTCTTTTTTCCTCCAGATAAATGAAGGAAAGTACTGTCTCAGTGCCCATCAGAAGAGAGTAGAACTATTTGATTACACTGCGTAACTCAACACATCACCAATTATATCTATGTTGTTGAACAAAGAATATTTACTACTAAAATATTATTAAACTATTAAATACTAAAGTACTAAAACACTAAAACCAGTGTTAGTATGGATATACTTCTGTTATTATTAACAATTCTTACTTTCTATTTTAATAGTCATCCAAACTCCATGTTAGTTTGACCCTACTAGTCTTCAGATCTACTGTGTTTTCAGTTCTTCAGCTATAACTGCACCACCTAGAACTGAAGATTTTCTGAAACTCTTAGTTCCTTAGTATTTTAAGTAACACTTAGGATAGGGGTGGAAAAAAACAGCTTAGCAGCTGATGGATCAGACTGAATTGTATGTAAACTTGTAACTGAAAGAACTGGAAGTAAATGCAGAGTTTTCCCAAACGGATTACTGTCCATTTTAACTCTTCTGAATTTTATGCCAAACATAGGAATTTTGAAAGGCTAATTCATGGGCCAAAAATAGCTTTTTATTTAACTAGCTAAAGCAGAAAGCATAGCACACACAAAGAATGAACAAAGTGATGACATTCATATGAGGTGTTAACTTTTCAAGTAAGGAATAAGGGTGAAACTTGTATAAGGACTTAAAGGAACTTATTATTAAAGAATTAAATAGGATGGTGATAACAGGCAGACCTGTATTACAAATCTGTTGTTTTTATAATCTGACTTCAAAATAGCTCTTTTTTGTTTGTTTAAATTTTTTTTGATAATTTTTATCAAAACTCATATTAATGGGAGTTTGGTGTCAATTTTGTGATTCATACTTCCTTCATAATATGTACCTTCTATTTTAGAATTAAATCTATATCTAAAGCTTTAGTTAAGCAACGCCTTCATAATGTTACTCTAAAAAGACATATCAGTGTTTAATTATTCTAAAGCAAATTAAATAGAAGCAAGAGAATCAACAGGTTGCTTAACAGAGTTAATGAAAATGCAGCAGCATTCCTTGTCTAACCTTTCCTTTTGCAATTTCCTTGTCATAAGAGCTGTGAAGTTGGAACAAAGCACATTAGCCAAAAACAGAATTGAGTTTGTTGCTGGTTGCTTATATACTCAGTGTTCATTAATTTGAAAAATGTGATAACAATCTTGATAGAAAACACAAGGGATATGCTTCACTAACATCCAGGCTGGGCAAGTATGAAGGAGTACAAAATACATGTGAGGTCATCGGTTGAGAATAGTAATTATGTGACAAGAAAAAAAAAATAAAAAAATGGATCATTGAGAAGAACCCTAAATTAAGCAGATTATTGACCTAGTCGGTGTTTCCCATTGCCAGGGTTTTTTTTCATTATGTATGATCATGAATGTTTTCAAATCTATATATGAAAGAATATTTTCTTTCCAAATAAAAGTCATCTATATTTGATTATGTCTACAGAGCATCAAAAGTGTAATCCAATTGAAATTCAATCATCTGATCTCCAAGGATGCTTCTCAAAACAAATAGACAAGATATTATTGTGATATAATTCTCCTTTTAATAAAACTATTCTGTATTTCACCCTGTTGAAAAGCAATGCTTCTTGTCTGAACAGCATTAATAGCAATATTTATGTTAGTTTTTCTACGACAAGACGTGAAACACTGTTAGACTATTGAAGGAAAATGTTGATGATGTTTATTTTCTTGTTTTCAAGGCCATTGTTTAATAGATAATTATGGCTTATTTAATCATTCATAGTGAAAAATAATAATAAAATGACAGATACATTTTGGTTTTCTATGACCTGATGTTTGATCACTGATGTCTTTATTTTCCTGATTTTTTTTCTTTTCTCTCTTGTATTTCTGTAATCTCAATCTTAGAGTACTGTAGCAATCTAATTTCTATGCCTACATTTGGCAAGTTCACAATAACTTGCAGTCATAGTGTTCATCTCTTGGCCTGCTCTGACTGACAGCCCAGAAATAGCCATTTAAAATGTGTCAGATTCTCATCTCCCTGTTTGAAAGGTAAAGTTAAACAGTTTTTCTAGCAGCCTGTATAAAGTCTTGAATTTTAACAAATCAACTGGTTTGGCTGTTTTACCAGCCTTTTGTCTCTGCAAAAGTACATAATTTTATCTTTGCACACTAATGGCTTACGGAAAATTGTTGCAGCTGTCAGTTTACTTTGGGGCGTATGATAGCTCAAAGTAATTTATTTACCAAAATAGACCTATTCTCACTGGCCATACTCTTATCATATATTAAGTCATTATTTTGCGTTTGCTCCACGGTGGAATGAATGAAAATGTTCCATTGTCACAAAGAGCACTTAGGTTTTTTTAAAAAGAATAGAACAGTAGATTCAAAATCCCTGTAGAGAATAATACGGTCTCATCAGCTTTCATATATTTATCTAATCTTTCAATCAACAAATACTGTATTTGTATTACAATAGCTTTCTATGTGTCCAATCAAAATTGAAGCACCATTGTGCTGGGCACTCTACAAGTCTATATGGTGATACTGTTTTTGCCACAAAACCTTAACAATGGAGTAGATATATGCTGCTAGAAAAAATGCAGCTGTTAATCTAGATATGAAACACTCGCTGCATATAAACATCCAGTTTCATGGCCCAGAAAGCATTATATGACATCAGAATTGAAATCAACTTGTCCTGACCACTGAGTTGCTCACATTGTTATGTGCTATTATAAGTATTCATTAGCACAATGCAAAAGTAATTATCTAAATGAAAGTAAATCCCCAGACTAAAAAAATTAATTCATGAGACCCTTTCAAAGGGTGATTTAAAAAAAGATGTAGAGGTGAGAAGGCAAAAGTTGGTGTCAGCTACAGATATATTAGGAGAGTGCATATTTTGACTCGAAATCACAGAATATCCTGAAACATCACAATGCAAATTTATCTGTTTATGCAGATCAATCACATTTATCAGCTGTAAGACTAGACAATTCCTGAATCTATCCAGGCGTCTGCTGTTTGACAAAGTATTAATCATTTATTTCCCATATTTAAATCTTTCTTATATATAGTACCACTGAGTAAATGCTGGTTGTACTTTTTCTTTATACACACACACACACACACACACACACACACACGCTTGCTCTCCCTCCCTCCCTCCCTCTCTCTCTCTCTCTCTGCCTTGAATTAAATTAGACTTAGTAAGAAGACAATATTTCCTCAGTGAAAGGAACTTTTTGATATTGCTTATGGCTGACTGAAAGACTATTATTCCACACTTTCCCTACTTTTGTGCTCATCCTCCTTCTCCTGAACTGCTATTTATTTACAACTGTTTTCTAAGAGAGCTCTAACATTAATTTTCTAGCCTTGCACAATGAATTACTTCACTCAGGTATTTCCTAAATTTTGTTGTTATTTTCTGAACTTTATTTACCTTTTTAGCATCTTGCAATAAAAAGAGATTTGATTTAGTATTCCCTGAGCAATACAGAAAGCAAATACACTCTGTGACCTGATGATTTTCTGTTTAGCTGAAAAATCCACCACTCCTTTTCTTTCGTTAAAAAAGTCCACTATAAACTTTTATTTGACTTCTTCACCATTATTTTAACATGGACAATAATCCATGTGAAGATTTTGGTGTATTTTTTGTAACATAGCTTCTCACAGGAAAAATGGAAGAACAAATCTGTCCTGACAGATTTTTTTCAGGTCACCCATGGTTATGGAGGAACCCTGCTGTATTCCTTCTGCATATTTTCTGAACAGCTGCCATTTTATTTTCTCCTATTCAGAAACTAGAGACAAAAAATCTCTTTCAGGTACTCAAGAAAAAATGCAAACAAGGAATTTAAAATCTCTTACCTGAAAATCAATTTGTAAAACTTCTTATGCAAATACATAACAAAGTATATGGTCACCTTGTGGGGGGGTGAAGTGCCTTCAAGTATTTCAACTGTGAATATCAAAATATTTTATTTTCATTGTTACTGACAAAACATTCTAATTTTATTGTAGATCCTGAGTTTCATAGTAAACTCTAATTTTGTAGTAGATGCTTTATAGTAACATCCCTTCCCTCTGTATTGTGCCTATCAGAGTAGCCTATCCTGATTCAGGATTGAATTTGAATGTCTCACAATCTCTTAAAACAGCTGATTGTAAAACATGATACACAGTTAGCTTTCATAGCATTTTCAAACCTAAAAATCATGATCACTATTGTGAGTATTGATATCMGCTTGAACCATAGTAAGGATAAAATCAGAATGTGCTTAAATTTAATCATACAGGGGAATGTAGTGATTCTGAGTAAATTCACAGTCTGCTATAGAATCTGCAGAGGATGAATAATACTGGTAATTAAAGATGAAGAGAAGTTCTACTAAAGATATAATCAAAGAGGTTAAATGTGCTGATCTAGACACTGCACAGACATTGTAATAAATGTCTTCAGTTTTGAAATACTGTGTTATTATAAAACTGGAAGCATATTACCAATTAATTATTCTGTGCATGGATGAATATATAAAGGAAAGGAAAACTGTAGCTCTGGCCGGCTTTATTTATTCTTGTGAATATATATGTGAATATATATTTGCTGCTTTCTTTTGCTCAAAATGGCAGTCCTCAACAACATTTGATTCTTTTCTAAATTAATGAAAACTTTGGATTATTTTTGTTTTCTTTTCAGAGGGATGAGAAGCACCATATTGTGTTCTGTATAGGTTTTTGATTAGAAGATGTTTTATTATACAAATTTTTACGTATATAGAAAAAAAACCAGTGACACGGCCATCAAAACAGGATCTTTCAGCATAAAATCTGAAGCTCTGACCCTTGAAAACCTTACAACCWGTTCAGAGTTTTTCTACCAAAATTCCTTCAAAAGAAAGAATGAGGTATTACTGGAGAATAAAGTCATGTATTGAACTTAAACCAAAGGGATGGAACTTCTTAAGGGATTTGCAAAATCAATCTTGGGCAGCTCCCCTCCTTCCCCAAGAGAGATGTCTTTCCTATACCCAGCAGGAAGAGAAACGTTGATATTGTAGCCAGACCACAAGACATATGTGCTTCTTTTGAGCAATAAGCATCATGACATTGGAATTATGTTACCTTTGACCATGTAGATGTAGGGCTACCTCTAAATTACATATGCCAGAAGGTTTATGGTAAATTTGACGACACGAGTTACTGAAACATATTTTCTAACATCTCTGAGAATGGGTAACTTGCTTCCAGACTGGAGATGTGGTGTCATATTGGGTGAATCACCAAGAAGAGTAGAGGGGGTTAATGCAGTTTAACTGCATGAGTACCGGTATCTCAGGAGTTACCAAGCATTGAGAAAGAGTTAGGGAATGCTGAGGAATTCAAGGGTTCTTAGTTTCCAATTGCATTGCCTCCTTTGGTCAGTGTCTGTATCTTGGGACAATTTGAGGTCCTTCAASCCTTCTGTCCACACATATTTTGAAAGAAAATATTGTTCAGAGATACTGAGTGGTGATTTGAATGAAAACCCTGGGCAGAACAGATTTATTCCATGTGTATGAGTAATAATTATACAGAGAACATGGAACCATTTTTTTTTGAAAGACCAGCTGGCTGTGGAAATGAACCACAGAGCTGTTTGCTAGATTCTAGGAGCATTGCATAGTGTACAAACTGTCTTTTGGTACAAATTCCGTGTTCCAGAATCGTACCCAATGTTTTTAAACCTATATTAGGGTACCACTCATTATTGGTCATTTGCTTATTATAATGGTATTTTCTTATAGAAATCAGGCTTTAAAACAATCCCATAGAAGTCTACAGAACTTCTAAAGATGCTACTTAGTATTAAGAAATACAGAAGCAGACATCCTTATCTCAGACCCATGCTGTTAAGAAGATCAGATTATGTTATATAATCTGAATATTGTTTCCCAAATTCCACACTGTTCACTGAATTGCTCCTTACTTGTATCACAACAGCAGAACACATGAAACTGATATGTATTTGAGTATCTTGACTGTGTGCCTTGTAAAGAAGCCTCTTCTTTTTAACATATATATATGTTCACTACAAAACGTATAATCAGTCCTTCCAGTTTGTTTCACTAAAACATAGAAGTGAAATATTGACTCTCAGAAGACGGCTTCCAATGTTATGTGTTTCTAGGAGAAGATTTTTACTTTCTATGGTTTTTTTTGGAAATGTCTGATTCAGTTTTAAGAATAACCTGTTCCTCTGTGGAAATGATAAAAAAAATAAAATGAGTTTGCCATTAGCCAAGATGAATTACTATAATTTTAAAAGTATTTACTAAGCCCTCTGTAGACTCCTCTAGAGTATTATATGCTTTTCTTTATTCTAGTCATCTGTGGGTTTCAAGTTCTCAAACTGAAATTCATGCCTAGATGTATCCAAACATTTATATATATATATTTTTAAGTATTTTGCATTTCCCATAAGATTTGATGCTCATTTGAGTGAACCTGAAGTTAAGAAATAATTCTAGAAATGGTAGAATAGGATTTAAGGAAATTTTTTATTTCTGTGACTCAATCTTAACATGAACAAACTTAATGGACAAAGCTCTTCATTAATAATCCCTGAAATAAAATGTGACTGCTTGGCACTTAGTTTTGTTGGAATACAAAAAGAAATATAAATCATCTCTTGCTCTTAATATTCTAGTATGAGCTAGATTTTTTTTAAGTGAAAGAAAAAAACCCAGAATAAAATATGGTGCTAGTTAATCTGAAAAGCTTGCAATGACTGTTAATATCTGTGGAGTGATTATTGCATTCACTGCTCAGAAAGAAACTGAGGCTTGTTTTTCAGTTTTTAAGTACCACATATGTTTTCATCACATTTAAATTTTGGAATTTGCATGCAGATGTGATCATTATGCTGTTTTGAGTCTGAGCACAAGTATCTCACATGCATAGTCATATTGCAGATGTTACATCTCTATAATTTCTTCTTTCAGAATTGCATGCTAAAATTCTTCTGGGAGTTTTACCCACAGTCTTTTAGCATGTATATTGCAGTAGGTTGGCACACTCCCACCAAATTTTGAGTGAACTTAGCTGTCCGTTTTCATATGAAAAACATCTTACAAAAGGCAGAAAGCAGTGAGTCATCATAATTTTCTGGACCTACATCTTGCAAAGTAGTACACACTTAAACATCTCCTAACTTCAGAGGTGGGAGTTTCATCAGAAATGGTAGGCTAAGAATTGGAAAAGTAAATTGTCATACTCCGGTATAGTATTTTCACCACCAAATCTTATTTACTGGTCTTCTAGTACTCAGTGCTGCAATTACAGTGTTTATCTGACATGATAAAGCAATACCAGAGCTGGGACAGCTGTGATATTGGAGATAAAGCAACCCATCCACACCATAACTTTATAACCTGCAATAAAATCTTCCTAAATTTTAATTTCCTCTGGTGTTAGCCACTGGCAGTGCACGGACTGACTTCAGACCTTTCCCTGGATCACTCTGACATAAAGTAATTAATTATGGTAATTAACCAAAGCTGAGAGCACCAGCAATTTAAAGTGAATTTAACAACAGGAGGGGAACAAGGAGTTCATTTTGCAGCTAAAATGAAAGAAGTACTTTAAATTCTTATCTTTGCTTTTGGGAGATTGACAAATAGTTGCAACTCTCTAGGGAGATGATTTTGAACAGAAGACTAAACACTGGCTGAAAGACTGCTGAAAGAAAATTGGGAAGGAAAGGAGAAGGAGAAAAGTTTTGAAAGGTACTTGTCTCTAAGAGTGAAAAAAACAGGAAGATCAAAGCTTAAAACTCAGTAAGTATCTTCTGAGCATGCATCTCCATACTCTTAAGGAAATAGACATAGCTTGTTACACTACTGGTAGAGAAAAATACAGAAAGGCAAACCAGAACCTTTCTATTACAACATAAATTTAGGTGCAGATGGAACAACAGAAATCATTTAGAATACTAAGGATACAGTAAAATAAAATCAATATAAAATAAATGTCTCTTTTCAACACTGCTAATAATACTAATAAAGGTGGTGTTCAGTTTCTAGATCATTCTGTAGGATACTGTCCTGGTTTTGCCTGAAAGACGTGCTAAATATGAATTCTAGGTTTTATAACATCTATTCTTTTTCTTGCGTCTTCTCTTGTTAGTTAGTATTATATACACATCAAGAGAATAGAAAACATACATGCTTTATTCTAATAATTATTAAACAAACATCTCATACTGCCTGAGAATGTAGTTGTTCTTACTTCCCTACAGCCTCCAGCTGTGAGCTTTCAGTCTTACAACCTCTAAGTAGTAGGCCAATCAACATGTAGCTGCTAGAACAAGTGGTAGTGGTAATTGGTAGTTTTACGATTTAGCTAATACTCAGTACTTTGGTACAGTGGTAAAAGCTCAGTGCTGTTTGCCTCAGCATGCTATTGTGATCTAAAGCATAGTTAATAGCCATGAATGGTGGTAAAATCCTATGGAACTTCTAATAAATTACTGAACCTGTGTCAGTTCACCTGCACTGTGAAAACAGAAACTTGGAAATTTCTTTTTGCTCTTTTGTCTAGGTTTTCAGGTAACTAATTTTCTGTGTTGTGTGCATAAAAAAGACTGCCTGTTCAGGCCCCAAGACGTTTGATGGCTAGTAATAAGAACAGATGCTAAGTGGCTTCCTTGTTTCTTCCATGATATAAGAAAATAGTTATTTATTTCTCTGCAATGCTGTGTTTGTTTAGCATAAGATCTATTCGTAATATCATGTTAAACATTCTTTATGATACATGTCTAAATTTTCATTTTACTTCGCATAAAATCTAAACAGCGCTTTATGAATCTATGGCAGACAAGTGATATGCCTGCAAGTTGACTTCACTTACAGAGAGAATGTAATATTTGTCATGTGTGTGGGAAAATTTGTAAGTGATCTGGTTTGCTTTGAAGTAGGAAGAAAACATAAGATGCAATAACTTAGAAAATGAAATGGGAATAAATTTAGAAAATGTGACAGTTGTTTCGGCAACATGTGTAAGTGTGTACATAGTTCCATTACAGTCAATTTCCTCAATGAGACTGCTCAGTATCTTTAAGTTAGACAATTATGTAATGAAAAACTTCTAAAGACATTGGGTGACAATCAAGAAATAGTTTTCTGCATATGATTACTTTGAACGGAATACCTAGATTTAGGAAATATGGAGCATTTTTTCCATAATTTGTACTATTATATGATGTTACAGAATATTGAAAATGGATTTTCAATGATCTTTTTCAATGTGCAGTGGTTTGAATACTATGAAATACTGTAGAAAATAAGAAATTGATGGAGTTTTTTAAAATATACCCTAATTTTATGGAGCTATAAAGATCAAACTGTACCTGTTTTTCACTATAATGGATAAGTCTGCTTTCTGAAACACTTTGCAGAATCATGTTATGTAAATATCTAATTTTTTTACCTTAATTGGAAAGAACTTTTACCTTGTAGTGAAAAAGATAGGAAAGAATAAGATGTCAGAAACCTTCTATAGCTAATCTGACATACTCAGAAGAAATCATATAATTTATGCTGTTACACACTGGTCTTGCATCTGTTGTGCAATTAATTCAGCCTTACCCAGGGGGGCATGCACTCCAACACCTTACTACATGTTTTCCTGATGTATAATGGATATAAACGTTTACCTCACTCAGAATTGCTAGAATAATAGTCCCCAAAATTGCAGGTGGTGTAGCCTAACTTTTAAAACCTTGGTAGTTTCTGATGTCCTACATTCAGCTTGAAGCAGGAAGCAATAACTTACAGCTCATAGTTGGTTACATTTTTGGGTTTCATGTAGAATAAGTTTTTTTCTAAGAATTTTTTATCTCCTTTTCTGGAATAAAATACTTTGTCCAAATTCAAGCGCAATGTAAGAGTGCTATGTGTGGTAGTCATTAAATTTTTTTGCAAATATTTTTAGATTTTTATTTGTGAGAAAGGTGTTTCTGTTAAGCTACTTTAAAACTGGTAGAAACATTAAGTATGTTTGTCGGGTTTGAAGGCTTCAGCAGGACATTGTCTTGTAAAAACATTGTTTTGTTTCTCTTTTGAATAATTAAGTTAGTAATAGAAGCTTATGTAGTCTCACTTCTGTCTGAGCTGCAAAGCATAATCAGCAAAAGACATGGAGATTTGTGAAGTACTTGCTGATAATTTCCAAGATCTTTCAGACTTCTTAGTGCAGAGAGAGATTTTCAATGTTTTCAGGCAAGAACTTTGTCATGTTTCTGCAGTTGTCATCTCCATGATGCTGACCTATGTGGAAAGCCTGCTGCTAAATCCCAAAGGGGTAGAGAATTAGAAAACGTTGGCCTACCTGATAATGGAGAGGCATAAACATTTTAGGACCAAAAAACAAGAGATTGTTTTTTCTCAAAATTCTTGCTGGTAGTCTTTGAAGTTGTTACTGGGTTTTTAAAGGACAGTAAGATGTTAAGGTGGGGCTTTGGAGATAAAAGTGTTTATGGACATATACCTGCAATAGGTCATGAAGGCTTAAATGTGTCATATTAAAGGTTAAAAATTAGAAAGGATGAACATCAGGGTGCATCAAAATAAATAGTTTAGACAAAATTTTTCCAGAAGCACAATATTTAAAGAAAGAACACACACACAAAAACTACCTATATATTAGTGAAATACTTCCCTCATTTGCCAAAGGAGCTGGAAGTTAGAGAAGAGGCAAAAACAACTAACCCTGCTTTTTAGAACCCCTGTTACATTTCATTTAATGGGACAGCTTGTATTGTATCACTTAAAGTGATACATACTGAAATACTCAAGTAGAATGCCATAATGAAATAAAAGCAGAAAGTTATTTAGCTCACACAGATTGATTTTTAAGTCTTCTTCAGGTACAAAAAAATATCGGAATATTGAAATACTTTTGTGGTATTTATTCAGTGGTAGAAATTATTTCCCAATTACCGTAACATCTGACCTGTTCCCAATTGCTTCTAAGGATTACATATAAAAATTTTAATGCCTACCTCTCCAGCCTGCAGGAAGAATATTTCAATCTCTTTTCTCTAAAAGAAATGAGTTTTGTATTGTAAAATGGATGACAGATGTTACTACTAAAAATTCTAAAGAGAAACAGTTCTATTATTGAAAGCATATATAACCCTGGCACTCTCAGTCAATTGGTTGCATTACTTCTGTAGCATAGGGCCTTCCACTGAGTTTTAATTCACCACTGGACACATTCACATCTTCTGTTATCAAGCTTTCTGTTTTCTTTGTTTGTACCGTCTTCATGCAGTTTAGCACATGTTAAGTCTGTTGGCAAAGTTGGTGTGGAGATTTACTGTGGTTACATTGGTTTTGATGTACTTGACATAGACGATGCTATCCTAAGCTGGCTTGATCACATTATGTCTGCTTAAAGGCAGGAACTTTGTCCACAGCTGTTTGACTTCATTAACTATTCTTCACAAAACAGTTTGTGATGAATTTGCAAGTAACTGACATAACATGAAACTTTCTTCTATTCTTTCTCTGTTTCACTTCCCCTACCCACCCTGCCTGACATGATGCTTCTTGGCCTGTCTGGCAATCACACTGGACTATTCAAACATTAACCCAGAATTCATTTAGGTCCGTGACTCCCAGYTATGCTGAACAGCTGCTTTTTTATGTGCATGCTAGTGAAGTATTCCACCAGAACTGAAGCATCACTGTTTTTTGTTAACTAATTATAATTTTCATCTTCAGAAATTTCTTCTATAAAAAATTAGAATAAACAAAAGTAAAATCAACTAGAAAAAACCAAGGCTCTTGACTTAAAAAGATCACAAATAATTGATGATCTTTCATTAGATGGATAGAAGGTGGTGAGAAAATTAACAGAAACTGTGAAAATAAAAAGCTTTCCTACACTATACATAAAATTAGTTTAATATTTTCTATGCAAATGTTTAAAAATATTATGGACCATATTTTATTTGTAGTTTAAATATATTCACTCAGACTGTAGACTAACAAATTTCAATTTACGCTGCCTGTTGTGGATTTTGATTTTATTAACCTTTTTTAGAGGTAGCACTGAATTTCATAATTATTTAAAATCATGAAAAGTAGTTAAAATAATTGTGATGTGCCTAGAGGTGTGAACCTTGATCTCAGCATATAAAAGAGTTTTTTAAAAAAAATACTTTTTAACATCCAGTGTTCCTGTGCCCAGTCAGGATCCTTTTTCAAATTGCAGACAATATAAATTGTGGTTACTTAAATTAGCTAAGTAAGTTGTAGCAAGTGTTATACCAAAGCTGAGTAAATCTGGTATAGTTCTATGTTCAACATCTTATGAATGAATTCCCACATCACTCCTCATTTACAGTTCCATGAGAAATATTAGCTGTTGTTGCTAGACAAATGTGAAAGCGTCACATTTAAAGTAATCTCTCTCTTTCAGTCTTCCAGAGTGCCTGCTTGAGTATGCTCCATTCAGCTCACAGTGATTCACAATACCTCTTTCAAGGCCATGTGAATATTGCTGTGAAAAATGTGTTGGAGGAGTATAGGACCAGGAGCAAGCTCCCAGCAGATGACAGCGAGCCCTGCCTTGCATCACCTCTGTGCAGGCTCAAGGCAGGGCCTCTGCTGTGCTTCAGAGCATGCTGGGGTGTTGAGCATTTTCTTCCACACAATAACTCAGAGTACAGACATTATCTATCATTTCTAATAGCAGCACTCACTAGTATATCGCGAAGCATGTTCAATCACAGACTATTCCCACTTACTTTATCTTAGGGCAGCAGCAGAATTTCAGGTAGGACTCAAAGTCTCTGGCCACAGTTCCAAACATTGGGTTTGGATGATAAAATGAACCTTTGATGGTCATGAATCTTCAAGTCTTTATGACATGAAAACTTTGAAATGTTGACTGCCTTAGCCATGTGTATACTATAAAGCGTTAATGTGACATTCTGTGTGACTCCATGCTCATTAAAGTTTTTTTATCGGCACTGGTTATTCAACTTGACAGAGGACTGTGAAAAGCTGGATTTTAAGCAGTGTGTTCATCTGCTAGAGAGTAAGTCCTTCTCTATCCTTGTAGACCAGAAGTCAATGGTGTTTTCCCCCTGTAGCATCCTTGTCTGCATAAAGAACTTATTTTATGTAGTGAAACTCACCCCCAACAAAAAAGTAATTCATATCTACTCCTTTCTTTTCTTTTTCCTACACCTGTTTCTCTGATAACGTATCCCTGTTAGAAGACAGGCATCTTCTCAGTGTCAGGGAAAGGGAATGTTGCCAGAAGTGGTGACACACACAAGTAGCGAAAGGGATTCCTCCCTCATATTCAAGCACATGAAGAGTGAAGTCTAGAGCACACCCACTCCCTGCATAGCCAAGCAATCAGAGAATTCCACCATCTAATCATAAAGGAGCTACTTTCTTTCTTCTGTTAGAGGTTCATGCAATTTCAAAGATGCTATGTTTTAACTTCTATCAGTACTTTGGATTATGTCTTTTGCTTACAGATATTAGGAGTACACGATACAAGGCATTGTTTTATGTCTTACATCTTCCAGTGTTTTTTTAATTGATAGACACGTGTTCATAGTGGTGGAAAGACTTAAATAAGCAAAGAAAACCAAAAAGTGGGAAGCTACTGTGTCTATTGCTTTTTTACAGTCACGTATCTGTAATCATGTAAGCATTGTGAATGTTGTAAGCATGCTCTTCAGACCAGTGAAGATGAATGCTGCATTGGATGTAGAGAAATGGTTCATATTCTCTATGAGTAACACTAGTACAAAGCTGAATAGTACTGAATTTCAAGGGAAATCTTCTTTGACTGCATTTTCCTAAAGTTCATTTTCTGTTCTGACAACATACCTCTTTTTTCTCTGTCTCTTCAGCTATAATAGGACTTCTGTTAGGGTTTTTTCATACTTATGTTTGCTGTTTATTGAAATGATGCAGAAACATCCAAATTGTTGCATTTGTACAGGTGCATTATTGTGCTGGGCACCAGAAAATCAGTTGAAATGCACAGACAATACCTGACTGTTTAATTTGCTGCACCAAAAGTGCTTTTGACATCCTGTATGAAATATATTTTGTTAAAACTCAAGGGATACAATTTCATAACGCTTATTCGTCATTTCTCTCTTTTAGGGAACTAAACAGTCAGTCTTTGGGGCATCTTTCTAACCACCTAGCAAAGTGAAAATATCCCCTTTCTCTTTCTAAAATGTACAAGTTTGATGTCAGTCTAGAAATGCAGAAAACCGTGTTTTTCTCTTTTAAAAACAATACTTAACAACGTTAATGGTTTTGACAAGTTCCTTTGTCAGGTTCTTAAATTCTGCACTTGTGACATTAACGCAGTTAGTATAGTTTATAGTTGACAGTTGGGCTACAGAGTATGTAGGCTGCATTAAAAAACATTGAGAAAGATTATGGCATTGAGGAAGCAATTCCTTAAAAGCAGTGTAACATTAGTAACAGAAACGGCCATGATGAAGACAAAGGGAGAGGCAGACTATATGGTCTGAGAACTCATTTCACAGACTGCTCTTATTTCCTCTTTTCTCTCTTGCTCTTTTGAATGGAAGAAAACAAGATGCTTCTACTGCATTCTCAAACCAAGATGTTGTAACTTGATTGCCATGATTTATTGCTTTATACTCAAGAATGAGTACAAGGCAACTACTTATAGAAAGTATCATTTTTATTTATAAACACAGAGTACTAATGAGTAGAAAGGAGAGGAAGAAAAGGAAAAGAATGCTTTTATGTGTTCTGTCAGTATATTCAGGCTACTAACAAGTGTTCTGGTGTACATATGAACCTGCTACTCATCTCATTATTTAGCTCACCACAAAACTGTATATGATGTGAAAACGTAAAGCTTAAAGAAAAGACTGCCTGCATTGTGCTGCTTTCTCCTTATTTTTCATATAAAAGTAAGGAGGATATAAAAGCACAAATGTGTGTTAAAAATATTGACTGGATAGAGCAAGCATGTTTTTTTGTTTCCCTAATCTTGATTCTTGGTAAGCCCCAATTTAACCCCGATTAAGTGTAATCTAAATCCTAACCCTGTCTGGAAACTAAGCCTTAAATCAGAAACAATAATCAGGGAAATTCATATTGTTGCCCTTTGCAGTCTTTTTGTCTTTCATTCACCAGTATAAAATATATAGTATTTTCCTTGTGGATATTTGCATATGGGAATATGTGGGATGGTGTATCCTCTTCGCTTCAGAAGTTTAGTATTTCTTTTCCTAGATACATGATACCCCACTCTTAAAACACCACATTCTATGCCTTTGTTTCATTACCTCAGACTCTGACTCCTCTCCTTGTGTTAGATAAGGGACATGTGGTAGGGATGCTGGGATTCCCTACCTTTTTTTTATTATTTTTGGGACACAGTTTTCTGTATTTTCTGCTACATTCCAAGTGAACAGAACAGACATCCAAAAGTTCAAGCATAAACAAATTTGGACAAATTGATGTTCAGATGATATGCGTTGCTCTAAACTATGACACGCCTATGTACAAATTTGGGAATAAACCCTTATTTTGTGGCTTGTGTTTTCATATGAGTGATGACTCTACAAATGCTAATTCTTGTTGTTCAGAAAGTCATTGTTAAAGCAGAGTGAGAGCTATTCCATTGTTCATGTGAGTGATACAGGTCACTTTGGGAAAAGCTTGCTATGTGCAGTCTAATTTTGCGGATTTTGAGAACTGCTGAAAGGTGCAAATTCATTTTTTCCATTTTCATGTCCTTATGAAGATATCTAATTTCAAAGGCTCAGTGCACTCATTTGTTAAAACAGAGAACTTATTTAAAGCTAAATGCTAATAACAATGAATGTTAACTGACTTAATGCAATGTGAAATTGCTGCTTCAACATTCATACAAATGATAATTCAGTCTAAGTGGCTCTATGTTCTGTGATATAGACATTACTTTGCAATTTGCAGGATAATTGCATACAGAGCTACTAAACAAATTTGTTTTCTTTCTTTGTTTCTTTGTATCAAATGTGCTTTGCACATCTCTTCAATATACTTGGAAATGCATGGGTTTTGATGGGATGGTATGGACAGCTGTTCTTATGTTGAATTTTTACTGATCATCTTATCAATGCCTAATTCACTTTCCTTGTGTGCTAGAATTGTGTGAAATTAAAGAGAACTCCCAAACAATACCAAGATCCACTTTTCTAGCATAGCCATTACCCTGCTTTACTGATGTACAGCACCACTAAGAAAAAGTATCCATCTGTATATAGCAACTTTGAACAAAGGATCCCACAAAATAATTTATTATGTGTTCATAATTATTTCTATTTGCCAAAATTTGCCTTGTAAAGTGTTTCAGTATGAATAATGTTTATTAACTGGCACTTCTCTGATGCTTTATGTCTTTGAAATCCAATTTAATTTTTATGTATAATTAGAATTGGCTCTAGTTTTATTTTTCAATTCCTTTATATGCATGGTTCTTCAATAATAGTACAGAATACTAACTTCACTGCAAAATGGTGATTTTAGTTCCTCCCCTAGTCTCTTTGATTTTACTGTTCTCAATCCTGCATTCAGTTCAGTAGGAAGAAGAATGATTTTGAATAATACGGTCATGATGTCAAAACAGTGCAAATTATATGCTGCTGCCATCTGGAATAGTGAAAATAAAAGCTTTATTTACACTGTTCTTTGAAATAATAAACTTTATTGTGGCAGTTTATCTTCAGTATCTATAATGTATTCTGGGAATGTTCCATGTGTGCCTTTTTATTCTGTGAGCTACAGAATGACTAAAATTTGCCTGTGGCAACCTATCAGTGAATCTTGAAATAGATTCACTTTCTTTTCTTCCTGAATAGAGCAGAGAACCACCTTCCATTTGCACAATAAGAATAATAGGTTTACATAAGCAAAATTTTCAAGAGGCACATTCAAACATTATGAGTAAGTATTTTAGTTAGGCAGATTACACAGATTTAACTACAGGTTAATATTCTGTTCTACATATGAATATGAACTCCAGATTCATATTCTGGAACACGCATGTTTCAATGGTGAAAATAGTTAGTATGAAATTAAATACTTAACAAAAATATTAGCCAGTTTTCTTGACAACTGTCTGGCCTTGAGTCGTGGTGGTATTACCTTGCCTTTATAGTCTGTAATCCAAAGTCATAACGATTTGCTTTGGATATTTCACATTTGTAGTTCATATCCATTTCATGGTAATATCATCATATTGTACTGTAACTCAGAAGACTATTCACATTATTCGGTCTTTCTTGTTAAAACATGATGGTGATTGCCAGAGTGATTCAGTAAGGCAGCTATGCAAAATTTAAGACTTCAAGACTTAAAGACTAAAAACTCAATCTGTTTCTAAAAGCTAACACTCTTCTTGCTGCCAGCAGGGCCTACGCATGATCTGAAAGTAACATTTTACAGAAGAAGAAGTCAAAATGTTAAGAAGCTGTGGCACAAATCCTAGCTAAATATGACTGTCTTCCTCTTTCTTTAGCTGTGTTGTATGTTAGATATGCAGGTTTACCACAAAGGGTCAAAGCCATTGTACTGAAATCCTCTTCTTTCCTTGGATCCAGCTTTTGTATACTTTTGTATATATGTAGTCTTGACAATATGCCATCATAGCTTGGGAAGTTCCTGAAATCTTATGAAATAATTAAATCACTAAAAAAATTTTTTGAGAGATTACAACAGCACATTTTTTCTTTAAGATGAGAGGAAATAGAGTTAAGTGATGAGCAGAACAGAGTTTATAATATCTAGTTGTGGCACAGCTATTCTTTTTTTCTATTGATACCACTAAAAGCTAAGTGTGGTTTCTTTTTTGGTAGAACATAATTTTTACTTGTGGCTATTTTCAAGATACCACTCCAGAAAATTTACTGTTCACACAAAAACACTGAGTTTAAGTCTCTGCCCTAAATGCTATTGCTTTTACGAGGGCAAGCTCACCTCTAGGACGAATGCAGCAAAAAGTAAATTTGCATATTTTACATTTGTTTTAGGTATACTTATATTGAAATCTGAATTTAAAGGTTAAGGCTAAAGTGCTTTTTCCAATCAAGTTTCTTGGAAGAGAAGCAATTACTAAACTGGCAGCAGGGAACAGAACACAGAATCATAGAACCATAAAATGGGCTGTGTTGGAAGGTGTCTTAAAGATCATCTATTTCCAAACCCTCTAGAATGCACAGGGACACCTTCCACTAGACCAGGTTGCTCGGAGCCCTATCCAACCTGACCCTGAACAATTCCTCGACTGGTTAAATTCCAGCTTCACCTGGGCCTTCCTGATCTCATCCCTACACAACTATACTTAATCTCTCTACTCCTCTTAGGTCACCACCCATCCTAACTTCAGCTGCCTGTCCATTTGTTTCTTCCCTTTCAGTCTGACCAGCATTTCCCTACTCAGCTTTGCTGTTCCCTTGCCTTGCTTGTCCAGTGTCTTGCTCCTGGGGATTGTCAGCTCTTACACTCTATGGAAGACTTCCTTGAAGATCTGCCATCTCTGTTCCACTCCCTTGTCCTTGAGGGAAGTCTCCCGGTGGATCTCACTGGTTTTTTCCTTGATGAGTCAGAAGTCTGCTCTCCTAAAGTTTAGGGGCCTAACTTTGTTCCTCACCTGGCCCATATCCCTTAGGACTGACAACTCCACCAATGCATGATCACTGCAGCCCGGACTCCCTCCAATCTTGACATTCAAGATCAGCTCACTTACACTGGCGCCCGTCAGATCCAGGATTGTATCCCCTCTGGAGGGCTGCTCTCTATTCCTTTGCTCCAGAAGGTATCCTTCATGCTTTCCAAGAGTCTCCTGACTTGCCTGCAGCTTGCTATACTGCTTTCCCAGCAGATTTTGAGATGGCTGAAGTGCCCCAGCAGGACAGGAGCCTGCAAGCAGGATGCTGCCTGTAGCTGGAGCAAGAGGGCTTCATCAATAGGGTCCCTTTGATCAGGGGTCTGTACTTCAAACCATCCACAAGATTCCCTTTGTTGCCTTGGTCCCTGATTCTTACCCACAGGCTTTTGATTTGCACATGGCTGTTCTTCAGAGGCAGCTCTTCACACTTAGTCTACCTCCTGATGTAGAGGGTGACTCCTCTGCCTCTCTCTTTCCTCAYCTGTCTCTTCTGGAGAGCCTGTAGCCATCAATAGTCACACTCCAGTCACATCCCACCAAATTTCAGTGATGACAAGAATATCATAACTTTCTAGCAGTACAGTAGCATCCAGCTTCTGTTGTCCATTCCGTGTGCATTGGGTGAGCAATGTCAAACTGATCAAATATGCAGAGAGTTAAGAAATTATGAGTTAAGAGAGTTAAGAGCCATGATACAAAGCAAGGCAAGATCATTTTGTAACACTCTCTCCTAAGGGCTTATCTGGTAACCTTTCTTTTTAATTGTTTTCTACGTTGTTCAGATCATACACTGAAAAATTACTTTTGTGGAGTTCATGGTGATTGGAAATTATACTCATGCAGTATAATATACTCATGCAGTACTAAATGCATTCTTTTAATGCCAATAATGAAATTCAGCACCTTTAAGACACATAAATTCAAAGAATGTGGCCTATTTCTGAATCACTTGTATCTGTCATCCTAAACAAAATACATATTACATGTATAAGTCACTAAGCCACAAGGACAGAGAAATCTGACCTTTAATGGCCTCTCAAAATGACAGTACCAAATGGCTTTGAGAAGGTCAAGTCTGATTTGAATTGTTGATGAATTGGAAACTAATTGACTAGAACTGAATGTTACGTTGGAAGGCATAATATATTACTATACTATATATAGTAATATGTACTATAGTTTAGAGCCTAATGAACATGTGAATGATTAGTAAAAAGTATTTTCTGGCCACCTCACATAAAATTGTAGAGGTACCAATATATAAAAAATTTATAGATAGTTCCTTTTCTCTTACTGTGGCTGAGATGCAGTTGTTCAATGATTTTATGCTTAGCTTTGTTTCACAGTGTTTGATGATCTGTCATACTTGATATCACCAAAGTGTAAAGATAGTTGTTCAAATCACAAATAAACTTAGAGAAAAAAAGGAATTAACATCTTAAAAACTAAATCCACTGTGATAAGCCCTCCAGTTAGAAATTTTATTATTTCCCTGCTCCATTTGATATTGAATATCTGGGTTTATTGCCAGATACCTGAAAGCCAGGTTGGATACCAGCCACAACTGTCAAAAATATAACAGTTCTGGGTATTTGAATGTTACATTGTGATGTTTCTCATGAAAATTTCATGAAGAGCATTCATTCAAAGAGATTCTATGCATAAGGCAGATGGATGGAATTTAATTGCCCTTATTAAAAATAAGAAAGAGAGGCTCCTTACTACTCCATCTTATTAACATTCAAGGTAGATTATCTTTGTTGTACACTTAGGTATTTGCAAAAGGGGCTCTAGGGTTTTCTGTATAAGCCAAATAGGAAAGGTAAGGTCATAAAAATTCTGTTCTGTGTCACAAGTCAAATCTTGTCAGCTAATACCAAAGCAAAGACTTTTATAAGCACACATGAAACATACCTTTCTTTGGGAAGTGCCTATGGCTGGTGAATGATTTGACATTTTTCAGCAGATTGGTAGAAGTCCCAGTTCTGCAGAGTCATGGAAGCTTGCTGGACAGTTGTGTTCACTGTGCCAGGGCCCTGGGATGATTGTGAGTTGGGTGCAGGTTACTTTTCCTCTGTTCTTCCTGTTGCAGGTGTTAACAGTGAAAGAAACAGATTTAGCCATGTGGTTCCATGACTAGTGTCATCACCAAAATATTAGTTTCTTTGATAATGGGATGGCCTGTACATGGCACCAGTTTGCTGAATGGAGACAGGATTCAGCTCTCTCGAAGGGGGAAGAGATTCTTTGGTCAAGGGCTAGCAGGGCTTATTGATAGGGGTTTAAATTAGATATGATGGGAGGGAGATATCATCAGGTCTAATAGTGGTAAGGTGTGGGATAGCATGCTATCTAGTTAGATGGCTCAGCCAGAAGGAGCCTGGAGAGGCCTGGATGCAGGTCAGCAGCAGAGCACCTGAGAGACAGTACCAAGACATTCCAGCCATACCAGACAGAAAGTCGACTTCACTGGGGAGCAGCTTAAAACCCCTTTGTGCTAACACGTGCAGCATGGCTGGTGCTAGAGATGTGTGGATGCCTGCAGGTCTGTGACTTTAATTGGCATCATATTTGAAAACTCATGGCAGTCTGGTGAAGTTCCTACCAATAGGAAAGGGGAAAACATTACCCCAATTTTAAAAAGGGAAATAAGGAAAACGGAGGAACTACAGGTCAGACAGTCTCACATTAGTGCCTGGCAAGGTCATGGAGCAGATCCTCCTGGAAACTATACTACGAGATACTGAAAATAATGAGGTGGTTGGTGACGGCCAACATGGCTTCACTGGCCTTCTAGGATTCCATTACAGCAGTGGTGGACTAGGAAGGGCAGCAGGAATCATCTACATGGATTTGTGCAGAGCATTTGACAGTCTCCCAAATGTCATCCTCGTCTCTAAGCTGGAGAGGCATGAATTTTGCCAGGTGGAACACTTGGAGGATAAAAAATTGGCTGGATGATGACACTCATAGAGCTGCAGTCAACAGCTCAATGTCTAGTTAGAAACTAGTGACAGCTGGGGATCCTCAGGGATTTGTATTGGGACCAGTGCTACTTGGCACCTTTGTCAGCAACATGGACAGTGGGATTGAGTGCTCCCTTAGCAAGTTTGCCAATGACAGCAAGCTGTGTGGTGGGGTCGACACACTGAAGGATGTGGATTGACCTTAACAGGCTTGAGAGGTGGAACCTGAGGAAGTAGTGCAGCAAGGCCAGGTAAAAGGTTCTGTACCTGTGTTGGGGTCATTCCAAGCAACAATACTGATGTAGTGGAAAGTGGATCGGGGCTTACTCTGGGGAGAAAGACACAGTTGTTTGTGAATGAAAAGTTTGATATGACCCTGCAATGTATACTCACAGCTCAGAAAGCCAGCCGCATCCTGGGCTGCATCAAAAGAGGCATGTCCAGGAGGTCAAGGGATATGCTTATACACCTCTATTCTTTTTTTGTGAGACTACCACCTGGAGTACTGCGCCCATATCAAGAAAGACTCTGATTAGTTAGGATGAGTCCAGTAGAGAGCCACAAGTTGATGAGAGGTCTGGAATACCTCTTCTACGAAGAAAAGCTGAGAGAGTTGGGTCTGTTCAGCCTAGAAAGGAAAAAGCTCTGGAGACCTTGTTAAGCTTTCCAGTACTTAAAGGAGGCTACAAGAAGCCTGGGGAGGGGCTTTTCAAAAGGGATAGGGAATGGGAGATTTGTCCTAAAGGAGGGTAGGTTTTGATTAGATCTTGTGAAGAAAAGCTTTACTCTGAGGGTGGTAAGGCACTGAAATAGATTGCTCAGAGAGGCTGTGGATCCCCCATCCCTGCAGGTGTACAAGACCAGGTTGAATGTATCTCTGAGTAACTTGGTCTAGTGGAAGAGGTTCCTGTCCATGGCAGAAGGGTCAAATGTAGATAACCTTTAAGATCCTAAATGATTCTGTGATTCTGTGATTATCTGTGTGCACTTGTATTGCAAGCAATTAAGTAGCTCATGAGCAACATCACACCCCAGGAGCTACGAAGATCTGTAGGCTATACTTGCTCACTATACATTTTTTCAGAAAAGTCTGAAGACTTATCTAACCTCTTGGAAAATACGACACTTCTTAACTAAAGAGAGTTGATGTTGAACAATTTCTCCTGTTAGTTTTATCCCCTAATCAATTGCCTGTCAGTAATGATTAATCAAGACATTTAATAACATGTGGCTTACAGTTAGTGTTGATTTTCTTTCTTTGGTTATTTTTGATTTTCATTTTTGAATGGAAGTAATGTTTTTTCGCAATAAAAATATTTCTGCCATTGCAATGGTAGTGAGGAGCAAGACTGTGTATTTCAAACAGGTTATTTTAGCTATGCAAACTTGATTTCTTAGAAATTCCCTGATCCTACTTTTTTTCCAGTGTTACTTGCTGGCAAGTGTCCCATTATGAAGACCAATTACTCTTGTACAATATTATTTAACATATCAGTATTAGCCACACTAGCATGAGGATTTTGGGCTGTATCTGAGTATTCTAATAGAGACTTGTATCTATTCAATATCTTTATGACTATTCTGCCAGTTTAACTGCTATCCACACAGCTCCGATGTTTAGAATTTCTCAGTGGTTAGCAGTCATATAATGCATTCATCTTCACAGCACTTCCCTGTAGCAGTAAAGCTACATATCCATCTGTAAGATGGACAATCCAAGCACAGGAGCAATAGATGTTAAGAACAACAGCAGATAAGTAATAACGATAGAAGCAAGAAATATAACTAGGGTCTTCTGAGTCAGTGGCCAGACCTTACACTTCATGGTCATCCTTCCTTATGTACCTCTCTGGTATAAAGAGGTTTTCCCTATTGTTGGTACTTAGATATTTCATATAAAACAGTAAGGATGCTTGCAAGCAGGGCAACATCAGTGTTGTATGATATCATAGTATGAGTCCAATGATTGCATGCTTGGTAGTGTATCTCATCTGATTTTAAAATTATCAAGTTTGTATCTGTTTTTTAATGAACTTTTTATTTTGTATCAACATTTTGATCAGTTGTTTGTTGTTTACAAACAATTAGGTGATCACTGAATGTTAAGCAGGATGATGATTTGGGCTTTCATGCAGTACTGCACAACTAACATGAAATCCCTCAATTTATACGTTTCTTTTTTCAGAGGATCAAATACCTCGAGGTTTTCCAACGATTGATATGGGCCCACAGCTGAAGGTGGTTGAACGAACTCGTACAGCTACCATGTTATGTGCAGCCAGTGGCAATCCTGATCCTGAAATAACTTGGTTCAAAGATTTCTTACCTGTTGACACAAGCAACAACAATGGTCGCATCAAGCAGCTACGCTCAGGTAGGGTCTTGTTACTGTTTCCACCAACGCCCAGAGTTGTTCTCTCTCACTTTTTCTTTCTTTTCTTTCTCTTCCTTTTTAAAAAAAATTTATTTATAGGTAATAATTTCTCTTTCCCCTCTCCTTTTCTGTGTTACTGAGTGTGTTGTCCATGTCTGTGATGTTGTCATAGCTTTCTATAGAGTCTGTCTCCGTGTTTTGCAGCTTCTGTTTACTCCACATTGCTCACTGCTGTGACTGTATTTTTTGATAATTTTTTTCTTTACTGCTTTTTGCAGTACTTGATGGATCCATTTTCTCCTCTTTCTTTCTTCTTTCCTTTTAATTTTTTTTAACAAATTTATTTCAACATTGGACTTCATTCAGAAATTGCAAGGAGTACCAATGGTTATATTCATCAAAACCAAAACCTGCATTAGACACTTCAATTAAAATCTAAAATGTGTTTATTGCTGTCTTTTCCACATTCGACTTCACCAAAGATTAGCCAGTTTGGACACATCTTCTTTCCTCTCACAAATACATAAAGCGCTGTACTTCTTCCCATGCAGATTTATACCTGGAAAAAAAAAAAAAAGGAAATTAAATCTTTGGGTAATCTATGGAAGAAAATTGGGGGTTTTTTTGCTGGCTGAGCATTTTTCCAACACATTTAGCCACAGTAGTGTGCGTCCACGCTAAAGCTTTATGAATCCTATATTTTCTGGATCTACAGAAGTCTGCTTTTGGTGTAGATCCCAGCTTTTGCTGCTGTCTCTCTCTCTTTGCCCCTTGCACCTCCCTAGCAGTTCTCTCACTCTCCTCCTGCCCTAGTTTATTCTTTCGCTCTCTTTAGATTAAAAACAAGACAAAAAAAAAAGAAAAAACCCAAAAACCAAAACCATCTCTAAATTTATGAAGTTTAAAGCTTATCCCAAAATAAGATCATTGATCATTGGGATATAATGAGCTTTTTTCTTTGACAATTGTAGTAGATATCGTTGTAGATAAGTTGTTTAATCACGTGTCTTCCCAGAATTCTCAGCTTTTGACCTGTCCTGTGATGTTAAATCGTCTTGTTAACCTACTTTTTGCTTGTTGTCAGCAGAACTGTGTAAATTAACCTTCTGTTAATGTAAATTAAGATTTTTTCACATGTGACATAGATGATTTAGTATATAAAGCTTTAACTGAAAACTTTGTACCAAATTATAAGGAATATAATAATATTTTTATGCTGTCTTTCTTCTCTCCGTATTTAAATCTCCAGAATCTATTGGTAAGTGCTTAGTTCTGAAGCGCACTTCACCCCCACTAATTTCCATATTCAGAATATTATGATTATGATTATGATAATTATTATATGATTAGTATTATTATTCTTAAAATGCATGGCATGCATTTTACTAACAGTCAGTGTAGTCACCAGATCCCTATAGTGGCGCACACGCACACCTCCACAGAAATGTTGTCTTATCAGTCATAGCAACACCTAAAAGAAACAGTACACATGTATCACATGGATCTAGAACAGTAAATGCCATAATCCCGCCTAAACTACAGTGTTTGTTTTGAGATAGACTTCAGTGTATC
>QVAJ01000175.1:173899-198899 GCA_003546035.1 Mixornis gularis | reverse complement strand
TCTGTCTCTCTCTCTCTCTCTCCATATATATATATATATGTATATGTATATTTATATATATTTGTGTATGTGTATACATATGTGTATATATATATATATATATATTTGTATCTGTGTGCAATTATATATTATTTCTATGTTTCTTTCAGTGCTAGTGTGAGGTCTGGAGGCTGCATCTACTTTGAGTCTGAAAGCAAATGAAATTGCACTTTCAATTTACTCTAGGCAGTGTGTTCCAGGACTGTGATGTGACAATGTGGACTAGCACATTTATTCACATCAACTGGAAGCATGCAGCATTGAAGTTGGTGATCAACTCAAGCATGCTGTTGACCTTCCAGTTTTCTTCTGTGCATATATATATGTATCGGCATAAAAAATGCATATATATATGTGCACCTATGTGTGTGTGTGCACGTGTGCGTGTATATCTTTTGCATGGTGTTTGTGTATTGTTAGTATGTAGTTAGTTACATGTGGGGCCCTAGCAGGTCTGAATCAGCCTTTGTATGAATGTGCCTAATAATATCCTCAAATAAATACAGAATAATTCACATTGTGTGCAGACAAAATTCTTGTTTAGTCTCTTATTTCTCTTATATATATTTTCTGACAGACCGGAATAAATGCCAAAATAGTAAATTGTGTCTGTACACCGCATGCTGTCCTTATGCAAGACTGAGTTTCCTTTTTTGTATATGTTATTACCTTTTTTTTGTGTTTTGTTCCAGTTCGACGGGTCCCACCGAGGTTCTCTATCCCCCCCACAAATCATGAGATCATGCCTGGTGGGAGTGTAAATATCACCTGTGTTGCGGTGGGATCACCAATGCCATATGTGAAATGGATGCTAGGAGCAGAAGATTTGACACCTGAGGATGATATGCCAATAGGGAGAAACGTCCTTGAGCTTAATGATGTCAGACAGTCTGCAAACTATACTTGCGTTGCTATGTCTACCCTTGGTGTTATAGAAGCAATAGCGCAGATAACTGTCAAAGGTATATCTCAAGCACATTTATTTGGACACAGTTCTGTCTTTCATTTCATTCATTCTGAGCAAATATATTGCACTGAAAGGTCTAAATGCCATTTGCCCTCTTAAATCAAGAGGGTAAATATTCTAACCGGTCACTGGCATAAGACAAAATACAGGGTCAGACAGCAGTACTAATCCTTAACTGAATAATTTWTATTTATTAAAATAAGTTAGTCATAATGTTCCATTATTCTTCTGTGTCTAGCATCCAGCCATCATTTCAGTTAAAGAAATGATCTTGTAATGTTGTATTTATTTATCAAACAGCAGAAGCCTTTAAAAACCAGTCATTTGATTTTTAGAATTGCTGGTTGTCCAAGTATCATATTCACTGAATAATTGGAAACAAGAGGTTCAAAAAATACCTGAAAGTTCAGTTGTAATTATGAATTGTCTTTCTTTGAGATCCCTCCTCTGCATATAGCTATGGACTTATTACAGATTGCTCCTTCTTTCCATTTTGTCTTCCTCTCTTATTTTTGTTTTGTTGCTAGTTATTGTTTGTAAGCTTTTTATTCTAATAAAGAATGTCTGCTATTACAATATGCTAACTGTATTTTTTGTGATTTGTGTTTAGCCTTACCCAAACCTCCTGGAACGCCTGTAGTGACAGAAAGHACAGCAACTAGCATAACGTTGACTTGGGATTCTGGAAACCCTGAACCAGTTTCTTACTACATAATCCAACACAAACCCAAAAACTCCGAGGAACCCTATAAAGAAATTGATGGGGTGGCCACAACACGTTATAGCGTGGCTGGCCTAAGCCCATATTCAGAGTATGAATTTCGAGTAGTTGCTGTAAATAACATTGGGCGAGGGCCGCCCAGTGAGCCTGTGTCAACAAGGACTTCAGAGCAGGCCCCTTCAAGTGCACCACGCAATGTACAGGCCCGAATGCTGAGCTCCACCACCATTCTGGTACAGTGGGAAGAGCCCGAGGAACCTAATGGGCAAATACAAGGTTACAGAGTCTATTACACTATGGACCCCACTCAACATGTCAACAGTTGGATGAAGCACAATGTGGCTGACAGCCATATTACCACTATTGGGAATCTTGTACCCCAGAAAACGTACTCCGTGAAAGTTCTTGCTTTTACTTCCGTTGGTGATGGACCACTTTCTAGTGACATTCAAGTCATCACTCAAACAGGAGGTAAGCTAGCAATGAGCAAAATTAGTGGGAGAGACTTTCAGTTTAAAATGTTGCAAAAAAACCTACCCCTCAAGAATAGCCAGTTTATTCAGGCAGTGTTTGCAGATAGCCTTTTTCAATTCCACAGTACAAGTTATCTTTGCAGAGTGGAAATTACCCCTTCATGCTTTCTTTTTTCATCAGTGTCAAGAAATTTATCTGCAGTGCAACGGAAGCCTCAGGGAGACCTTCATCCTGGAGGTGGCCAAAGCTTACAGCTTTTGTTTGGCAGTGCTCTGTGCACTAAACCTGTTTGTCAGTAGTTCTTTGTAGGTCTTTTTCAGAAACTTGTGGGGTTTGGTGGGTTTTGTTTAGGTGACATGTTCTCCTATGCCATATCACTCTAGGGAATATTGCTTTTGGAAATATGAAATGTATGTGTAGTGCATATGTATTCAACTAGTTGGTAAGATTCTGAGAACACAGAAAGCATGAGAGCATTAAATACAACAAAACTTCTTGTAGGACCAAGCAAGCAGGTTTGTACACTTTGGATTTATAAGTCAAATGAAACCTGCCCCTACAAAATGCATGCCACAGGGTCACTATTTTCTCAGTTTATGTTTGCAGTTAGGTTGTTTTGTTTCTGTTCGAGAACTTTTAGGTCCATGAATTAGTTTTATTAGTAAAGGACAAGCAAGCACAGTAAAAAAAAATGGCAGAAAAGTTTTTATGAAGTCTAAAGTGAGAAACTCTGGTAGAGTTACACTGCACAAAGTTTTTTTATTGTAGCAATAAGAAATAAAAAGGTCCTTTTGTCTAGCAGTTTATAGAAAGCTGTATGAAGTATTACTGTAGGCCAGTGATTTCCTAGAAATATATACTAGTACTTGAATTTTTTAGTACGAGAAAGTTTCCTGTTGCAGAATTTAGCATCCCTCAAATTCTAAAAAGAGATCTCTAAAATATAACTGTAGACAGTTACGTTTCATCCAGTTTTTACTTCTGCATTTTACCAATACGTATTTAATAAAGACAGAAATTGATGTATTGTTCTGGAATCTTTCTAGGTGTTGTGGTGCACAAAGATGTAGATGTTACTTTTTGCAGTATCTGAGCTAAGAAGTTAGCTCAGATAATTTTAACAAATTAACAAAAATTTTTAAAATTAACAAAATTTTTAAATCTTATGGTGGTAGATTAAAATATGTCTGTGTGCTCATGCAAATGCAAATATATACACCATAGTTTAATTTTGGCATTTGCAACCATTTTCAGAGAACTAGTTTTTATATTGACATCTGACTTCTGATTGAATCCACGTGCATAAAGCTTTTCCAGATGAAGGTTTAGTGAGCTCCTTATCTGTGTTTTCACTCACAACTGTAAACCTCTTAGATTAGCAAGTGTTTGACAGTAGCTTTTCCAGTGAAGGATGAAGGAATCAAAATAATGAGCACTGAAGCTCAGCTGGACTGGCCCAAGTTACAYTACTTTCTGAGGTCACTTCAGAGAAGTAAGCGTGTCCATCTGTTTCTGATTACTGTTGCAATCTAAAGAAATTACGACATCAACAGTGCTGCAGTACATTATTTCAATACATTATTTCAGTGTTTAATTGTGACTGTGTTAAAAAATATGAAAGAAAACAAAGTATGGAGCATACAGGAAGTGTATTTAAGCATTGATACTTTTACTTGAAATACAAATGTTTTAAGTCGTAAAAGAGATAAAAACTAAGAAATTCTAGTGAAGTTGTCCAGTTCAGGGTATGGTTAAAAACTAGGATATCCCAATCTCTCTATCCAGTAGTTTCCTTTCAGTGAACGTCATAGAAAAAAAAAATGCACTCCTTCCCCTTTTGTTCCAGATTTGCTTTAATGTAAATCTGAATAGGATTGTTTTAGTGTAAATCTCTCAAAATTAAACACATTCCAAATATTAAAGTGAATATAAAGTGCCATTTAAGAACAGAGAAAATGGGTTTAATGGAAGCATTTTAAAAGCGTTCAAATTGGAATGGGATGCTGATTACATTTGGTTGATTTTATTTTAAACAAATAAGCCTGCCATTATATTATATTTAGCTTAACCCTCACTTTGGGGATATTAGAGCATATATAAAACAAAATCTTGCTGACATCTGTGACTTACAGGCTCTGTTAGATGGTTCAGGGTTTTCCTGCCTTAAGTGTATTCTGATCTTTGGAGATACATCATAAAAATGAATAATWTGTTCTTAAAAAAACCTGTTCAGAGGAATTTTTGTTTTCTATATACAGCAGAATTGGCTTTTTTTTGAAAAGGGTGTATGAGTGGCTTCTTTCTTTGCAGTTCAGCTGAAACTCTGCTGGTAGTGAAATTTAGATTTTTTAATTAAAATGTTGTCTGGGAGCATGTAGTTTGAGGGGAAGAGAAGCATATATTTTTTCAGACAACCAGACACTGAAAGAACCTCAAAAAAGTTAAATTTTGATGTTCAGTTTTTTTTCTTAAGTATTTGAAGGCAAAGCCGTGTCCTACTGCCCAGTTGTTTTCAGAAGTGCTTTCTTTACAGTAAAAAGACACCATTTTAACAGATTCTGTAATCAGAAAACAGATGTGGAGCTGAGCCTTTTGAGTAAAAGGAGATGAATTTCAAAAGTTAAGGAAGTCCTTATTCTGGCCTTATTTTGGGCCAAAGGATTAGATTCTGTTGAGGATCTGGACTATTATGGTCCATTATGTAGGTTAATTGACTTACCAAATTTTACAATAAAGAAATATTGAGATAAGTCTTAGTGTGATGCTTCTTGGTTTTGTTTTTGTTTATGGTTTTTTTTTTGGGGGGGGGGTGTTTTGGTTTTGTTTGTTTTACTTTATTAGAAAACAAAATTTGTTTGTGTCATGTTTAGCTGCTCAGGATGCACTTCCCGTAACTCCTTTCTGGGCTCAGACTGGTCATAAGAATGTGCACTCTGAGCAACATATTTTAATCTCTGTGTACCAGGAAAATTTAGAATTTTGAACTGTCTGGGTTTGAGTTTCATTTCAATTTCATTTCATTTTAACCTGCAAAGAGAGGGATAGCTACTGAAGGAATTAAGTGAATCTTTTGTTCTGAGCTGAGGTAGAAAGAGAAGAGGGAGATACACAAGGTCTGTTGGATAGTGGATTACTGGTAAAAGAGAGAGAGGAAAAAATGAATAAACATTCAGGGAAATGAATGTATACCTGTTAGCATATGTTTCCTTAGAAAAAAAACCTAAAATACAAAACATAGTATTAGTGTAAATGAAGCATTCTTTGAACATAGGAAAAAGGACAGTAATGAGAAGGTTAAGTATCTGATTTGCAGGGCATAAAAATGCCTGCAAGATTTAGATTCAACAAAATTAATGTTTCTGGAGTTCTTATGGTAAAAGAAGATGAGAAGTTCAAAGAAAGAGTTGGTAGCAAAGAAGTACTGTTATGTGTTGTAGCAAGCTAGCTACTTTACCAGGCATGTAAAATTTTTGTGAACATGTGAATGAGGAAGCCTGATGTCTCTGAAACTCTGCAGTTCTAGCCTAGTGTCTTTGTGAAGTATTTAATGAAATTGACTTCCWCATGAAAAGAGTTGTGAACATGTAGCTAGAAACTCAACTCAAAGCAAGAAAGCAGGTGGGAGAATCGCAGAATATTTAGGCTTGGAAGGGACCTCTGGAGATCATCCAGTCCAATTCCTCTGCCAAGGCAGGGTCACCTGGAGCAGGTGACAAGGGAACACATTCAGGTGGGTTTTGAATGTCTCCAGAGATGGAAACACCACAATCTGGGCAGCCTGTTCCAGTGCTCTGCCACCCTCAATAAAAARAAGTTCTTCCTCAGGTTGAGGAGAAATTTCTTGTGTTTTAATGTATGGTCACTTCTTCATCCTGTCTCTGGCCACCTTTGGAAAGAGTCTGCCGCTGTCCTTGTGGCACCCTCCTTTGAAATACTGAGGTGGAGTATAGGATATTTTTTTAACTGACTTAAATTTTAAAATTTCCATCAAGGGATATTTCTGGTCAGGTAGGAAAGACTATTTCAGCTTTTTAATAACTCCCCTACTCTCAATGCACAGTCTCTATTTTACTTCATTTAAATGCTAACGTAGTGACTTCAATATTGAGGATCTTACCTCACACACTGATAATTTATCTCTTAACTGCGTTCTCTAGTCATTCAGACAAGACCGTGTGGACTCTGTCTTTAAAACTGACTAACACGGGTTTTTTTATTCTCTGGGCTCCCAGAGAATATGTCAGTTAGAGATAATATTTGAAGAAAGTGATTTATGGATTGCTGATTACTTTACACATAATATACTATGCTTTTTTTAAAATCTAAAGTGTATAGCAGTTAACTATTTTGAGTACTGTGGTTCTTCGTGTGATACTGCAAAACTGCAAACCTCAGCTATCTTCCAACTCATTTGAAGAGGTTGTTTCAGTTGTAGCAGAGAGACGGGGGGATAGCACAGTGCACATATTACCATTTTATTTTSTATGTTACCCATTTCATTTTTTAAATTATATTCTATTAGGACTTGTTATTTCAAAAAATATATGTATTGGTTGCAAAGCAAAACCTCTCAAGCAAAGTAGCTCTTCAGTTGTAAGAGTTCCTCTGTAAAGTTTCATGCTTCTTTCAGAAGTATAAACTCTTCATCCCTTTAGGTTCCCTACTGATTGTAAATTCTCTTGATGTGTCTATTGTCCTTTGCAAAGCTGATTCCTTATTGAACTCACTGAGTTTTACTCAAGGTATGGATTTCACCCTAGCAATGTCATGGGGCCCTTTCTATACTGGACTATCCTCTTTTTCCATTATCACTCCCAAACCCAGCATGGTCCTGAAGTAGTTTTCTGGTTACCTCAGCCAGCTGAAGAGCTGTGCAGGGAACTAAAGTGCTTTTCTGAGGTCCTATTTTATGATCCTGTTCAGGCACTTTAATCAGGGATGAAGATAACCATCCTTTAATCAGGGATGGAGAAAACCACATATGCAGGACAAAGTCAAGCAATCTGTGTTTGTTCCTGGTTATCCAGCACTAAACATGGAGGAATAGGCAAGTGAAAATGTAGAAAATTATGTGAAGTTATGGAAAAAGTAGTTGTGGACTTTGTTCTTTGTTTTGTTATTGCGTCATAGTCTTTCATTGTGTGTACTGCCTAAGATATATTTAGAAGAAAGAAGAGATACACTTGGAGCACACAGAAGTTAAAGGTTTTAATGTACTTTTGTAGAGCATATTGCCCTCAAAACAGAAAAGATGGTATTGAGAGAATGCTTGTRCAAAACCATCCCTTTTAGTAGACTGGCCATGTACAGTACTAATATGGAGTTAGATTTGATATGTGACATTAAAAACACTTTGATAAGAGTATAAAGTCCACTTGCATACACTTTGCAGTTTCTCTAGGCTTTTTTCTCTTTCTGAAGGTGGCCAGTAGCTTCTGTCAGCTCCAGCTTGATTTAGCTCCCATGTACCACTAAAGATATTTTTGAACAGATGTGTATTCTAGGCATAAATCCTAAGTAGTTTAAAAGTTAATTGTTCCACTTCTTTAACCAGTACTTTTCCTTTGAGACTGGGTTCCATACCGGAGTTTGTCAGCAACAAAGTGTGTTTAGTTTCTGTTATTTTGGTTTTGTTTTCTTTGTTCTTCATCTTCTCTTATCTGTTTGGAGCAATGCAGATTTCCCTGTCACCTTTTTCTTCTGTCAGTGTTTCACCATAACAGTTGCCTAACTGTAGTTAAAAAAATCTAAGGAGACTAAATTTTGAAGCAAGATATTATTTTGACAAACAGCATTTGGAAAAGTCCAGTTAGTCATCAGCTTGTCTTATAAAATGATTGAATTCCAGACCTAAGATGACAGAGGACTTGGGTTTTTTTAAAAGGAATACTTGGAGAATGAGGGTCTTAAAACACATAGAGAGACAGGAAATACCCTTAGTTCTCCATCTGCTGACATATTTATCACAACAGATGGTACCAGCCTTCATATGAGTCATTTGACTGATCATTTACTATTGCTGCCTGGCTGTGTTCTACAATTCATATACCTATACATTAAGTACAGATCACAGCAACACAGGACAATTAAGGCTGACAGGGTGACTATCTGGGGAGGTGTCCAGTCTCAGCCACTGCCCAGGGGAGGCTCAGCTCTGGGGTCAGACTGATTTTCTTAGGGCTTTACCCACTTGATGTGTAAAACCCCCAGGGCTGGTATGGTCCAGCGTCCTTGGCCCCTGGCTGCATTTCTGGGTTGTCCTGGGCCTCTCATGTTTCAGCTTGTGCCACTGCCTCTCACTGGCACATTCCGTGAAGAGCCTGGCTGCATCTCTTCCATCCCTTCTGTCACTGCTGGGAGTGCTGCTGAGAGCCATCCATTCTCCCAGCTGAACCACTGCCAGCACTGCAGCCTCTCCTTGCAAAATTAAGATCTGTCACAAATACTTAGTTGATGTTTCCTATAATGGCTCCCAGTGCTTTGGGATCGTTTCCTTTTGGACTTCGCAGGACCCAGGCAGTGGTCTCTTTTTAGACCAGACACCTAGAAAAACACCTAATTAGTCCTGTCCCTTTTTATTCCTCTAAAAGAGTTGATCTCCTGTTACTCTTACTCAYTCATTAAAAAAAAGAGAGACTTTCACTGTCTACTCAGGAGCTTGAACATGCACCTCATGTAGAAAGGTTCTGTTTGTTGAAAGTTAGGTATCAAATCTGTACCAGAATGCATAAGGGCGGTGTTCTCCTCAAATTGATATTCTGTAGAAGTCTGGGGAAAAAATCAAAATACCAAATCATTTTAACAGTTTGCTCTCTGAATTTTTTTAGCTCTTTTACTGTACTAAAGGAACATACTTTTAATGCTGTAATAGAATTCTTCCCTGATAAATGTTTGTGAAACTATCGTTATTGTCACATCCTACTTCTTACACCTGTTCTCAGTGTGTGCTAAGAGGTATATCTTTTTATTTTTCCCCTGAAAAAATGACAACATGTTAGATTTTAATCTTGAACAGCCAGAGATGCTGTGRAAAGCTGTTTCATGCCTTATCAATGGCACTGTTAACTGAAAGTAATGTTTTAGAACTTGGATGCCAAAACTATTGTACACAATCAAATAATATAGTTATGTTTTGCTGTCTTTTCCTAGTCAATCTTATAATTTGCATTACATTTGAAGAAGTAAATTAGGATAACATTTAGTGTATACAATTTCTGTGACCATTGCACAAGATATAACAACAGAGGATGTTCTTGACTAGTGCAATCAAAAGTGCATTTTGCTTCTTGCAATTAGAAAGTATTGTCACTAGAAATTCAACTCTATTCTTAAATATACCAGTCATTAAAGGGTGGAAATATGTCACTTAAGGAGAAATTAGCTGAATATCTCTTCGCTGGGTTATAACTACTTCAGATTAAACAAACTAGRTATTGTATGTTGGTGTCTTCTTTAAGACCATGATATGTTTACTATCTTTCATTTATGAGCTGAGAAAAAAAAATGGTATCTGGAAATGCATGTAATACTTCTAACGCTTTCTTCTAGACTATTTCAGCTAATCATATGTTCTCTTAGCTTTTTCTCCTACACACACAAACATATAGATGTATATATTTGCCATTTCACACATAGGTTATTAGATTGCTGTTATTCATCACCAGGCATCTCTTCAATTGCATTTGGGTTCTGTTTGCTTTATTTACATTGCAAAAACATTTATTCGAAATCCTTGATAATTTTTAACATGTGGATTAAATGCATCATTATTCTTTTTCTGTGCTTAGATAAATTTGTTTCATAGTACTGTGAATCAATTAGTTTAAGTTCAGTAAGATAAATAAAAGCAATATTGCATGCCATATTTGGATAAAAATTTAAAAGATTTGAAAATGTTGAAGTATCCAAATAAATAATTGGCAACACTGGTCAACTTTTTCTTTAGTGCCTGGTCAACCATTGAACTTCAAAGCAGAACCTGAGTCTGAAACAAGCATACTGCTCTCCTGGACACCTCCACGGTCTGATACCATTTCCAGCTATGAACTGGTCTACAAAGATGGGGAACATGGGGAGGAAGTAAGTGGCAAGACTGTACATCTTTTTAATGATCTGTGATAAGTTGGGCATAAAATGTGGCAATGGTGTAAATTTCACATTTTAGTAACTTTTTTTAGTAGAAATGCCTTGATATTTAGGTTTGTTAGTCCCAGCAGTTAGCCTGGTGACAGGCTGAAAGTGGGTAAACAGCAGAAAACGTTGTCAATGGTTACCAGCCAGTGGAATTTTGCTGTGGACAGCAATGAATCCTCCACAGAAATTCCATCCAGTTTCAGACACTGATTATATGTCTCCAAGCCTGTTTCTCTATAAAGACTTCGAAGCAAAAAATGTTAGGCGGCATTTTGTGGACCCATTAAGCCTTTTTTGAACGTATACCTTAACTTTGAAATCTATTTTCAGCCTTAGATAATTTTTGTTTCTCTGTGCCATTGCGTAAGAGAATTCTCAAGCTTTTCTAATCTTTCAGTAATAATTGAGAAGAAAAAAGGAGGTTCTTTCTAAAGATTAAAACCTGCCATAGACTTTTTCTGTACCATTTCTTTGTAAAGAATTTTCAGTTTGTGGGCCTCTATCGTGTTTGTGCCATAAACATTAGAATAAACTGTTCTTCTGTTAGGGAAAATGACGTATTACCAGGTGTCACAGAGAAAAGAGGGAAGCCAGGAGTCTCAGAAGGACACAGGAGACTGTCAGTCCCACTCGTTTCTCCTGCATATTCAAGTCATTGCTGATGCTACAACTGAGCTTTTGTTTATGGCAGTTTCACACATACACTATGAATTCATAAGATTATTTTGTGGAAGGGGCCAGGTCCATATTTCACTTCCAAATAGGATGCAGTCTGTTGCTTAATAAGTTATCCTGTAGAAGAATTCTCTTTTAATATTTTGAATACAAATTTAGCTACAAGATTAAACCCAAGATAACATACACTATAAAATCACTACCATAAAAGACAGTTATAGGTAAAGGCTTTGTTCATGTGGTAAGGCTTTATCGAAAAGCCTTTCATACTTTGTATATAGCTGTTTGTTCCTCAAACAGTCAAGCTTTGTTTGTGGCCCTGAGTTTCACCCACTAAACTGTTGACTTTTTAAAAATTAATTACTTTTTTATTTATTAATTAATTAATTATTAATTAATTTATTAATTAATATATTAATTATTAATATTAATTAATTATTATTTATTAATGTTTGTCAAAAGTAAAGTATTCAGTTTTGGTTTTGTTCAGATTGGTTTTGTTCAGATTGGTTTTGTTCAGCTTTATTTTCTTGAATTTAAGCTTTTCTCTATGGTTTTATCCCAGTATAAAAGCATACAGGCAATGTATGGAATTCAGAGTCTCTGAATACTAACCAAGGCATTCTGTTGTTATCTACCTTTAGCAAAGAGTGTCCACTGAACCTAGTACATCGTATCGCCTGCAAGGCTTAAGGCCCAACAGCCTGTACTTGTTCCGCCTAGCTGCACGGTCTCCTCAAGGGCTGGGTGCCTCAACAGCTGAAATCTCAGCAAGAACCATGCAGTCAAGTAGGTGTCTTTCCTTGAAATATTTATGTTCCTTGTTTCTGTTTCTCAAAGAGATTAATCTCAATGGCCGAGGCAGAAACAGAGAAAAAAGCAAAGTACAATATTTATGTCACTTGATACAGCAAAAGAATGCTWAGAGTGTGTATAAGTGAGGTGTATTGTGATCGAATTAATATAGGAATGTCTTTTACATAGCTTCATAAAACAACCCAAATAAACTAGTGTCTAAGGAGGCAATATAATGTTGGCATAATAAAATTTTATTTTATAATAAGGTGAAATGTTGTATCATGCAATAGGTGTATATTAATAACAGTCCTTAACTAATTAAGTTCCATCTCCCCAGTCTGCACATTCCCTAGGTTGTTTCTGCAGCATCTCCCTGAAGTGCAAAAACTTGTAGAGTTGACCAGGATGAATATTTCAGACTGTACCCAAATCTTTCCTATCAACTCTTCTGTAGTATCTTATAATTTTAATCTTGTTAAATTTTCTTAATCGGGGCTTTTTATGATGTTCAGTCATTTTCCGCCTGGAGAAAAACAGTTTGAGATGTAAAACTTTGTCAGGGACTTATATATACACCTTAAAACATTTAAATTAAGACTTAACTAAAACATTCAGCTATTCAGCAATGACGTCCAGAAGGATTATTCTTGTCTGATAAGTTATGCTTTCCTGACAGTTTGCATTACAATGTGTCATTGAAAAACTTAATACAATTCTATTTGTATTTGTTTTCAATTAAATTGCCTGTTCTTAAAGTAAGATTATTCAAAACAGAAAATTCAGTTTCTCCGTTGATGTGAGTCTTTTTACTTTGCAGTCATGACATGCAATTACACAATCGTTCCTTGTTAGTGTTACACATTAATATCAATTAATGTGACTGGAGACAAAGTGCTGCTCATCTTTACGCAAAGCTAAATGTGTTTCTGAAGCATTTTTAAAGCACTTGGAATAAACATAAAATACCACATATAACACAAGGTTAGTTTTAGATACAGTGGAAAGGCAACTTTTCAGTTCAGTAATTCAGAATGAATAATTTGATTAAGAAATAGGTATTTATTCTGGGAGCCATTTCAACTATTTAGAATGCTCATTATCTTATACTGGGCGAAGATTGCTTCGACTGCTTACAAAACAAACTAGGAACCACGGCTGTGTGTTCCATATATAAGCACAATGCCATTTTCTCTTCTTGAATATAAGAATATGTTACGTTTTGCTCARCCTTGTGTCTTCAGATAGTAGCAAAATCCAGTTGATTTCAGTGGTCAGATCCAAGTTATTTGCTGCAAAGATTACATTTTTTWAAAAAAAAAGTGTGCAATGAATGAAAAGCATGTGTGTCTTAATAAAACTGGTTAAAGTAGCCTTCAAATTATCCTTAGTTACATAAGTGCAATATTTTGCATTTTCAGAGTCTAGTGGATTAAAAATTAATAAACTTCAGTGATTTTATTAGCAATATTCACCAGAATGTGCTACTGCCTTTCATCTTGGTATCAGAGGAAGATGCTGCAGAGATTTATTTCTTTTTTGTAAGACCCTTAAGGGACATTTTACGTGTATTTTACTTCCTGCACAAGTTAATGGTAGAAGGGGGTCCATTTGTTTTGAGTACTTGATTACTGAATTAGTCTATAAAAATAACCCCAAATGTGTTAATTCTCATCTGTTCTTCCATCCACCTCCTCTAGTTAGTTGAAATGCTAGKAAATTCCCTCCTGTCTTGCCTTTGGAGGAGCAGTGTACCATACTGAGTAAAAAGCCATTGATCCCTCTAGAAAGAGCAGTAGGGGACCAAAAGATACGTGCATGAATGCAGTAGGTCACAGCAGGGTCCTAGGCTTTCTCTGTTGTTTTAATTTTGTTTTATGTCGCTATTATAAGTACATACAAGTATACGTTTGTTTCTTTTTTCACTTAAGAAATGGGAAGAAAAGGTGGAGAGAGGATTGTAAAGGGGAATAAAGGTCTTGCACACAACATTTATGTTTTTCTTACGAGACAGGAGGCAGAAATAGGGAAGGAGTTCATCTCCACTCCTTCTGCTAGTGAGTTTGAATTGTGGCTCCTTTTTTTGGTGCTCTGAATGATCTGTTAGTAAGCATAGATTTTGGTAAGTCAAAGTGCATTTAAGCACATAAATGCATACCAAACTTTCAGTACTTGATTTGCCTCACTGAAAGCAGTGGAGTGACATGCATGCTTAAATGCTCTGAAGCTTGGAAAAGGTACATATGCTATCATAGTCCTTTGAGAACAATTGAGTAAAGGTGAGCATTTCTGCTTTGGAAGACTGGTGGTGCTGACAGGAGATGAAATGAAGTCAGAAACTCACATTCTGATGTGCTGAGCTTGTAAACTCATTTTGTAAAACGAATACCTGCTTTCTTTACACATTGTTTGGGGTAGATTTTTTTTTCTGTAGAAGTAATATACATTACTAGTAGGAATAATTCTTTGCTAGCAAAGGTGTCTCCAAGAGGAGTTAAAAAAATAAAACTGACAGCTGATCTAGGGTAAGTACAAGTTACAGTCAGAATCAACAAGCCTGTCACTTTCTCCTGGTAGGTAAATCTTTGACTAAGACTTTCTTCATCTTCTATGGACTGCATGCTCATAGTATATTAGCTACAATAAGTGTTTCAGTAAATGCTTTCAATTAAAATMTAATTTATGATTGACTTGTGTAAGGCAGACTCATTAAAAAAAAGGTAATTCATTTATGAGAGTAGAAAGGCTGCAAAAATAGCAACCCATGGAGCAACTTCTAGCAATTATTGCAAGTTTTTAGAAGTTCTGTAAAAAGAGATTTTCTGTCTTAAGTAAAGCCACTTGAAGGGGATGTCAAAATTTGTAAGTAAATACACGTCATGTATTATTTAAAATGTTATAGCTTGCACTAATTGCGAGGATTATAAAGATAGATCAGTAGTCATAGAAGTATCACGTTTTTGTTTTATTTCAAGAAGAATTTTAATTACAGGTAGGTAATATTATTTTGAGGCTTCATTTTCATATATTTCCCCTACATCCTTTTTCACCATTTAGTTCATCTGTTCATTTTCAGTTTCCTCATGTTGATAAGCCAAGGTGCATATGATTATCTGACGTTTCGCTTTTTTGAGTTTCTACTTTTTTGTTTGTTTATTATTTTCATTTGGTTCTCTTTTATTTATTTTTATTTTTTCTTTTGTTCATTTTTTTCAATCACTTCTATCCTTCCACTCAAATCCTCCTTTAACCCACTACTGAAATTAGAGCCATCAGCTCCTCCTCAAGACATTAGTTGCACAAGCCCCAGCTCCACTAGCATTTTGGTAAGTTGGAAACCTCCACCGGTGGAAAAGCAGAATGGCATTATCACTGCATACTCCATCAAGTACATTGGGATTGATGGAGAAGATGTCAAGCCCCATGAAATTTTGGGAATTTCCTCGGACAGTACCCAGTACCTTTTGGAACAGCTGGAAAAATGGACTGAGTACCGGATCTCTGTGACTGCTCACACTGATGTTGGACCTGGCCCAGAGAGCTTAGCAGTATTGATTCGGACAGATGAAGATGGTATGTTGCCTCCACTACATCAGTTTGCACCTCTATGACTCTGTCATCTGCTGTCTTTTGCATAGGCTAACAGTAATTTTTTCTGCTCCTCTTTTTTTTTTCCCAAATATAACCGATATTGTCACCCTTTGAGCTTTTTAATCAAAGACTGTTCTTTCTACACCATTTTTCTCTTTGGTATTTTTGTATTTTTCTATCAGAAAATAATTTTTTTGCAAGTGACATGAATCTTCTGCTCCTTTGAGCCCATGCATATCCTTCTTGCTCCTTCTTTAATGAAAAAATAACTCTTAGGGAAAAAAACTTTCTGCCTTTTCCTTGATTTTACGGTCATTGTCATTTTTAAATAGTTATGTCTATAAGTTTTTTTTCAGGTCTTGGTTTTTTGGTTGTTTGGGGTTTTTTTAAATCTGTTTTCTTCTTCCATAATATGCTTTTTGATTTGAAGGTTTTTTTTGGTTTTTTTTTTGTTGGCTTTTTTTTTAGTTTTGTTTTTTGATCTTGGAAAACTGATGCTCCACACATTTTCTTTTCTTCCATTCTTGAAAGTGACAGAAGACAGCCTTGTAATCAGCCTCCTTTTTACCCTGAGGAAAAAACAAAGAAAAATAAAACATAGAATTTGACGAACAAAAAAAAAGGGGAAACTTTTTTTTTAATCTTTTGTGGTTTTGTTATTATTATAGTATTATTATTTCAATGACTAAAATATCTCTTTGTACTATAATGCTTTGAATCTCAAAGCATCTTCCTTGGCTTTTGTACATTTTTACATGTTTTTCTATTTCTCTAATACTCCTTTTTCTTCCATTTTTTGCATCAGTCATGTTTTTTGATCTTTTCACCGAAAGGTAGAGCAGATTTGTTGAACATTTTCATTTGCTGAATGATTTGTATTCTTCAAAGACAACATAGTGAGTCTGCCCTTTCTTAAAAAAATAAAGCGAAAGACATGGGTGGGACAGGTGGCTGTAATTCTCTTCTGTCCAATGATGTTGTTCCAGTTCCTAGTGGTCCTCCTCGCAAAGTCGAGGTGGAGGCTGTCAACTCCACTGCTGTTAAAGTGTCTTGGCGCTCGCCTGTGCCCAATAAGCAGCACGGCCAGATTCGAGGATACCAGGTCCACTACGTCAGGATGGAAAACGGAGAGCCTAAGGGTCAGCCCATGCTGAAGGACATCATGCTGGCAGATGCACAGGTAATTGGGACACTCCATTCTTTCCTTGGTCAGAGTGAAAACATTTCATTGACCAGAGAGCAGTCCAAAACGGCCTTTTGTTGTTGAGGGTCTTTTTCTTTCCATTTGCTAGTCTACCAGCTAACATTTTTTTTCTCTATTTTAAAAGCTTTTTTTTTCAGAACACTTGCATTTAAAGGTTCTTGGGCCAAAACAAGACACTTTGTTCTCTATTGATTTTCAGCTAAATGCTAGGCTGTGTCATTATTCTGATTTTGTTAAACCTGGAGACTTTATCTATACTCTGAAGTTCTAAAGCATCAGGGTGATCTGATCCAGGTCAAAGTCAGTGTAGTAAACTGTGCGCGGCCTGATCCACCCATCTCTTACTTCATTGCTTCAGAGGAGAGYCTAGAATCATTAGAAGCCTATGTTAGCCCGTTATTACAGTGCTTCTCTGGTTAGCTTGTACACACCTTACCACACATTTCACAAGAAATTCATGTTCTTAATGTAACTTTAGAAACCACAGAGGTACTACACTTTTCATAACTTTAATAAAATCAGGAACTTAGTTTGGATAGGTATGTGGTTATTTATATTGCAAAATTTCCCATCTATTTTCAAAATTATGAGATTTTGAGATAATGAAAATATCCAGTTAAAAAGCTTCTCAAACTAGGATTTTACTGATTGAGATATACCAATACTCTGTGAAACTTTAAAGCTTTACTCTGTAAAGCTCCTGACACTGAAGGAATCATCCTATGGAAAACTATTATCCATTAGACAAGTGTCACTGCCAGCTCACAGTTTATGACTGGATTGACTGGAAATAAAAATAATTTATTAACGTAAATCAAAGAGTAAAATCTGCTTTGCAAGCATTTTACATGGGTAAACAAATGGGAGGTTGCCTTTTTTTTTTTCCCCAGTCTTAGTTCTGAATTTCAGATTTGCAGAAACCTGGAGAATAAGTCTCCTACACCTACATTTTGCTCATCACCCTATTTGCAAAATACTGTGTCTGTTTTTGGAGGACTTTGCTGCCGCTACTTACTTTTCTATTTTGGAAAACATGGTGTTCTTATGGTTTAAATTCAGTGGAGACAAAGATGAAAGTAGATCAGGAATTGGAAAGGGAAAGGGGAGAGGAGATGGAAAAGGACATGGTAGCATGCTTTGGTTCTCCTCTTCCTTTCACTAGTTTTTACTTTCAGCCTCTCTGTGGTAGTGGATTAAAATGATTTTAAACACTAGAAGGTCAGTAACTGGAGGCTAGATGAGATATTGGAGTCCAAATATCATAAAGGCAAAAGTTGTATTTCTTCTTTTGTCAAGTTTACCTTTGACCTGCCTACTTGCCACTGTTTCAGAAAGGATAGTCAACTCCTTTCTCTTCCCACCTCTCTTTCCTGCCTATAGTACTTCTGTGATACATGTGATCAAGGCTTGTGCAGGCATGAAAACCTTGATGGTAAAATATCAGTATGGTTTCAAGATATAATGCATTGAATTAGTTCAGGAAACTGAAGCATATGGCCTGGTAACATGATTAAAATAAACCAGGTAGCCTTTAATTCTGCCTAGCCAACTTTTAGTAGAAACTATTATAAAACAGTCCTACATAGTACAAGAGGATTCATTACTTCTTTTATTTGTCAGTGAAAGAGAAGTAGCTGGATTTTAGGGAAAACAGAAATAGAATTAAAAATGCCTGGCCTCGTTTCATTAACCAAATTTCATGTGATTCTACAGGGATAATTTGAACTGTACATGAGTTTTTCAGACATCTTTCATATTAGTTTTACTATAAAGAAGAAAACTTTATCTCAACCAGGCTACAATTTTCCTTATTTCTTTTGTTTTTCCTTTCAACTTCCTTTACTGTAAATTAGTGGGAATATGATGATACTACTGAACATGTAAGTACTTTTTTGACTGGGCAGAAGAATACTGTGTGTTTGGATTTTTTTTGTCTTGCTTGTTTGCTCGTAGAATTGTATGGGTTTGGTTTTGGGTTAGGGATTTTTTTGATGCTTTCTTTGGTTTTGTTTTTGTTTTGCAGGATTTTATTTGTCGTTTGCACAAATGCATGTTCGTAACATCAAAGATTTTCTCTTATGACACCTTTCTCCTTTGTTGTTGTTGGGGTTTTTGTTTGGTTGGGGTTGGTTGTTTTTTGTGTTGTGGTTTTTTTGTTGTTGGGTTTTTTTATTATTTTTTTTTTCCCCAGGGAGAGTAGAGTTTCTGTTGCTTGCCTGTTCTGGGGTTTAGCATGATGCCAAAATGTACAGCACTGATTTGTGTTTTCATCTTTTTGATGGCTGCCACTAACTTTGCCTCACAATTTCTTCTTTACAAGGTGCTAGAAAAATAAAACAGGAGTGGTTCAGAGTTACATACCGATAGTTGTATYTTTCTGTATTCATTTTAAGGTTAATTTTTTTTTGTGTAACTGAAAGTAGAAGTCGGTTGTGCTTTCTTTTGGATAAAATAAATACATGCTATCAAAAAAGCCAGATGACCTGCAGTGTTTATGCCTATGTAATAATGTTTGCTGTATCCAAATCACACTTTCAAACACTACATGCAGTCATAGCTCTTACACCATGAAGTAACGGTTGTTTTAGATGAAGCTAATATCTTCATAAGTCTTCCTGTTTTGTGATTTTTTGCCTTTTACAGTTTAATTCTGGTGTACCAGGTGCAGTTTCCTTATGGGAGATATGAAGTCTTTCTTACTGATTTAAGCCTTAGAGTTCAATTCAATTCTGAAATAGAGTCTAAGAAGGAGATCTTTCGATAGTAGATTGTTACGTGTTGTTTCATTTTGTTGTTTGGGTTTTTTTTAATTTGAGCTATTTTGCCCACTCATTCTGATCATCATCTAACTATTTTTATATTGCTAATAACTGACTGTAAATGCAGTGCTAAATTCTAATCACATCTTTACTAAGCTCATATCTACTATCTTGAAAAATATGTATACTATGAATAGTCTGGCCCAGGATTTTTAGATGAACTTTTCAAGGCTGTTTCTRCGGGATGTGTGATTGCACATTTGCTATTTATTCTAGATGTATAAATACACCATCTCTCTGGCAGCACTGAARTTTAGTGCAAGTTCATTCAGGCATATGAAAATACAAAGGCGTAGTCCAGTGGTTACAGGCTGGAAGTTGGGGACTCTGGGCCCATCAGACCTCCAAATACTGTCCCTTTTTATTTGCATATAAGATTTATTTGTATTATGAGTGTCAAAACATACTTCTCTTGCTGTCCTTGTAGCAGGACATATGTTTAGTTCATTTCTTGTACACCGCTCAGCATCTTCTGTGTGCACATACATATGCACATGTGTAAAAAGATACCCTCCTTGCTCTAATATTTACAGTTTGATGTTGTTGCTGTTACTTTGCCCTAGCTGAAGAGCTACTTGTTTTGTAGCTGCTGTTGTCTGAGGGCCGTCAGATCTGTCCTCTGACCAGATTTTTATTTCTTTTAGTTCTTTTACATAGTTCTTTTAGACCTAAAGGGCTAGCTGTTTCTGAAGTCCTTTCAGATATTGAGAAGCACAGCCTATCCAGTGACACAGGTTGCAGTGAAAGTGTTATGGAAGTAATGAAGCTTTTTTGTTCAGCTAAACCATCATTACTTATAAAGTGCGCACGTAAATGCAACATTTTTCTTACTAGGCATTTTAGAACTATACCAGTGATATCCTGTTAATGACTAAGTTAAACTGAATTTCTCGTACCTACATGTGCATGTGTCTCACAATGTCTGTAGTATTCCTCAGGCAAGGTATTTCAGAAGATTTTTTTCACTGTTAACACCACTAAACCTTTGGCCTTTTGCTGTAAACTACCTGAGGCATACTATTTAGATGTGTGCTGTGCTTTATTGCTTAAGTGAGTGAAGTGTTTTGCATTATCAAGTATTTCACACACTACAGTTTGTTGTTGCACTCAGATGCTTGCTATCACTGCCAGTAGCTCAAAAGTGTAATATGAACATGTTTTCTAAAAGGTTCTGCATACTCCTGGCAAACAATCTATTTTAAATTAATTGTTCTTATTTTATTTTATTTCATCTTAGGAAATGATAGTTTCTGGGCTTCAGCCTGAAACCACGTACTCTTTCACTGTGACAGCCTATACAACTAAAGGTGACGGAGCACGCAGCAAACCCAAACTTGTATCTACTACTGGTGCAGGTAATACTTATAAACAAATTAAGCTCTAAATGAATCCTTTGACTTTTTCTGCTACTGTTTTTTTCCTTAGATGTCTTCTGTTGTGTGAAAAGTGTTTCTAGGACATAGGATTTTCTGTTTCAGTATTTGGACCTTCATTTATTTAGATAAAAAGAGCCAGTGACTCCCTTTGTCCCTTTCTTTGTTCCAGATGAGGTCACTTGATAGTTTTGAGTAGCTCTTGCACTATTATTGGTGTCCTCTTTGAGAGGGAAAAATAGAAATTCGGAGCTGAGAAAGATATTTGAAAAACTTGTAAAGGACTTTCATGATTTTCATGAAAGTAGCAATACTGCCAGTAAAACATTGAAAGAACCTGTCTGTATGACATTCACAACTTATCTCAGAAGAATGAAATTATTAAAGCAGAGAAGTGGAAAACATAATGAAGCTCCATCCTGTGAAACCCTGAAGCCTGTATTGGTTCAGGGGTAATTTGAGTAACAAAGTGGCGCAAAATACACCCTGCCACTGTGTTCAGTCTGTGTTTGATCTCAGGTGGTRCTAAATGCTGGATATCTTGACTGCATAACCAATATTAGCACAGATGGGATGAACCAAACTGCTTTTAGATGAGGACCTTTTTTTTTTAGTGTTTAACTGTGACACAGCTTAACCAATTGATGCCACCACAGGTTTAGTGTGATGCTTAACTACAGGTGTTCACAATCTGTAGGTATTGTGTTCATTTTCAGGGGTTTGTAGTGTGGCCATTAAGAATAATCTATTACAATCACATGTAGCACCATTACAAGCTCTCTGAATAACAATGTATTGTTTATGATAATATATAAAATCCAAAAGGCATATATATTTGTATTTTTAGTGATTGATTCAATTTTTAAAACATCACTAAATGCAGAACACATCTTCTATTATTAAACCATTGATACCCTTTTCTTGTTATATTCCTTGGAAAGATTCCAGTCTTGGTGGCTACATGCAATGTTTCATTTCAGACCTTAGAATACATTCTAGTCCTCACTCTTTCCTATTGGTGAAACTTTCTGTGTAACTTATCTTTCCTGAATTCTCATACTCTGAGAAAAAAATTGATACGTCGTGTATTGGAATTTGATTTAAGAAAAAAAGGTACTTGATCCATTACTCTTTTTTAAAGTTCAATTCCCAATTTAAATAAACACAACTATATAAATTATGATTTTATTACTTCCTAGACATAAAAATAGGTTATGCAAATATGCTTGCAAAACTTAATGTTTCACTGCATTTAGTACTTATTGACTGTTCATGTGTCTGAGATCTGCTAAGATGTCTGATGCTTCTACTTAAAAAGACAGAACAAATCCTATGTCCCATATAAATTTGACTGAAGAGCAATAGAGAATAAGAGGCATGTCTGTAAATGTAATGCATATTACACTATTCTTGTTGTTTGCATAACCCTGTGAAAAAAAATGCTTGTTCCTGGATTAACAGCAAGTTACCATTTTGCTCCTTCATACATGCCAGACTGTATGAAACCTCTTCACTTGTTGTTACAGCTTGCTGTGTTTGGGCTGTTTTTGTTAGAAAAATTTGTATGCAGATTTCTGAAAAAAGGGACGTTGAATATAGTCAGTACCAGGAGCTTCCTGCTCACTTTCTGTGAGAATGCATTGCCACAAGGGAAGGAATGATGCATTAAAACCAAAGGGTTGCAGGTCTGTAATGCAGTCTCCTATTCACTTTGAGTTTCCATTTGAAAATCGGAAGCTTTTTTTTCCTAGAAAGGTGCTATTGGAATACTGCAATAAAGAAAATAAAGGATCTGACTTTCTAGTCTAACTTTAAAGTTTGAATGAGATTGACTGAGATTATGTCCATAAGAGAGACAACAGGAGAATAGATGTCTACACATTTACCAGAGAAGCTATCTGTAAAGTATTCAGACAATAAGAAACTATTTGGCTGTCCAGTTAGTGATACAAAAGCATAATTTACATTTTTAGGCAGAACATAAGTAAGCCTACAGTATAGGCTTACTAGTCAGTGATATCATACAATTTTTATGAAGATTTTAATCAGACCTTTAATTTCTGTGTCACAGTAGTAGAAGAAACCCATAGGAGAATAGCTTATCCATTACTTGTCATTTGCTCTCCTACTGGACAGCAGTCTTGAAAGACAGATTTCAGCTAAAAGAAGAAAGTTTATATTGAGGTGGTGGTGTACTTTATAGCAGCTATAACAGAAGTTACTTCAGGTAATTTGGCAAAGGCAGCTTGTGTGAGCTTCTATTAGTAGTGGCAAGCCATTGCGCCATTGATGTCTGTTGCAAAGGGGTATGTGAGAGATGTCTTGCTGTGTACTAATGGAAGGAGATTTCACTAGATCAGAGGAAGTATTTTATTTTATGGACAGTTTCACTTCTTTTAGGCTCATGGAATATTCAGGTTATTATCAGAAATTTCTAGACAGCTGTATATATGACTGCACGGAATCCTATCATTTGTCCTAAAAGACTGTAATAGTCATAAGTAAATCATACTGAAAGTAAATGTTAACTGAAAGCTGTCTAGAAATAAAAAAGAAATTTATCTGCTTTGCAACATCAGATAGGCTTTATGGTATTAAAAAAAAATGACCATTGTTATTTACTATTAGTTAAACTTTATTCGTTCCCTGGTTCTGATCAAGAGCAAGTATTAGTTTCTTCCTTTTACTGTAGTTACCACAGAGGTTAAAATGTAGTTCTAATTATGAAGTCTGCCACAAGAAAAAAAAAAAAAAGAAAAAAAAAAAAGGCAATTTATTACAACAATAATTAATCTCTCCTCTAGGAAGCTGAAGTACTATTATTCCTTTTTGATAAACTACTCTTCCTCTGCTACACTGGTGCCAGTAATAGAATGCCGAGAAAACTAGGGCCTGCAAAAGGCCTTTACAGCCTTCTCTTTGTTCCATAAGGAACAAAGTTTAATTATCAATGAGGAAAAGTCAGAACTAACAAGAGAGATATTGTTTAGACAGCAGAAAGTGTGAGAAAACACTCACAAGATTGCACAATAATGCTGTCAGGTGAACTCAACATTTAAATTTAAATATATTTGAGAAATTTATATAAAACCTACCTATAGTTCTTATGAAATTGGAAGCAATGTCATGACTTACAACAGATGTAAAGAGGAATGAGCTTACTAAATGCAATGTTTTCTTCAAGGCATGCCATTCTTCCCTCCTTATTCCTAATTCTTTATGGAACAGTAGTTAGACCTTCTGACAATAACAATGTGATTTGCTGGGTGCCTGAGAACTGAAGATAAATAAGAAAATCTGTTGAAGTGTTTAGATACAGGAACCAGAACTCACAATGCAGCAGTTGCAGTCACATGGAAAGGCTTTGAATGGAGATGAAACTAATTAGTCTGTGTTGAAGACTGTGTTGTCATTGCAGTTCTTCTGGTCTCTTGACCTGTCAGGCATTGGTATGGAATGAACACCAGATTTCTAAGTAGTTAGGGATATGTTTCATTATCAAATAAATAGCTGTAACAAAAATAGACTTTTTTGAAGTACAGGTATTAATGAAAATATAAATTAAAGGTATACAAATGGATGTGAATAAATTAAAATTAATTAATCAATTAAATTGAAAAAGTAAATAAGAATTCATATTGGGACTCCAAAAATGTGCACTATGTACATTAGGACTGATTCAGTCCTCTCTGGACTAATTAAATTCAGTTCCTCCTCAATGTACATACCACACTTGCAGTCTGAAGTTCTGTAAAAGACAAATCACCARTTTGGACTACTGGGTCCTAATTAGGATTGTGATTGTGTATAGAGTATAGGTTAAGAAGAGCTACCAATTTAGCCTTCTTCAGAAGAAATCCAGTTCATGTGCACGAAAACCATGCTGGAAAATGAATCATATGTGATAATCCATGCTAGAAAATATTAAATTCCAAACTGCCAATTCCAAATACCTCTCCGCACTGGAACAGTGGAGGTGGAAGTGATTTGTACATGGAAACTAGAATGACAGGGTTGTATCATGTGTAGTAATGATTTTTGAGAGCAAGGTTGTTCTGACTTATATCACATTTTAACTATTAATGATAAAGTTATGTTACACTTATCTAGAACCTTGTTATTTCTTCATTAATTATTTTCCAATTTACAGGAAATGTGTCTTGGATTAAATATATGAAAACTTATGAAAGTACTTTTTTTTTTTTTTTT